>JACAGA010000022.1:705465-1208292 GCA_029231665.1 Morus indica
AAATTCACTTGTTTTCCTCAGATTTGGAGGAAAAAAAATCGAAAAACTGTGCCTGAATACAACCATAACACTTGATCCAGAAATCGTTGCTGGGCCTGTAATATACCAAATCGAAGCTCTTTTCGAGCTCTACAAATTAGGCTGGGCGAACCCCGCCAATGCAATTTTTTCGGCAAAAATTTACTTGTTTTCCTCAGATTTGGATGAAAAAAAATCGAAAAACTGTGCCTGAATACGGCCATAACTCTTGATCCAGAAATCGTTGCTGGGCCTGTAATATACGAAATCGAAGCTCTTTTCGAGCTCTACAAATTAGGCTAGGCGAACCACGCCAATGCCATTTTTTCGGCAAAAATTCACTTGATTTCATCAGATTTGGAGGAAAAAAATAGAAAAACTGTGCCTGAATACGGCCATAACACTTGATCCAGAAATCGTTGCTGGGCCTGTAATATACGAAATCGAAGCTCTTTTCGAGCTCTACAAATTAGGCTAGGCGAACCACGCCAATGCCATTTTTTCGGCAAAAATTCACTTATTTTCCTCAGATTTAGAGGAAAAAAATCGAAAAACTGTGCCTGAATACGGCCATAACTCTTGATCCAGAAATCGTTGCTGGGCCTATAATATACCAAATCGAAGCTCTTTTTGAGCTCTACAAATTATGCTTGGCGAACCAGGCCAACGCAATTTTTTTGGCAAAAATTCACTTGTTTTCATCAGATTTGGAGGAAAAAAATCGAAAAACTGTGCCTGAATACAGGCATAACTCTTGATCCAGAAATCGTTGCTGGGCCTATAATATACCAAATCGAAGCTCTTTTCGAGGTCTACAAATTAGGCTGGGCGAATCCGGCCAATGTAATTTTTTCGGCAAAAATTCATTTGTTTTCCTCAGATTTGGAGGAAAAAAAATCGAAAAAATGTGCCTGAATACGGCCATAACTCTTGATCCAGAAATCGTTGCTGGGCCTAGAATATACTAAACCGAAGCTCTCTTTCAGCTCTACAAATTAGGCAGGGCAAACCTGGCCGACACAATTTTTTCAGCCAAAATTCACTTGTTTTCATCAGATTTGGAGGAAAAAAATCAAAAAACTGTACTTGAATACGGCCATAACTCTAGATCCTGATATCGTTGCTGGGCCTGTAATACACCAAATCGAAGCTCTTTTCGAGCTCTACAAATTAGGCTAGGCGAACCCCGCCAATGCCATTTTGTCGGCAAAAATTCACTTGTTTTCATCAGATTTGGAGGAAAAAAATAGAAAAACTGTGCCTGAATACGGCCATAACACTTGATCCAGAAATCGTTGCTGGGCCTGTAATATACCAAATCGAAGCTCTTTTCGAGGTCTACAAATTAGGCTGGGCGACCCCCACCAATGCAATTTTTTCGGCAAAAATTCACTTGTTTTCATCAGATTTGGAGGAAAAAGAATCGAAAAACTGTGCCTGAATACGGCCATAACTCTTAATCCAGAAATCGTTGCAGGGCCTATAATATACCAAATCGAAGCTCTTTTTGAGCTCTACAAATTAGGCAGGGTGAAATAGGTCAACGCAATTTTTTGGCCAAAATTCACTTGTTTTCATCAGATTTGGAGGAAAAAAATCAAAAAACTGTGCCTGAATACGGCCATAACTCTTGATCTAGAAATTGTTGCTGGGCCTGTAATATACCAAATCGAAACTCTTTTCGAGCTCTACAAATTAGGCTGGGCGAACCCCGCCAATGCAATTTTTTCGGCAAAAATTCACTTGTTTTCCTCAGATTTGGAGGAAAAAAAATCGAAAAACTGTGCCTGAATACGGCCATAACTCTTGATCCAGAAATAGTTGCTGGGCCTGTAATATACGAAATCAAAGCTCTTTTCGAGCTCTACAAATTAGGGTAGGCGAACCACGCCAATGCCATTTTTTCGGCAAAAATTCACTTGTTTTCCTCAGATTTGGAGGAAAAAAAATCGAAAAACTGTGCCTGAATACAGCCATAACTCTTGATCCAGAAATCGTTGCTGGGCCTGTAATATACCAAATCGAAGCTCTTTTCGAATTTGTAAGTTGCTGGGCCAATAATATACCAAATCGAAGCTCTTTTCGAGCTCTACAAATTAGGCTGGGCGAACCCCGCCAATGCAATTTTTTCGGCAAAAATTTACTTGTTTTCCTCAGATTTGGAGGAAAAAAAATCGAAAAACTGTGCCTGAATACGACCATAACACTTGATCCAGAAATCGTTGCTGCGCCTGTAATATACCAAATCGAAGCTCTTTTCGAGGTCTACAAATTAGGCTGGGCGACCCCCGCCAATGCAATTTTTTCGGCAAAAATTCACTTGTTTTCCTCAGATTTGGAGGAAAAAAAATCGAAAAACTGTGCCTAAATACGGCCATAACTCTTGATCCAGAAATCGTTGCTGGGCCTATAATATACCAAATCGAGGCTCTTTTTGAGCTCTACAAATTAGGCAGGGCGAACCACGCCAATGCCATTTTTTCGGCAAAAATTCACTTGATTTCATCATATTTGGAGGAAAAAAATAGAAAAACTGTGCCTAAATACGGCCATAACACTTGATCCAGAAATCGTTGCTGGGCCTGTAATATACGAAATCGAAGCTCTTTTCGAGCTCTACAAATTAGGGTAGGCGAACCACGCCAATGCCATTTTTTCGGCAAAAATTCACTTGTTTTCCTCAGATTTGGAGGAAAAAAAATCGAAAAACTGTGCCTAAATACGGCCATAACTCTTGATCCAGAAATCGTTGCTGGGCCTATAATATACCAAATCGAGGCTCTTTTTGAGCTCTACAAATTAGGCAGGGTGAAATAGGCCAACGCAATTTTTTTGGCCAAAATTCACTTGTTTTCATCAGATTTGGAGGAAAAAAATCGAAAAACTGTGCCTGAATACGACCATAACTCTTAATCCAAAAATCGTTGCTGGGCCTGTAATATACCAAATCGAAGCTCTTTTCGAATTTGTAAGTTGCTGGGCCTATAATATATAAAATCGAAGCTCTTTTCGAGCTCTACAAATTAGGCTGGGCGAACCCCGCCAATGCAATTTTTTCGGCAAAAATTTACTTTTTTTCCTCAGATTTGGAGGTAAAAAAATCGAAAAACTGTGCCTGAATACGGCCATAACTCTTGATCCAGAAATCGTTGCTGGGCCTGTAATATACGAAATCGAAGCTCTTTTCGAGCTCTACAAATTAGGCTAGGCGAACCACGCCAATGCCATTTTTTCGGCAAAAATTCACTTGATTTCATCAGATTTGGAGGAAAAAAATAGAAAAACTGTGCCTAAATACGGCCATAACACTTGATCCAGAAATCGTTGCTGGGCCTGTAATATACGAAATCGAAGCTCTTTTCGAGCTCTACAAATTAGGCTAGGCGAACCACGCCAATGCCATTTTTTCGGCAAAAATTCACTTATTTTCCTCAGATTTGGAGGAAAAAAATCGAAAAACTGTGCCTGAATACGGCCATAACTCTTGATCCAGAAATCGTTGCTGGGCCTATAATATACCAAATCGAAGCTCTTTTTGAGCTCTACAAATTATGCATGGCGAACCAGGCCAACGCAATTTTTTTGGCAAAAATTCACTTGTTTTCATCAGATTTGGAGGAAAAAAATCGAAAAACTGTGCCTGAATACAGGCATAACTCTTGATCCAGAAATCGTTGCTGGGCCTATAATATACCAAATCGAAGCTCTTTTCGAGGTCTACAAATTAGGCTGGGCGAATCCCGCCAATGTAATTTTTTCGGCAAAAATTCATTTGTTTTCCTCAGATTTGGAGGAAAAAAAATCGAAAAAATGTGCCTGAATACGGCCATAACTCTTGATCCAGAAATCGTTGCTGGGCCTAGAATATACTAAACCGAAGCTCTCTTTCAGCTCTACAAATTAGGCAGGGCAAACCTGGCCGACACAATTTTTTCAGCCAAAATTCACTTGTTTTCATCAGATTTGGAGGAAAAAAATCAAAAAACTGTACTTGAATACGGCCATAACTCTAGATCCAGATATCGTTGCTGGGCCTGTAATACACCAAATCGAAGCTCTTTTCGAGCTCTACAAATTAGGCTGGGCGAACCCCGCCAATGCAATTTTTTCGGCAAAAATTCACTTGTTTTCATCAGATTTGGAGGAAAAAAAATCGAAAAACTGTGCCTGAATACGGCCATAACTCTTGATCCAGAAATCGTTGCTGGGCCTGTAATATACCAAATCGAAGCTCTTTTCGAGCTCTACAAATTAGGCTGGGCGAACCACGCCAATGCAATTTTTTCGGCAAAAATTCACTTGTTTTCATCAGATTTGGAGGAAAAAAAATCGAAAAACTGTGCCTGAATACGGCCATAACTCTTGATCCAGAAATCGTTGCTGGGCCTATAATATACCAAATCGAAGCTCTTTTTGAGCTCTACAAATTAGGCAGGGTGAACCATGCCAACGCAATTTTTTCGGCCAAAATTCACTTGTTTTCATCAGATTTGGAGGAAAAAAATCAAAAAACTGTACTTGAATACGGCCATAACTCTTGATCCAGAAATTGTTGCTGGGCCTGTAATATACCAAATCGAAGCTCTTTTCGAGGTCTACAAATTAGGCTGGGCGAACCCCGCCAATGCAATTTTTTCGGCAAAAATTCACTTGTTTTCCTCAGATTTGGAGGAAAAAAAATCGAAAAACTGTGCCTGAATACGGCCATAACTCTTGATCCAGAAATCGTTGCTGGGCCTATAATATACCAAATCAAAGCTCTTTTTGAGCTCTACAAATTAGGCTAGGCGAACCACGCCAATGCCATTTTTTCGGCAAAAATTCACTTCTTTTCCTCAGATTTGGAGGAAAAAAAATCGAAAAACTGTGCCTGAATACGGCCATAACTCTTGATCCAGAAATCGTTGCTGGGCCTATAATATACCAAATCGAAGCTCTTTTTGAGCTCTACAAATTATGCAGGGAGAACCAGGCCAACGCAATTTTTTTGGCAAAAATTCACTTGTTTTCATCAGATTTGGAGGAGAAAAATCGAAAAAATGTGCCTGAATACAGCCATAACTCTTGATCCAGAAATAGTTGCTGGGCCTATAATATACCAAATCGAAGCTCTTTTCGAGGTCTACAAATTAGGCAGGACGAACCCCGCCAATGCAATTTTTTCGGCAAAAATTCACTTGTTTTCCTCAGATTTGGAGGAAAAAAAATCAAAAAACTGTGCCTGAATACGGCCATAACTCTTGATCCAGAAATTGTTGCTGGGCCTATAATATACCAAACCGAAGCTCTTTTTGAGCTCTACAAATTTGGTAGGGCAAACCTGGCCAACGCAATTTTTTCAGCCAAAATTCACTTGTTTTCATCAGATTTGGAGGAAAAAAATCAAAAAACTGTACTTGAATACGGCCATAACTCTAGATCCAGAAATCGTTGCTGGGCCTGTAATACACCAAATCGAAGCTCTTTTCGAGCTCTACAAATTAGGCTAGGCGAACCCCGCCAATGCCATTTTGTCGGCAAAAATTCACTTGTTTTCATCAGATTTGGAGGAAAAAAATCGAAAAACTGTGCCTGAATACGACCATAACACTTGATCCAGAAATCGTTGCTGGGCCTGTAATATACCAAATCGAAGCTCTTTTCGAGGTCTACAAATTAGGCTGGGCGACCCCCGCCAATGCAATTTTTCCGGCAAAAATTTACTTGTTTTCCTCAGATTTGGATGAAAAAAAATCGAAAAACTGTGCCTGAATACGGCCATAACTCTTGATCCAGAAATCGTTGCTGGGCCTGTAATATACGAAATCGAAGCTCTTTTCGAGCTCTACAAATTAGGCTAGGCGAACCACGCCAATGCCATTTTTTCGGCAAAAATTCACTTGATTTCATCAGATTTGGAGGAAAAAAATAGAAAAAACTGTGCCTGAATACGGCCATAACACTTGATCCAGAAATCGTTGTTGGGCCTGTAATATACGAAATCGAAGCTCTTTTCGAGCTCTACAAATTAGGCTAGGCGAACCACGCCAATGCCATTTTTTCGGCAAAAATTCACTTATTTTCCTCAGATTTAGAGGAAAAAAATCGAAAAACTGTGCCTGAATACGGCCATAACTCTTGATCCAGAAATCGTTGCTGGGCCTATAATATACCAAATCGAAGCTCTTTTTGAGCTCTACAAATTATGCATGGCGAACCAGGCCAACGCAATTTTTTTGGCAAAAATTCACTTGTTTTCATCAGATTTGGAGGAAAAAAATCGAAAAACTGTGCCTGAATACAGGCATAACTCTTGATCCAGAAATCGTTGCTGGGCCTATAATATACCAAATCGAAGCTCTTTTCGAGGTCTACAAATTAGGCTGGGCGAATCCGGCCAATGTAATTTTTTCGGCAAAAATTCATTTGTTTTCCTCAGATTTGGAGGAAAAAAAATCGAAAAAATGTGCCTGAATACGGCCATAACTCTTGATCCAGAAATCGTTGCTGGGCCTAGAATATACTAAACCGAAGCTCTCTTTCAGCTCTACAAATTAGGCAGGGCAAACCTGGCCGACACAATTTTTTCAGCCAAAATTCACTTGTTTTCATCAGATTTGGAGGAAAAAAATCAAAAAACTGTACTTGAATACGGCCATAACTCTAGATCCTGATATCGTTGCTGGGCCTGTAATACACCAAATCGAAGCTCTTTTCGAGCTCTACAAATTAGGCTAGGCGAACCCCGCCAATGCCATTTTGTCGGCAAAAATTCACTTGTTTTCATCAGATTTGGAGGAAAAAAATAGAAAAACTGTGCCTGAATACGGCCATAACACTTGATCCAGAAATCGTTGCTGGGCCTGTAATATACCAAATCGAAGCTCTTTTCGAGGTCTACAAATTAGGCTGGGCGACCCCCACCAATGCAATTTTTTCGGCAAAAATTCACTTGTTTTCATCAGATTTGGAGGAAAAAGAATCGAAAAACTGTGCCTGAATACGGCCATAACTCTTAATCCAGAAATCGTTGCAGGGCCTATAATATACCAAATCGAAGCTCTTTTTGAGCTCTACAAATTAGGCAGGGTGAAATAGGTCAACGCAATTTTTTGGCCAAAATTCACTTGTTTTCATCAGATTTGGAGGAAAAAAATCAAAAAACTGTGCCTGAATACGGCCATAACTCTTGATCTAGAAATTGTTGCTGGGCCTGTAATATACCAAATCGAAACTCTTTTCGAGCTCTACAAATTAGGCTGGGCGAACTCCGCCAATGCAATTTTCTCGGTAAAAATTCACTTGTTTTCCTCAGATTTGGAGGAAAAAAAATCGAAAAACTGTGCCTGAATACGGCCATAACTCTTGATCCAGAAATAGTTGCTGGGCCTGTAATATACGAAATCAAAGCTCTTTTCGAGCTCTACAAATTAGGGTAGGCGAACCACGCCAATGCCATTTTTTCGGCAAAAATTCACTTGTTTTCCTCAGATTTGGAGGAAAAAAAATCGAAAAACTGTGCCTGAATACAGCCATAACTCTTGATCCAGAAATCGTTGCTGGGCCTGTAATATACCAAATCGAAGCTCTTTTCGAATTTGTAAGTTGCTGGGCCAATAATATACCAAATCGAAGCTCTTTTCGAGCTCTACAAATTAGGCTGGGCGAACCCCGCCAATGCAATTTTTTCGGCAAAAATTTACTTGTTTTCCTCAGATTTGGAGGAAAAAAAATCGAAAAACTGTGCCTGAATACGACCATAACACTTGATCCAGAAATCGTTGCTGCGCCTGTAATATACCAAATCGAAGCTCTTTTCGAGGTCTACAAATTAGGCTGGGCGACCCCCGCCAATGCAATTTTTTCGGCAAAAATTCACTTGTTTTCCTCAGATTTGGAGGAAAAAAAATCGAAAAACTGTGCCTAAATACGGCCATAACTCTTGATCCAGAAATAGTTGCTGGGCCTGTAATATACGAAATCAAAGCTCTTTTCGAGCTCTACAAATTAGGGTAGGCGAACCACGCCAATGCCATTTTTTCGGCAAAAATTCACTTGTTTTCCTCAGATTTGGAGGAAAAAAAATCGAAAAACTGTGCCTAAATACGGCCATAACTCTTGATCCAGAAATCGTTGCTGGGCCTATAATATACCAAATCGAGGCTCTTTTTGAGCTCTACAAATTAGGCAGGGTGAAATAGGCCAACGCAATTTTTTTGGCCAAAATTCACTTGTTTTCATCAGATTTGGAGGAAAAAAATCGAAAAACTGTGCCTGAATACGACCATAACTCTTAATCCAAAAATCGTTGCTGGGCCTGTAATATACCAAATCGAAGCTCTTTTCGAATTTGTAAGTTGCTGGGCCTATAATATATAAAATCGAAGCTCTTTTCGAGCTCTACAAATTAGGCTGGGCGAACCCCGCCAATGCAATTTTTTCGGCAAAAATTTACTTTTTTTCCTCAGATTTGGAGGTAAAAAAATCGAAAAACTGTGCCTGAATACGGCCATAACTCTTGATCCAGAAATCGTTGCTCGGCCTGTAATATACGAAATCGAAGCTCTTTTCGAGCTCTACAAATTAGGCTAGGCGAACCACGCCAATGCCATTTTTTCGGCAAAAATTCACTTGATTTCATCAGATTTGGAGGAAAAAAATAGAAAAACTGTGCCTAAATACGGCCATAACTCTAGATCCTGATATCGTTGCTGGGCCTGTAATACACCAAATCGAAGCTCTTTTCGAGCTCTACAAATTAGGCTAGGCGAACCCCGCCAATGCCATTTTGTCGGCAAAAATTCACTTGTTTTCATCAGATTTGGAGGAAAAAAATAGAAAAACTGTGCCTGAATACGGCCATAACACTTGATCCAGAAATCGTTGCTGGGCCTGTAATATACCAAATCGAAGCTCTTTTCGAGGTCTACAAATTAGGCTGGGCGACCCCCACCAATGCAATTTTTTCGGCAAAATTTCACTTGTTTTCATCAGATTTGGAGGAAAAAAAATCAAAAAACTGTGCCTGAATACGGCCATAACACTTGATCCAGAAATCGTTGCTGGGCCTGTAATATACCAAATCGAAGCTCTTTTGGAGGTCTACAAATTTGGCTGAGCGACCCCCGCCAATGCAATTTTTTCGGCAAAAAGTCACTTGTTTTCCTCAGATTTGGAGGAAAAAAAATCGAAAAACTGTGCCTGAATACGGCCATAACTCTTCATCCAGAAATCGTTGCTGGGCCTATAATATACCAAATCGAAGCTCTTTTCGAGCTCTACAAATTAGGCTAGGCGAACCATGCCAATGCCATTTTTTCGGCAAAAATTCACTTATTTTCCTCAGATTTGGAGGAAAAAAAATTGAAAAACAGTGACTGAATACGGCCATAACTCTTGATCCAGAAATCGTTGCTGGGCCTATAATATACCAAATCGAAGCTCTTTTTGAGCTCTACAAATTAGGCAGGGTGAACCATGCCAACGCAATTTTGTTGGACAAAATTCATTTGTTTTCATCAGATTTGGAGGAAAAAAAATCAAAAAACTATGCCTGAATACGGCCATAACTCTTGATCCAGAAATCGTTGCTGGGCCTATAATATACCAAACCGAAGCTCTTTTTGAGCTCTACAAATTAGGCAGGGCAAACCTGGCCAACGCAATTTTTTCAGCCAAAATGCACTTGTCTTCATCAGGTGTGGAGGAAAAAAATCAAAAAATTGTACTTGAATACGGCCATAACTCTAGATCCATAAATCGTTGCTGGGCCCGTAATACACCAAATCGAAGCTCTTTTCGAGGTCTACAAATTAGGTTGGGCGAACCCCGCCAATGCAATTTTTTCGGCAAAAATTCACTTGTTTTCCTCAGATTTGGAGGAAAAAAAATCGAAAAACTGTGCCTGAATACGGCCATAACTCTTGATCCAGAAATCGTTGTTGGGCCTATAATATACCAAATCGAAGCTCTTTTTGAGCTCTACAAATTATGCAGGGAGAACCAGGCCAACGCAATTTTTTTGGCAAAAATTCACTTGTTTTCATCAGATTTGGAGGAGAAAAATCGAAAAAATGTGCCTGAATACAGCCATAACTCTTGATCCAGAAATAGTTGCTGGGCCTATAATATACCAAATCGAAGCTCTTTTCGAGGTCTACAAATTAGGCAGGACGAACCCCGCCAATGCAATTTTTTCGGCAAAAATTCACTTGTTTTCCTCAGATTTGGAGGAAAAAAAATCAAAAAACTGTGCCTGAATACGGCCATAACTCTTGATCCAGAAATTGTTGCTGGGCCTATAATATACCAAACCGAAGCTCTTTTTGAGCTCTACAAATTTGGTAGGGCAAACCTGGCCAACGCAATTTTTTCAGCCAAAATTCACTTGTTTTCATCAGATTTGGAGGAAAAAAATCAAAAAACTGTACTTGAATACGGCCATAACTCTAGATCCAGAAATCGTTGCTGGGCCTGTAATACACCAAATCGAAGCTCTTTTCGAGCTCTACAAATTAGGCTAGGCGAACCCCGCCAATGCCATTTTGTCGGAAAAATTCACTTGTTTTCATCAGATTTGGAGGAAAAAAATCGAAAAACTGTGCCTGAATACGACCATAACACTTGATCCAGAAATCGTTGCTGGGCCTGTAATATACCAAATCGAAGCTCTTTTCGAGGTCTACAAATTAGGCTGGGCGACCCCCGCCAATGCAATTTTTCCGGCAAAAATTTACTTGTTTTCCTCAGATTTGGATGAAAAAAAATCGAAAAACTGTGCCTGAATACGGCCATAACTCTTGATCCAGAAATCGTTGCTGGGCCTGTAATATACGAAATCGAAGCTCTTTTCGAGCTCTACAAATTAGGCTAGGCGAACCACGCCAATGCCATTTTTTCGGCAAAAATTCACTTGATTTCATCAGATTTGGAGGAAAAAAATAGAAAAAACTGTGCCTGAATACGGCCATAACACTTGATCCAGAAATCGTTGTTGGGCCTGTAATATACGAAATCGAAGCTCTTTTCGAGCTCTACAAATTAGGCTAGGCGAACCACGCCAATGCCATTTTTTCGGCAAAAATTCACTTATTTTCCTCAGATTTAGAGGAAAAAAATCGAAAAACTGTGCCTGAATACGGCCATAACTCTTGATCCAGAAATCGTTGCTGGGCCTATAATATACCAAATCGAAGCTCTTTTTCAGCTCTACAAATTATGCTTGGCGAACCAGGCCAACGCAATTTTTTTGGCAAAAATTCACTTGTTTTCATCAGATTTGGAGGAAAAAAATCGAAAAACTGTGCCTGAATACAGGCATAACTCTTGATCCAGAAATCGTTGCTGGGCCTATAATATACCAAATCGAAGCTCTTTTCGAGGTCTACAAATTAGGCTGGGCGAATCCGGCCAATGTAATTTTTTCGGCAAAAATTCATTTGTTTTCCTCAGATTTGGAGGAAAAAAAATCGAAAAAATGTGCCTGAATACGGCCATAACTCTTGATCCAGAAATCGTTGCTGGGCCTAGAATATACTAAACCGAAGCTCTCTTTCAGCTCTACAAATTAGGCAGGGCAAACCTGGCCGACACAATTTTTTCAGCCAAAATTCACTTGTTTTCATCAGATTTGGAGGAAAAAAATCAAAAAACTGTACTTGAATACGGCCATAACTCTAGATCCTGATATCGTTGCTGGGCCTGTAATACACCAAATCGAAGCTCTTTTCGAGCTCTACAAATTAGGCTAGGCGAACCCCGCCAATGCCATTTTGTCGGCAAAAATTCACTTGTTTTCATCAGATTTGGAGGAAAAAAATAGAAAAACTGTGCCTGAATACGGCCATAACACTTGATCCAGAAATCGTTGCTGGGCCTGTAATATACCAAATCGAAGCTCTTTTCGAGGTCTACAAATTAGGCTGGGCGACCCCCACCAATGCAATTTTTTCGGCAAAAATTCACTTGTTTTCATCAGATTTGGAGGAAAAAGAATCGAAAAACTGTGCCTGAATACGGCCATAACTCTTAATCCAGAAATCGTTGCAGGGCCTATAATATACCAAATCGAAGCTCTTTTTGAGCTCTACAAATTAGGCAGGGTGAAATAGGTCAACGCAATTTTTTGGCCAAAATTCACTTGTTTTCATCAGATTTGGAGGAAAAAAATCAAAAAACTGTGCCTGAATACGGCCATAACTCTTGATCTAGAAATTGTTGCTGGGCCTGTAATATACCAAATCGAAACTCTTTTCGAGCTCTACAAATTAGGCTGGGCGAACCCCGCCAATGCAATTTTTTCGGCAAAAATTCACTTGTTTTCCTCAGATTTGGAGGAAAAAAAATCGAAAAACTGTGCCTGAATACGGCCATAACTCTTGATCCAGAAATAGTTGCTGGGCCTGTAATATACGAAATCAAAGCTCTTTTCGAGCTCTACAAATTAGGGAAGGCGAACCACGCCAATGCCATTTTTTCGGCAAAAATTCACTTGTTTTCCTCAGATTTGGAGGAAAAAAAATCGAAAAACTGTGCCTGAATACAGCCATAACTCTTGATCCAGAAATCGTTGCTGGGCCTGTAATATACCAAATCGAAGCTCTTTTCGAATTTGTAAGTTGCTGGGCCAATAATATACCAAATCGAAGCTCTTTTCGAGCTCTACAAATTAGGCTGGGCGAACCCCGCCAATGCAATTTTTTCGGCAAAAATTTACTTGTTTTCCTCAGATTTGGAGGAAAAAAAATCGAAAAACTGTGCCTGAATACGACCATAACACTTGATCCAGAAATCGTTGCTGCGCCTGTAATATACCAAATCGAAGCTCTTTTCGAGGTCTACAAATTAGGCTGGGCGACCCCCGCCAATGCAATTTTTTCGGCAAAAATTCACTTGTTTTCCTCAGATTTGGAGGAAAAAAAATCGAAAAACTGTGCCTAAATACGGCCATAACT
Source organism: Morus indica (assembly GCA_029231665.1). Classification (NCBI taxonomy): domain Eukaryota; kingdom Viridiplantae; phylum Streptophyta; class Magnoliopsida; order Rosales; family Moraceae; genus Morus; species Morus indica. The sequence continues at coordinate 718,416 of JACAGA010000022.1, forward strand.
CTTGATCCAGAAATCGTTGCTGGGCCTATAATATACCAAATCGAGGCTCTTTTTGAGCTCTACAAATTAGGCAGGGCGAACCACGCCAATGCCATTTTTTCGGCAAAAATTCACTTGATTTCATCATATTTGGAGGAAAAAAATAGAAAAACTGTGCCTAAATACGGCCATAACACTTGATCCAGAAATCGTTGCTGGGCCTGTAATATACGAAATCGAAGCTCTTTTCGAGCTCTACAAATTAGGGTAGGCGAACCACGCCAATGCCATTTTTTCGGCAAAAATTCACTTGTTTTCCTCAGATTTGGAGGAAAAAAAATCGAAAAACTGTGCCTAAATACGGCCATAACTCTTGATCCAGAAATCGTTGCTGGGCCTATAATATACCAAATCGAGGCTCTTTTTGAGCTCTACAAATTAGGCAGGGTGAAATAGGCCAACGCAATTTTTTTGGCCAAAATTCACTTGTTTTCATCAGATTTGGAGGAAAAAAATCGAAAAACTGTGCCTGAATACGACCATAACTCTTAATCCAAAAATCGTTGCTGGGCCTGTAATATACCAAATCGAAGCTCTTTTCGAATTTGTAAGTTGCTGGGCCTATAATATATAAAATCGAAGCTCTTTTCGAGCTCTACAAATTAGGCTGGGCGAACCCCGCCAATGCAATTTTTTCGGCAAAAATTTACTTTTTTTCCTCAGATTTGGAGGTAAAAAAATCGAAAAACTGTGCCTGAATACGGCCATAACTCTTGATCCAGAAATCGTTGCTGGGCCTGTAATATACGAAATCGAAGCTCTTTTCGAGCTCTACAAATTAGGCTAGGCGAACCACGCCAATGCCATTTTTTCGGCAAAAATTCACTTGATTTCATCAGATTTGGAGGAAAAAAATAGAAAAACTGTGCCTAAATACGGCCATAACACTTGATCCAGAAATCGTTGCTGGGCCTGTAATATACGAAATCGAAGCTCTTTTCGAGCTCTACAAATTAGGCTAGGCGAACCACGCCAATGCCATTTTTTCGGCAAAAATTCACTTATTTTCCTCAGATTTGGAGGAAAAAAATTGAAAAACTGTGCCTGAATACGGCCATAACTCTTGATCCAGAAATCTTTGCTGGGCCTATAATATACCAAATCGAAGCTCTTTTTGAGCTCTACAAATTATGCATGGCGAACCAGGCCAACGCAATTTTTTTGGCAAAAATTCACTTGTTTTCATCAGATTTGGAGGAAAAAAATCGAAAAACTGTGCCTGAATACAGGCATAACTCTTGATCCAGAAATCGTTGCTGGGCCTATAATATACCAAATCGAAGCTCTTTTCGAGGTCTACAAATTAGGCTGGGCGAATCCCGCCAATGTAATTTTTTCGGCAAAAATTCACTTGTTTTCCTCAGATTTGGAGGAAAAAAAATCGAAAAAATGTGCCTGAATACGGCCATAACTCTTGATCCAGAAATCGTTGCTGGGCCTAGAATATACTAAACCGAAGCTCTCTTTCAGCTCTACAAATTAGGCAGGGCAAACCTGGCCGACACAATTTTTTCAGCCAAAATTCACTTGTTTTCATCAGATTTGGAGGAAAAAAATAGAAAAACTGTGCCTGAATACGGCCATAACACTTGATCCAGAAATCGTTGCTGGGCCTGTAATATACCAAATCGAAGCTCTTTTCGAGGTCTACAAATTAGGCTGGGCGACCCCCACCAATGCAATTTTTTCGGCAAAATTTCACTTGTTTTCATCAGATTTGGAGGAAAAAAAATCAAAAAACTGTGCCTGAATACGGCCATAACACTTGATCCAGAAATCGTTGCTGGGCCTGTAATATACCAAATCGAAGCTCTTTTGGAGGTCTACAAATTTGGCTGAGCGACCCCCGCCAATGCAATTTTTTCGGCAAAAAGTCACTTGTTTTCCTCAGATTTGGAGGAAAAAAAATCGAAAAACTGTGCCTGAATACGGCCATAACTCTTCATCCAGAAATCGTTGCTGGGCCTATAATATACCAAATCGAAGCTCTTTTCGAGCTCTACAAATTAGGCTAGGCGAACCATGCCAATGCCATTTTTTCGGCAAAAATTCACTTATTTTCCTCAGATTTGGAGGAAAAAAAATTGAAAAACAGTGACTGAATACGGCCATAACTCTTGATCCAGAAATCGTTGCTGGGCCTATAATATACCAAATCGAAGCTCTTTTTGAGCTCTACAAATTAGGCAGGGTGAACCATGCCAACGCAATTTTGTTGGACAAAATTCATTTGTTTTCATCAGATTTGGAGGAAAAAAAATCAAAAAACTATGCCTGAATACGGCCATAACTCTTGATCCAGAAATCGTTGCTGGGCCTATAATATACCAAACCGAAGCTCTTTTTGAGCTCTACAAATTAGGCAGGGCAAACCTGGCCAACGCAATTTTTTCAGCCAAAATGCACTTGTCTTCATCAGGTGTGGAGGAAAAAAATCAAAAAATTGTACTTGAATACGGCCATAACTCTAGATCCATAAATCGTTGCTGGGCCCGTAATACACCAAATCGAAGCTCTTTTCGAGGTCTACAAATTAGGTTGGGCGAACCCCGCCAATGCAATTTTTTCGGCAAAAATTCACTTGTTTTCCTCAGATTTGTAGGAAAAAAAATCGAAAAACTGTGCCTGAATACGGCCATAACTCTTGATCCAGAAATCGTTGTTGGGCCTATAATATACCAAATCGAAGCTCTTTTTGAGCTCTACAAATTATGCAGGGAGAACCAGGCCAACGCAATTTTTTTGGCAAAAATTCACTTGTTTTCATCAGATTTGGAGGAGAAAAATCGAAAAAATGTGCCTGAATACAGCCATAACTCTTGATCCAGAAATAGTTGCTGGGCCTATAATATACCAAATCGAAGCTCTTTTCGAGGTCTACAAATTAGGCAGGACGAACCCCGCCAATGCAATTTTTTCGGCAAAAATTCACTTGTTTTCCTCAGATTTGGAGGAAAAAAAATCAAAAAACTGTGCCTGAATACGGCCATAACTCTTGATCCAGAAATTGTTGCTGGGCCTATAATATACCAAACCGAAGCTCTTTTTGAGCTCTACAAATTTGGTAGGGCAAACCTGGCCAACGCAATTTTTTCAGCCAAAATTCACTTGTTTTCATCAGATTTGGAGGAAAAAAATCAAAAAACTGTACTTGAATACGGCCATAACTCTAGATCCAGAAATCGTTGCTGGGCCTGTAATACACCAAATCGAAGCTCTTTTCGAGCTCTACAAATTAGGCTAGGCGAACCCCGCCAATGCCATTTTGTCGGAAAAATTCACTTGTTTTCATCAGATTTGGAGGAAAAAAATCGAAAAACTGTGCCTGAATACGACCATAACACTTGATCCAGAAATCGTTGCTGGGCCTGTAATATACCAAATCGAAGCTCTTTTCGAGGTCTACAAATTAGGCTGGGCGAACCCCGCCAATGCAATTTTTTCGGCAAAAATTTACTTGTTTTCCTCAGATTTGGAGGAAAAAAATCGAAAAACTGTGCCTGAATACGGCCATAACTCTTGATCCAGAAATCGTTGCTGGGCCTGTAATATACGAAATCGAAGCTCTTTTCGAGCTCTACAAATTAGGCTAGGCGAACCACGCCAATGCCATTTTTTCGGCAAAAATTCACTTGATTTCATCAGATTTGGAGGAAAAAAATAGAAAAAACTGTGCCTGAATACGGCCATAACACTTGATCCAGAAATCGTTGCTGGGCCTGTAATATACGAAATCGAAGCTCTTTTCGAGCTCTACAAATTAGGCTAGGCGAACCACGCCAATGCCATTTTTTCGGCAAAAATTCACTTATTTTCCTCAGATTTGGAGGAAAAAAATCGAAAAACTGTGCCTGAATACGGCCATAACTCTTGATCCAGAAATCGTTGCTGGGCCTATAATATACCAAATCGAAGCTCTTTTTGAGCTCTACAAATTATGCATGGCGAACCAGGCCAACGCAATTTTTTTGGCAAAAATTCACTTGTTTTCATCAGATTTGGAGGAAAAAAATCGAAAAACTGTGCCTGAATACAGGCATAACTCTTGATCCAGAAATCGTTGCTGGGCCTATAATATACCAAATCGAAGCTCTTTTCGAGGTCTACAAATTAGGCTGGGCGAATCCGGCCAATGTAATTTTTTCGGCAAAAATTCATTTGTTTTCCTCAGATTTGGAGGAAAAAAAATCGAAAAAATGTGCCTGAATACGGCCATAACTCTTGATCCAGAAATCGTTGCTGGGCCTAGAATATACTAAACCGAAGCTCTCTTTCAGCTCTACAAATTAGGCAGGGCAAACCTGGCCGACACAATTTTTTCAGCCAAAATTCACTTGTTTTCATCAGATTTGGAGGAAAAAAATCAAAAAACTGTACTTGAATACGGCCATAACTCTAGATCCTGATATCGTTGCTGGGCCTGTAATACACCAAATCGAAGCTCTTTTCGAGCTCTACAAATTAGGCTAGGCGAACCCCGCCAATGCCATTTTGTCGGCAAAAATTCACTTGTTTTCATCAGATTTGGAGGAAAAAAATAGAAAAACTGTGCCTGAATACGGCCATAACACTTGATCCAGAAATCGTTGCTGGGCCTGTAATATACCAAATCGAAGCTCTTTTCGAGGTCTACAAAATAGGCTGGGCGACCCCCACCAATGCAATTTTTTCGGCAAAAATTCACTTGTTTTCATCAGATTTGGAGGAAAAAGAATCGAAAAACTGTGCCTGAATACGGCCATAACTCTTAATCCAGAAATCGTTGCAGGGCCTATAATATACCAAATCGAAGCTCTTTTTGAGCTCTACAAATTAGGCAGGGTGAAATAGGTCAACGCAATTTTTTGGCCAAAATTCACTTGTTTTCATCAGATTTGGAGGAAAAAAATCAAAAAACTGTGCCTGAATACGGCCTAACTCTTGATCTAGAAATTGTTGCTGGGCCTGTAATATACCAAATCGAAACTCTTTTCGAGCTCTACAAATTAGGCTGGGCGAACCCCGCCAATGCAATTTTTTCGGCAAAAATTCACTTGTTTTCCTCAGATTTGGAGGAAAAAAAATCGAAAAACTGTGCCTGAATACGGCCATAACTCTTGATCCAGAAATAGTTGCTGGGCCTGTAATATACGAAATCAAAGCTCTTTTCGAGCTCTACAAATTAGGGTAGGCGAACCACGCCAATGCCATTTTTTCGGCAAAAATTCACTTGTTTTCCTCAGATTTGGAGGAAAAAAAATCGAAAAACTGTGCCTGAATACAGCCATAACTCTTGATCCAGAAATCGTTGCTGGGCCTGTAATATACCAAATCGAAGCTCTTTTCGAATTTGTAAGTTGCTGGGCCAATAATATACCAAATCGAAGCTCTTTTCGAGCTCTACAAATTAGGCTGGGCGAACCCCGCCAATGCAATTTTTTCGGCAAAAATTTACTTGTTTTCCTCAGATTTGGAGGAAAAAAAATCGAAAAACTGTGCCTGAATACGACCATAACACTTGATCCAGAAATCGTTGCTGCGCCTGTAATATACCAAATCGAAGCTCTTTTCGAGGTCTACAAATTAGGCTGGGCGACCCCCGCCAATGCAATTTTTTCGGCAAAAATTCACTTGTTTTCCTCAGATTTGGAGGAAAAAAAATCGAAAAACTGTGCCTAAATACGGCCATAACTCTTGATCCAGAAATCGTTGCTGGGCCTATAATATACCAAATCGAGGCTCTTTTTGAGCTCTACAAATTAGGCAGGGCGAACCACGCCAATGCCATTTTTTCGGCAAAAATTCACTTGATTTCATCATATTTGGAGGAAAAAAATAGAAAAACTGTGCCTAAATACGGCCATAACACTTGATCCAGAAATCGTTGCTGGGCCTGTAATATACGAAATCGAAGCTCTTTTCGAGCTCTACAAATTAGGGTAGGCGAACCACGCCAATGCCATTTTTTCGGCAAAAATTCACTTGTTTTCCTCAGATTTGGAGGAAAAAAAATCGAAAAACTGTGCCTAAATACGGCCATAACTCTTGATCCAGAAATCGTTGCTGGGCCTATAATATACCAAATCGAGGCTCTTTTTGAGCTCTACAAATTAGGCAGGGTGAAATAGGCCAACGCAATTTTTTTGGCCAAAATTCACTTGTTTTCATCAGATTTGGAGGAAAAAAATCGAAAAACTGTGCCTGAATACGACCATAACTCTTAATCCAAAAATCGTTGCTGGGCCTGTAATATACCAAATCGAAGCTCTTTTCGAATTTGTAAGTTGCTGGGCCTATAATATATAAAATCGAAGCTCTTTTCGAGCTCTACAAATTAGGCTGGGCGAACCCCGCCAATGCAATTTTTTCGGCAAAAATTTACTTTTTTTCCTCAGATTTGGAGGTAAAAAAATCGAAAAACTGTGCCTGAATACGGCCATAACTCTTGATCCAGAAATCGTTGCTGGGCCTGTAATATACGAAATCGAAGCTCTTTTCGAGCTCTACAAATTAGGCTAGGCGAACCACGCCAATGCCATTTTTTCGGCAAAAATTCACTTGATTTCATCAGATTTGGAGGAAAAAAATAGAAAAACTGTGCCTAAATACGGCCATAACACTTGATCCAGAAATCGTTGCTGGGCCTGTAATATACGAAATCGAAGCTCTTTTCGAGCTCTACAAATTAGGCTAGGCGAACCACGCCAATGCCATTTTTTCGGCAAAAATTCACTTATTTTCCTCAGATTTGGAGGAAAAAAATTGAAAAACTGTGCCTGAATACGGCCATAACTCTTGATCCAGAAATCGTTGCTGGGCCTATAATATACCAAATCGAAGCTCTTTTTGAGCTCTACAAATTATGCATGGCGAACCAGGCCAACGCAATTTTTTTGGCAAAAATTCACTTGTTTTCATCAGATTTGGAGGAAAAAAATCGAAAAACTGTGCCTGAATACAGGCATAACTCTTGATCCAGAAATCGTTGCTGGGCCTATAATATACCAAATCGAAGCTCTTTTCGAGGTCTACAAATTAGGCTGGGCGAATCCCGCCAATGTAATTTTTTCGGCAAAAATTCACTTGTTTTCCTCAGATTTGGAGGAAAAAAAATCGAAAAAATGTGCCTGAATACGGCCATAACTCTTGATCCAGAAATCGTTGCTGGGCCTGAATATACCAAATCGAAACTCTTTTCGAGCTCTACAAATTAGGCTGGGCGAACCCCGCCAATGCAATTTTTTCGGCAAAAATTCACTTGTTTTCCTCAGATTTGGAGGAAAAAAAATCGAAAAACTGTGCCTAAATACGGCCATAACTCTTGATCCAGAAATAGTTGCTGGGCCTGTAATATACGAAATCAAAGCTCTTTTCGAGCTCTACAAATTAGGGTAGGCGAACCACGCCAATGCCATTTTTTCGGCAAAAATTCACTTGTTTTCCTCAGATTTGGAGGAAAAAAAATCGAAAAACTGTGCCTGAATACAGCCATAACTCTTGATCCAGAAATCGTTGCTGGGCCTGTAATATACCAAATCGAAGCTCTTTTCGAATTTGTAAGTTGCTGGGCCAATAATATACCAAATCGAAGCTCTTTTCGAGCTCTACAAATTAGGCTGGGCGAACCCCGCCAATGCAATTTTTTCGGCAAAAATTTACTTGTTTTCCTCAGATTTGGAGGAAAAAAAATCGAAAAACTGTGCCTGAATACGACCATAACACTTGATCCAGAAATCGTTGCTGGGCCTGTAATATACCAAATCGAAGCTCTTTTCGAGGTCTACAAATTAGGCTGGGCGAACCCCGCCAATGCAATTTTTTCGGCAAAAATTCACTTGTTTTCCTCAGATTTGGAGGAAAAAAAATCGAAAAACTGTGCCTAAATACGGCCATAACTCTTGATCCAGAAATCGTTGCTGGGCCTATAATATACCAAATCGAGGCTCTTTTTGAGCTCTACAAATTAGGCAGGGCGAACCACGCCAATGCCATTTTTTCGGCAAAAATTCACTTGATTTCATCATATTTGGAGGAAAAAAATAGAAAAACTGTGCCTAAATACGGCCATAACACTTGATCCAGAAATCGTTGCTGGGCCTGTAATATACGAAATCGAAGCTCTTTTCGAGCTCTACAAATTAGGCTAGGCGAACCACGCCAATGCCATTTTTTTGGCAAAAATTCACTTATTTTCCTCAGATTTGGAGGAAAAAAATCGAAAAACTGTGCCTGAATACGGCCATAACTCTTGATCCAGAAATCGTTGCTGGGCCTATAATATACCAAATCGAAGCTCTTTTTGAGCTCTACAAATTATGCATGGCGAACCAGGCCAACGCAATTTTTTTGGCAAAAATTCACTTGTTTTCATCAGATTTGGAGGAAAAAAATCAAAAAACTGTGCCTGAATACAGGCATAACTCTTGATCCAGAAATCGTTGCTGGGCCTATAATATACCAAATCGAAGCTCTTTTCGAGGTCTACAAATTAGGCTGGGCGAATCCCGCCAATGTAATTTTTTCGGCAAAAACTCACTTGTTTTCCTCAGATTTGGAGGAAAAAAAATCGAAAAAATGTGCCTGAATACGGCCATAACTCTTGATCCAGAAATCGTTGCTGGGCCTAGAATATACTAAACCGAAGCTCTCTTTCAGCTCTACAAATTAGGCAGGGCAAACCTGGCCGACACAATTTTTTCAGCCAAAATTCACTTGTTTTCATCAGATTTGGAGGAAAAAAATCAAAAAACTGTACTTGAATACGACCATAACTCTAGATCCTGATATCGTTGCTGGGCCTGTAATACACCAAATCGAAGCTCTTTTCGAGCTCTACAAATTAGGCTAGGCGAACCCCGCCAATGCCATTTTGTCGGCAAAAATTCACCTGTTTTCATCAGATTTGGAGGAAAATAATAGAAAAACTGTGCCTGAATACGGGCATAACACTTGATCCAGAAATCGATGCTGGGCCTGTAATATACCAAATCGAAGCTCTTTTCGAGGTCTACAAATTAGGTTGGGCGACCCCCACCAATGCAATTTTTTCGGCAAAAATTCACTTGTTTTCATCAGATTTGGAGGAAAAAAAATCGAAAAACTGTGCCTGAATACGGCCATAACACTTGATCCAGAAATCGTTGCTGGGCCTGTAATATACCAAATCGAAGCTCTTTTGGAGGTCTACAAATTTGGCTGAGCGACCCCCGCCAATGCAATTTTTTCGGCAAAAAGTCACTTGTTTTCCTCAGATTTGGAGGAAAAAAAATCGAAAAACTGTGCCTGAATACGGCCATAACTCTTCATCCAGAAATCGTTGCTGGGCCTATAATATACCAAATCGAAGCTCTTTTCGAGCTCTACAAATTAGGTAGGCGAACCATGCCAATGCCATTTTTTCGGCAAAAATTCACTTATTTTCCTCAGATTTGGAGGAAAAAAAATTGAAAAACAGTGACTGAATACGGCCATAACTCTTGATCCAGAAATCGTTGCTGGGCCTATAATATACCAAATCGAAGCTCTTTTTGAGCTCTACAAATTAGGCAGGGTGAACCATGCCAACGCAATTTTGTTGGACAAAATTCATTTGTTTTCATCAGATTTGGAGGAAAAAAAATCAAAAAACTATGCCTGAATACGGCCATAACTCTTGATCCAGAAATCGTTGCTGGGCCTATAATATACCAAACCGAAGCTCTTTTTGAGCTTTACAAATTAGGCAGGGCAAACCTGGCCAACGCACTTTTTTCAGCCAAAATGCACTTGTCTTCATCAGGTGTGGAGGAAAAAAATCAAAAAATTGTACTTGAATACGGCCATAACTCTAGATCCAGAAATCGTTGCTGGGCCCGTAATACACGAAATCGAAGCTCTTTTCGAGGTCTACAAATTAGGTTGGGCGAACCCCGCCAATGCAATTTTTTCGGCAAAAATTCACTTGTTTTCCTCAGATTTGGAGGAAAAAAAATCGAAAAACTGTGCCTGAATACGGCCATAACTCTTGATCCAGAAATCGTTGCTGTGCCTATAATATACCAAATCGAGGCTCTTTTTGAGCTCTACAAATTAGGCAGGGTGAAATAGGCCAACGCAATTTTTTTGGCCAAAATTCACTTGTTTTCATCAGATTTGGAGGAAAAAAATCGAAAAACTGTGCCTGAATACGACCATAACTCTTAATCCAAAAATCGTTGCTGGGCCTGTAATATACCAAATCGAAGCTCTTTTCGAATTTGTAAGTTGCTGGGCCTATAATATATAAAATTGAAGCTCTTTTCGAGCTCTACAAATTAGGCTGGGCGAACCCCGCCAATGCAATTTTTTCGGCAAAAATTTACTTTTTTTCCTCAGATTTGGAGGTAAAAAAATCGAAAAACTGTGCCTGAATACGGCCATAACTCTTGATCCAGAAATCGTTGCTGGGCCTGTAATATACGAAATCGAAGCTCTTTTCGAGCTCTACAAATTAGGCTAGGCGAACCACGCCAATGCCATTTTTTCGGCAAAAATTCACTTGATTTCATCAGATTTGGAGGAAAAAAATAGAAAAACTTTGCCTAAATACGGCCATAACACTTGATCCAGAAATCGTTGCTGGGCCTGTAATATACGAAATCGAAGCTCTTTTCGAGCTCTACAAATTAGGCTAGGCGAACCACGCCAATGCCATTTTTTTGGCAAAAATTCACTTATTTTCCTCAGATTTGGAGGAAAAAAATCGAAAAACTGTGCCTGAATACGGCCATAACTCTTGATCCAGAAATCGTTGCTGGGCCTATAATATACCAAATCGAAGCTCTTTTTGAGCTCTACAAATTATGCATGGCGAACCAGGCCAACGCAATTTTTTTGGCAAAAATTCACTTGTTTTCATCAGATTTGGAGGAAAAAAATCAAAAAACTGTGCCTGAATACAGGCATAACTCTTGATCCAGAAATCGTTGCTGGGCCTATAATATACCAAATCGAAGCTCTTTTCGAGGTCTACAAATTAGGCTGGGCGAATCCCGCCAATGTAATTTTTTCGGCAAAAACTCACTTGTTTTCCTCAGATTTGGAGGAAAAAAAATCGAAAAAATGTGCCTGAATACGGCCATAACTCTTGATCCAGAAATCGTTGCTGGGCCTAGAATATACTAAACCGAAGCTCTCTTTCAGCTCTACAAATTAGGCAGGGCAAACCTGGCCGACACAATTTTTTCAGCCAAAATTCACTTGTTTTCATCAGATTTGGAGGAAAAAAATCAAAAAACTGTACTTGAATACGACCATAACTCTAGATCCTGATATCGTTGCTGGGCCTGTAATACACCAAATCGAAGCTCTTTTCGAGCTCTACAAATTAGGCTAGGCGAACCCCGCCAATGCCATTTTGTCGGCAAAAATTCACTTGTTTTCATCAGATTTGGAGGAAAATAATAGAAAAACTGTGCCTGAATACGGGCATAACACTTGATCCAGAAATCGATGCTGGGCCTGTAATATACCAAATCGAAGCTCTTTTCGAGGTCTACAAATTAGGTTGGGCGACCCCCACCAATGCAATTTTTTCGGCAAAAATTCACTTGTTTTCATCAGATTTGGAGGAAAAAAAATCGAAAAACTGTGCCTGAATACGGCCATAACACTTGATCCAGAAATCGTTGCTGGGCCTGTAATATACCAAATCGAAGCTCTTTTGGAGGTCTACAAATTTGGTTGAGCGACCCCCGCCAATGCAATTTTTTCGGCAAAAAGTCACTTGTTTTCCTCAGATTTGGAGGAAAAAAAATCGAAAAACTGTGCCTGAATACGGCCATAACTCTTCATCCAGAAATCGTTGCTGGGCCTATAATATACCAAATCGAAGCTCTTTTCGAGCTCTACAAATTAGGGTAGGCGAACCATGCCAATGCCATTTTTTCGGCAAAAATTCACTTATTTTCCTCAGATTTGGAGGAAAAAAAATTGAAAAACAGTGACTGAATACGGCCATAACTCTTGATCCAGAAATCGTTGCTGGGCCTATAATATACCAAATCGAAGCTCTTTTTGAGCTCTACAAATTAGGCAGGGTGAACCATGCCAACGCAATTTTGTTGGACAAAATTCATTTGTTTTCATCAGATTTGGAGGAAAAAAAATCAAAAAACTATGCCTGAATACGGCCATAACTCTTGATCCAGAAATCGTTGCTGGGCCTATAATATACCAAACCGAAGCTCTTTTTGAGCTTTACAAATTAGGCAGGGCAAACCTGGCCAACGCACTTTTTTCAGCCAAAATGCACTTGTCTTCATCAGGTGTGGAGGAAAAAAATCAAAAAATTGTACTTGAATACGGCCATAACTCTAGATCCAGAAATCGTTGCTGGGCCCGTAATACACGAAATCGAAGCTCTTTTCGAGGTCTACAAATTAGGTTGGGCGAACCCCGCCAATGCAATTTTTTCGGCAAAAATTCACTTGTTTTCCTCAGATTTGGAGGAAAAAAAATCGAAAAACTGTGCCTGAATACGGCCATAACTCTTGATCCAGAAATCGTTGCTGTGCCTATAATATACCAAATCGAGGCTCTTTTTGAGCTCTACAAATTAGGCAGGGTGAAATAGGCCAACGCAATTTTTTTGGCCAAAATTCACTTGTTTTCATCAGATTTGGAGGAAAAAAATCGAAAAACTGTGCCTGAATACGACCATAACTCTTAATCCAAAAATCGTTGCTGGGCCTGTAATATACCAAATCGAAGCTCTTTTCGAATTTGTAAGTTGCTGGGCCTATAATATATAAAATTGAAGCTCTTTTCGAGCTCTACAAATTAGGCTGGGCGAACCCCGCCAATGCAATTTTTTCGGCAAAAATTTACTTTTTTTCCTCAGATTTGGAGGTAAAAAAATCGAAAAACTGTGCCTGAATACGGCCATAACTCTTGATCCAGAAATCGTTGCTGGGCCTGTAATATACGAAATCGAAGCTCTTTTCGAGCTCTACAAATTAGGCTAGGCGAACCACGCCAATGCCATTTTTTCGGCAAAAATTCACTTGATTTCATCAGATTTGGAGGAAAAAAATAGAAAAACTTTGCCTAAATACGGCCATAACACTTGATCCAGAAATCGTTGCTGGGCCTGTAATATACGAAATCGAAGCTCTTTTCGAGCTCTACAAATTAGGCTAGGCGAACCACGCCAATGCCATTTTTTTGGCAAAAATTCACTTATTTTCCTCAGATTTGGAGGAAAAAAATCGAAAAACTGTGCCTGAATACGGCCATAACTCTTGATCCAGAAATCGTTGCTGGGCCTATAATATACCAAATCGAAGCTCTTTTTGAGCTCTACAAATTATGCATGGCGAACCAGGCCAACGCAATTTTTTTGGCAAAAATTCACTTGTTTTCATCAGATTTGGAGGAAAAAAATCAAAAAACTGTGCCTGAATACAGGCATAACTCTTGATCCAGAAATCGTTGCTGGGCCTATAATATACCAAATCGAAGCTCTTTTCGAGGTCTACAAATTAGGCTGGGCGAATCCCGCCAATGTAATTTTTTCGGCAAAAACTCACTTGTTTTCCTCAGATTTGGAGGAAAAAAAATCGAAAAAATGTGCCTGAATACGGCCATAACTCTTGATCCAGAAATCATTGCTGGGCCTAGAATATACTAAACAGAAGCTCTCTTTCAGCTCTACAAATTAGGCAGGGCAAACCTGGCCGACACAATTTTTTCAGCCAAAATTCACTTGTTTTCATCAGATTTGGAGGAAAAAAATCAAAAAACTGTACTTGAATACGGCCATAACTCTAGATCCTGATATCGTTGCTGGGCCTGTAATACACCAAATCGAAGCTCTTTTCGAGCTCTACAAATTAGGCTAGGCGAACCCCGCCAATGCCATTTTGTCGGCAAAAATTCACTTGTTTTCATCAGATTTGGAGGAAAAAAATAGAAAAACTGTGCCTGAATACGGGCATAACACTTGATCCAGAAATCGTTGCTGGGCCTGTAATATACCAAATCGAAGCTCTTTTCGAGGTCTACAAATTTGGCTGAGCGACCCCCGCCAATGCAATTTTTTCGGCAAAAAGTCACTTGTTTTCCTCAGATTTGGAGGAAAAAAAATCGAAAAACTGTGCCTGAATACGGCCATAACTCTTCATCCAGAAATCGTTGCTGGGCCTATAATATACCAAATCGAAGCTCTTTTCGAGCTCTACAAATTAGGCTAGGCGAACCATGCCAATGCCATTTTTTCGGCAAAAATTCACTTATTTTCCTCAGATTTGGAGGAAAAAAAATTGAAAAACAGTGACTGAATACGGCCATAACTCTTGATCCAGAAATCGTTGCTGGGCCTATAATATACCAAATCGAAGCTCTTTTTGAGCTCTACAAATTAGGCAGGGTGAACCATGCCAACGCAATTTTGTTGGACAAAATTCATTTGTTTTCATCAGATTTGGAGGAAAAAAAATCAAAAAACTATGCCTGAATACGGCCATAACTCTTGATCCAGAAATCGTTGCTGGGCCTATAATATACCAAACCGAAGCTCTTTTTGAGCTCTACAAATTAGGCAGGGCAAAGCTGGCCAACGCAATTTTTTCAGCCAAAATGCACTTGTCTTCATCAGGTGTGGAGGAAAAAAATCAAAAAATTGTACTTGAATACGGCCATAACTCTAGATCCAGAAATCGTTGCTGGGCCCGTAATACACCAAATCGAAGCTCTTTTCGAGGTCGACAAATTAGGTTGGGCGAACCCCGCCAATGCAATTTTTTCGGCAAAAATTCACTTGTTTTCCTCAGATTTGGAGGAAAAAAAATCGAAAAACTGTGCCTGAATACGGCAATAACTCTTGATCCAGAAATCGTTGTTGGGCCTATAATATACAAAACCAAAGCTCCTTTTGAGCTCTACAAATTAGGATAGGCGAACCACGCCAATGCCATTTTTTCGGCAAAAATTCACTTCTTTTCCTCAGATTTGGAGGAAAAAAAATCGAAAAACTGTGCCTGAATACGGCCATAACTCTTGATCCAGAAATCGTTGTTGGGCCAATAATATACCAAATCGAAGCTCTTTTCGAGGTCTACAAATTAGGCAGGGCGAACCCCGCCAATGCAATTTTTTCGGCAAAAATTCACTTGTTTTCCTCAGATTTGGAGGAAAAAAAATCGAAAAACTGTGCCTGAATACGGCCATAACTCTTGATCCAGAAATCGTTGTTGGGCCTATAATATACCAAATCGAAGCTCTTTTTGAGCTCTACGAATTATGCAGGGAGAACCAGGCCAACGCAATTTTTTTGGCAAAAATTCACTTGTTTTCATCAGATTTGGAGGAGAAAAATCGAAAAAATGTGCCTGAATACAGCCATAACTCTTGATCCAGAAATAGTTGCTGGGCCTATAATATACCAAATCGAAGCTCTTTTCGAGGTCTACGAATTAGGCAGGGCGAACCCCGCCAATGCAATTTTTTCGGCAAAAATTCACTTGTTTTCCTCAGATTTGGAGGAAAAAAAATCGAAAAACTGTGCCTAAATACGGCCATAACTCTTGATCCAGAAATCGTTGTTGGGCCTATAATATACCAAATCGAAGCTCTTTTTGAGCTCTACGAATTATGCAGGGAGAACCAGGCCAACGCAATTTTTTTGGCAAAAATTCACTTGTTTTCATCAGATTTGGAGGAGAAAAATCGAAAAAATGTGCCTGAATACAGCCATAACTCTAGATCCAGAAATAGTTGCTGGGCCTATAATATACCAAATCGAAGCTCTTTTCGAGGTCTACAAATTAGGCAGGGCGAACCCCGCCAATGCAATTTTTTCGGCAAAAATTCACTTGTTTTCCTCAGATTTGGAGGAAAAAAAATCGAAAAACTGTGCCTGAATACGGCCATAACTCTTGATCCAGAAATCGTTGTTGGGCCTATAATATACCAAATCGAAGCTCTTTTTGAGCTCTACGAATTATGCAGGGAGAACCAGGCCAACGCAATTTTTTTGGCAAAAATTCACTTGTTTTCATCAGATTTGGAGGAGAAAAATCGAAAAAATGTGCCTGAATACAGCCATAACTCTTGATCCAGAAATAGTTGCTGGGCCTATAATATACCAAATCGAAGCTCTTTTCGAGGTCTACGAATTAGGCAGGGCGAACCCCGCCAATGCAATTTTTTCGGCAAAAATTCACTTGTTTTCCTCAGATTTGGAGGAAAAAAAATCGAAAAACTGTGCCTAAATACGGCCATAACTCTTGATCCAGAAATCGTTGCTGGGCCTATAATATACCAAATCGAGGCTCTTTTTGAGCTCTACAAATTAGGCAGGGTGAAATAGGCCAACGCAATTTTTTTGGCCAAAATTCACTTGTTTTCATCAGATTTGGAGGAAAAAAATTTAAAAACTGTGCCTGAATACGGCCATAACTCTTAATCCAAAAATCGTTGCTGGGCCTGTAATATACCAAATCGAAGCTCTTTTCGAATTTGTAAGTTGCCGGGCCTATAATATACCAAATCGAAGCTCTTTTCGAGCTCTACAAATTAGGCTGGGCGAACCCCAACAATGCAATTTTTTCGGCAAAAATTTACTTGTTTTCCTCAGATTTGGATGAAAAAAAATCGAAAAACTGTGCCTGAATACGGCCATAACTCTTGATCCAGAAATCGTTGCTGGGCCTGTAATATACGAAATCGAAGCTCTTTTCGAGCTCTACAAATTAGGCTAGGCGAACAACGCCAATGCCATTTTTTCGGCAAAAATTCACTTGATTTCATCAGATTTGGAGGAAAAAAATAGAAAAAACTGTGCCTGAATACGGCCATAACACTTGGTCCAGAAATCGTTGTTGGGCCTGTAATATACGAAATCGAAGCTCTTTTCGACCTCTACAAATTAGTCTAGGCTAACCACGCCAATGCCATTTTTTCGGCAAAAATTCACTTATTTTCCTCAGATTTCGAGGAAAACAATCGAAAAACTGTGCCTGAATACGGCCATAACTCTTGATCCAGAAATCGTTGCTGGGCCTATAATATACCAAATCGAAGCTCTTTTTGAGCTCTACAAATTATGCATGGCGAACCAGGCCAACGCAATTTTTTTGGCAAAAATTCACTTGTTTTCATCAGATTTCGAGGAAAAAAATCAAAAAACTGTGCCTGAATACAGGCATAACTCTTGATCCAGAAATCGTTGCTTGGCCTATAATATACCAAATCGAAGCACTTTTCGAGGTCTACAAATTAGGCTGGGCGAATCCCGCCAATGTAATTTTTTCGGCAAAAACTCACTTGTTTTCCTCAGATTTGGAGGAAAAAAAATCGAAAAAATGTGCCTGAATACGGCCATAACTCTTGATCCAGAAATCGTTGCTGGGCCTAGAATATACTAAACCGAAGCTCTCTTTCAGCTCTACAAATTAGGCAGGGCAAACCTGGCCGACACAATTTTTTCAGCCAAAATTCACTTGTTTTCATCAGATTTGGAGGAAAAAAATCAAAAAACTGTACTTGAATACGGCCATAACTCTAGATCCTGATATCGTTGCTGGGCCTGTAATACACCAAATCGAAGCTCTTTTCGAGCTCTACAAATTAGGCTAGGCGAACCCCGCCAATGCCATTTTGTCGGCAAAAATTCACTTGTTTTCATCAGATTTGGAGGAAAAAAATAGAAAAACTGTGCCTGAATACGGGCATAACACTTGATCCAGAAATCGTTGTTGGGCCTGTAATATACCAAATCGAAGCTCTTTTCGAGGTCTACAAATTAGGCTGGGCGACCCCCACCAATGAAATTTTTTCGGCAAAAATTCACTTGTTTTCATCAGATTTGGAGGAGAAAAATCGAAAAAATGTGCCTGAATACAGCCATAACTCTTGATCCAGAAATAGTTGCTGGGCCTATAATATACCAAATCGAAGCTCTTTTCGAGGTCTACGAATTAGGCAGGGCGAACCCCGCCAATGCAATTTTTTCGGCAAAAATTCACTTGTTTCCCTCAGATTTGGAGGAAAAAAAATCGAAAAACTGTGCCTAAATACGGCCATAACTCTTGATCCAGAAATCGTTGCTGGGCCTATAATATACCAAATCGAGGCTCTTTTCGAGCTCTACAAATTAGGCAGGGTGAAATAGGCCAACGCAATTTTTTTGGCCAAAATTCACTTGTTTTCATCAGATTTGGAGGAAAAAAATCGAAAAACTGTGCCTGAATACGGCCATAACTCTTAATCCAAAAATCGTTGCTGGGCCTGTAATATACCAAATCGAAGCTCTTTTCGAATTTGTAAGTTGCTGGGCCTATAATATACCAAATCGAAGCTCTTTTCGAGCTCTACAAATTAGGCTGGGCGAACCCCGCCAATGCAATTTTTTCGGCAAAAATTTACTTGTTTTCCTCAGATTTGGATGAAAAAAAATCGAAAAACTGTGCCTGAATACGGCCATCACTCTTGATCAAGAAATCGTTGCTGGGCCTGTAATATACGAAATCGAAGCTCTTTTCGAGCTCTACAAATTAGGCTAGGCGAACCACGCCAATGCCATTTTTTCGGCAAAAATTCACTTGATTTCATCAGATTTGGAGGAAAAAAATAGAAAAAATTGTGCCTGAATACGGCCATAACACTTGATCCAGAAATCGTTGTTGGGCCTGTAATATACGAAATCGAAGCTCTTTTCGAGCTCTACAAATTAGGCTAGGCTAACCACGCCAATGCCATTTTTTCGGCAAAAATTCACTTATTTTCCTCAGATTTGGAGGAAAAAAATCGAAAAACTGTGCCTGAATACGGCCATAACTCTTGATCCAGAAATCGTTGCTGGGCCTATAATATACCAAATCAAAGCTCTTTTTGAGCTCTACAAATTATGCGTGGCGAACCAGGCCAACGCAATTTTTTTGGCAAAAATTCACTTGTTTTCATCAGATTTGGAGGAAAAAAATCGAAAAACTGTGCCTGAATACAGGCATAACTCTTGATCCAGAAATCGTTGCTGGGCCTATAATATACCAAATCGAAGCTCTTTTCGAGGTCTACAAATTAGGCTGGGCGAATCTCGCCAATGTAATTTTTTCGGCAAAAATTCACTTGTTTTCCTCAGATTTGGAGGAAAAAAAATCGAAAAAATGTGCCTGAATACGGCCATAACTCTTGATCCAGAAATCGTTGCTGGGCCTAGAATATACTAAACCGAAGCTCTCTTTCAGCTCTACAAATTAGGCAGGGCAAACCTGGCCGACACAATTTTTTCAGCCAAAATTCACTTGTTTTCATCAGATTTGGAGGAAAAAAATCAAAAAACTGTACTTGAATACGGCCATAACTCTAGATCCTGATATCGTTGCTGGGCCTGTAATACACCAAATCGAAGCTCTTTTCGAGCTCTACAAATTAGGCTAGGCGAACCCCGCCAATGCCATTTTGTCTGCAAAAATTCACTTGTTTTCATCAGATTTGGAGGAAAAAAATAGAAAAACTGTGCCTGAATACGGCCATAACACTTGATCCAGAAATCGTTGCTGGGCCTGTAATATACCAAATCGAAGCTCTTTTCGAATTTGTAAGTTGCTGGGCCTATAATATATAAAATTGAAGCTCTTTTCGAGCTCTACAAATTAGGCTGGGCGAACCCCGCCAAT
Source organism: Morus indica (assembly GCA_029231665.1). Lineage (NCBI taxonomy): Eukaryota > Viridiplantae > Streptophyta > Magnoliopsida > Rosales > Moraceae > Morus > Morus indica. The sequence continues at coordinate 738,071 of JACAGA010000022.1, forward strand.
GCAATTTTTTCGGCAAAAATTTACTTTTTTTCCTCAGATTTGGAGGTAAAAAAATCGAAAAACTGTGCCTGAATACGGCCATAACTCTTGATCCAGAAATCGTTGCTGGGCCTGTAATATACGAAATCGAAGCTCTTTTCGAGCTCTACAAATTAGGCTAGGCGAACCACGCCAATGCCATTTTTTCGGCAAAAATTCACTTGATTTCATCAGATTTGGAGGAAAAAAATAGAAAAACTTTGCCTAAATACGGCCATAACACTTGATCCAGAAATCGTTGCTGGGCCTGTAATATACGAAATCGAAGCTCTTTTCGAGCTCTACAAATTAGGCTAGGCGAACCACGCCAATGCCATTTTTTTGGCAAAAATTCACTTATTTTCCTCAGATTTGGAGGAAAAAAATCGAAAAACTGTGCCTGAATACGGCCATAACTCTTGATCCAGAAATCGTTGCTGGGCCTATAATATACCAAATCGAAGCTCTTTTTGAGCTCTACAAATTATGCATGGCGAACCAGGCCAACGCAATTTTTTTGGCAAAAATTCACTTGTTTTCATCAGATTTGGAGGAAAAAAATAAAAAAACTGTGCCTGAATACAAGCATAACTCTTGATCCAGAAATCGTTGCTGGGCCTATAATATACCAAATCGAAGCTCTTTTCGAGGTCTACAAATTAGGCTGGGCGAATCCCGCCAATGTAATTTTTTCGGCAAAAACTCACTTGTTTTCCTCAGATTTGGAGGAAAAAAAATCGAAAAAATGTGCCTGAATACGGCCATAACTCTTGATCCAGAAATCATTGCTGGGCCTAGAATATACTAAACAGAAGCTCTCTTTCAGCTCTACAAATTAGGCAGGGCAAACCTGGCCGACACAATTTTTTCAGCCAAAATTCACTTGTTTTCATCAGATTTGGAGGAAAAAAATCAAAAAACTGTACTTGAATACGGCCATAACTCTAGATCCTGATATCGTTGCTGGGCCTGTAATACACCAAATCGAAGCTCTTTTCGAGCTCTACAAATTAGGCTAGGCGAACCCCGCCAATGCCATTTTGTCGGCAAAAATTCACTTGTTTTCATCAGATTTGGAGGAAAAAAATAGAAAAACTGTGCCTGAATACGGGCATAACACTTGATCCAGAAATCGTTGCTGGGCCTGTAATATACCAAATCGAAGCTCTTTTCGAGGTCTACAAATTTGGCTGAGCGACCCCCGCCAATGCAATTTTTTCGGCAAAAAGTCACTTGTTTTCCTCAGATTTGGAGGAAAAAAAATCGAAAAACTGTGCCTGAATACGGCCATAACTCTTCATCCAGAAATCGTTGCTGGGCCTATAATATACCAAATCGAAGCTCTTTTCGAGCTCTACAAATTAGGCTAGGCGAACCATGCCAATGCCATTTTTTCGGCAAAAATTCACTTATTTTCCTCAGATTTGGAGGAAAAAAAATTGAAAAACAGTGACTGAATACGGCCATAACTCTTGATCCAGAAATCGTTGCTGGGCCTATAATATACCAAATCGAAGCTCTTTTTGAGCTCTACAAATTAGGCAGGGTGAACCATGCCAACGCAATTTTGTTGGACAAAATTCATTTGTTTTCATCAGATTTGGAGGAAAAAAAATCAAAAAACTATGCCTGAATACGGCCATAACTCTTGATCCAGAAATCGTTGCTGGGCCTATAATATACCAAACCGAAGCTCTTTTTGAGCTCTACAAATTAGGCAGGGCAAAGCTGGCCAACGCAATTTTTTCAGCCAAAATGCACTTGTCTTCATTAGGTGTGGAGGAAAAAAATCAAAAAATTGTACTTGAATACGGCCATAACTCTAGATCCAGAAATCGTTGCTGGGCCCGTAATACACCAAATCGAAGCTCTTTTCGAGGTCGACAAATTAGGTTGGGCGAACCCCGCCAATGCAATTTTTTCGGCAAAAATTCACTTGTTTTCCTCAGATTTGGAGGAAAAAAAATCGAAAAACTGTGCCTGAATACGGCAATAACTCTTGATCCAGAAATCGTTGTTGGGCCTATAATATACCAAACCAAAGCTCCTTTTGAGCTCTACAAATTAGGATAGGCGAACCACGCCAATGCCATTTTTTCGGCAAAAATTCACTTCTTTTCCTCAGATTTGGAGGAAAAAAAATCGAAAAACTGTGCCTGAATACGGCCATAACTCTTGATCCAGAAATCGTTGCTGGGCCTATAATATACCAAATCGAAGCTCTTTTTGAGCTCTACAAATTATGCTGGCGAACCAGGCCAACGCAATTTTTTTGGCAAAAATTCACTTGTTTTCATCAGATTTGGAGGAAAAAAATCGAAAAACTGTGCCTGAATACAGGCATAACTCTTGATCCAGAAATCGTTGCTGGGCCTATAATATACCAAATCGAAGCTCTTTTCGAGGTCTACAAATTAGGCTGGGCGAATCCCGCCAATGTAATTTTTTCGGCAAAAATTCACTTGTTTTCCTCAGATTTGGAGGAAAAAAAATCGAAAAAATGTGCCTGAATACGGCCATAACTCTTGATCCAGAAATCGTTGCTGGGCCTAGAATATACTAAACCGAAGCTCTCTTTCAGCTCTACAAATTAGGCAGGGCAAACCTGGCCGACACAATTTTTTCAGCCAAAATTCACTTGTTTTCATCAGATTTGGAGGAAAAAAATCAAAAAACTGTACTTGAATACGGCCATAACTCTAGATCCTGATATCGTTGCTGGGCCTGTAATACACCAAATCGAAGCTCTTTTCGAGCTCTACAAATTAGGCTAGGCGAACCCCGCCAATGCCATTTTGTCTGCAAAAATTCACTTGTTTTCATCAGATTTGGAGGAAAAAAATAGAAAAACTGTGCCTGAATACGGCCATAACACTTGATCCAGAAATCGTTGCTGGGCCTGTAATATACCAAATCGAAGCTCTTTTCGAATTTGTAAGTTGCTGGGCCTATAATATATAAAATTGAAGCTCTTTTCGAGCTCTACAAATTAGGCTGGGCGAACCCCGCCAATGCAATTTTTTCGGCAAAAATTTACTTTTTTTCCTCAGATTTGGAGGTAAAAAAATCGAAAAACTGTGCCTGAATACGGCCATAACTCTTGATCCAGAAATCGTTGCTGGGCCTGTAATATACGAAATCGAAGCTCTTTTCGAGCTCTACAAATTAGGCTAGGCGAACCACGCCAATGCCATTTTTTCGGCAAAAATTCACTTGATTTCATCAGATTTGGAGGAAAAAAATAGAAAAACTTTGCCTAAATACGGCCATAACACTTGATCCAGAAATCGTTGCTGGGCCTGTAATATACGAAATCGAAGCTCTTTTCGAGCTCTACAAATTAGGCTAGGCGAACCACGCCAATGCCATTTTTTTGGCAAAAATTCACTTATTTTCCTCAGATTTGGAGGAAAAAAATCGAAAAACTGTGCCTGAATACGGCCATAACTCTTGATCCAGAAATCGTTGCTGGGCCTATAATATACCAAATCGAAGCTCTTTTTGAGCTCTACAAATTATGCATGGCGAACCAGGCCAACGCAATTTTTTTGGCAAAAATTCACTTGTTTTCATCAGATTTGGAGGAAAAAAATAAAAAAACTGTGCCTGAATACAGGCATAACTCTTGATCCAGAAATCGTTGCTGGGCCTATAATATACCAAATCGAAGCTCTTTTCGAGGTCTACAAATTAGGCTGGGCGAATCCCGCCAATGTAATTTTTTCGGCAAAAACTCACTTGTTTTCCTCAGATTTGGAGGAAAAAAAATCGAAAAAATGTGCCTGAATACGGCCATAACTCTTGATCCAGAAATCATTGCTGGGCCTAGAATATACTAAACAGAAGCTCTCTTTCAGCTCTACAAATTAGGCAGGGCAAACCTGGCCGACACAATTTTTTCAGCCAAAATTCACTTGTTTTCATCAGATTTGGAGGAAAAAAATCAAAAAACTGTACTTGAATACGGCCATAACTCTAGATCCTGATATCGTTGCTGGGCCTGTAATACACCAAATCGAAGCTCTTTTCGAGCTCTACAAATTAGGCTAGGCGAACCCCGCCAATGCCATTTTGTCGGCAAAAATTCACTTGTTTTCATCAGATTTGGAGGAAAAAAATAGAAAAACTGTGCCTGAATACGGGCATAACACTTGATCCAGAAATCGTTGCTGGGCCTGTAATATACCAAATCGAAGCTCTTTTCGAGGTCTACAAATTTGGCTGAGCGACCCCCGCCAATGCAATTTTTTCGGCAAAAAGTCACTTGTTTTCCTCAGATTTGGAGGAAAAAAAATCGAAAAACTGTGCCTGAATACGGCCATAACTCTTCATCCAGAAATCGTTGCTGGGCCTATAATATACCAAATCGAAGCTCTTTTCGAGCTCTACAAATTAGGCTAGGCGAACCATGCCAATGCCATTTTTTCGGCAAAAATTCACTTATTTTCCTCAGATTTGGAGGAAAAAAAATTGAAAAACAGTGACTGAATACGGCCATAACTCTTGATCCAGAAATCGTTGCTGGGCCTATAATATACCAAATCGAAGCTCTTTTTGAGCTCTACAAATTAGGCAGGGTGAACCATGCCAACGCAATTTTGTTGGACAAAATTCATTTGTTTTCATCAGATTTGGAGGAAAAAAAATCAAAAAACTATGCCTGAATACGGCCATAACTCTTGATCCAGAAATCGTTGCTGGGCCTATAATATACCAAACCGAAGCTCTTTTTGAGCTCTACAAATTAGGCAGGGCAAAGCTGGCCAACGCAATTTTTTCAGCCAAAATGCACTTGTCTTCATTAGGTGTGGAGGAAAAAAATCAAAAAATTGTACTTGAATACGGCCATAACTCTAGATCCAGAAATCGTTGCTGGGCCCGTAATACACCAAATCGAAGCTCTTTTCGAGGTCGACAAATTAGGTTGGGCGAACCCCGCCAATGCAATTTTTTCGGCAAAAATTCACTTGTTTTCCTCAGATTTGGAGGAAAAAAAATCGAAAAACTGTGCCTGAATACGGCAATAACTCTTGATCCAGAAATCGTTGTTGGGCCTATAATATACCAAACCAAAGCTCCTTTTGAGCTCTACAAATTAGGATAGGCGAACCACGCCAATGCCATTTTTTCGGCAAAAATTCACTTCTTTTCCTCAGATTTGGAGGAAAAAAAATCGAAAAACTGTGCCTGAATACGGCCATAACTCTTGATCCAGAAATCGTTGTTGGGCCAATAATATACCAAATCGAAGCTCTTTTCGAGGTCTACAAATTAGGCAGGGCGAACCCCGCCAATGCAATTTTTTCGGCAAAAATTCACTTGTTTTCCTCAGATTTGGAGGAAAAAAAATCGAAAAACTGTGCCTGAATACGGCCATAACTCTTGATCCAGAAATCGTTGTTGGGCCTATAATATACCAAATCGAAGCTCTTTTTGAGCTCTACGAATTATGCAGGGAGAACCAGGCCAACGCAATTTTTTTGGCAAAAATTCACTTGTTTTCATCAGATTTGGAGGAGAAAAATCGAAAAAATGTGCCTGAATACAGCCATAACTCTAGATCCAGAAATAGTTGCTGGGCCTATAATATACCAAATCGAAGCTCTTTTCGAGGTCTACAAATTAGGCAGGGCGAACCCCGCCAATGCAATTTTTTCGGCAAAAATTCACTTGTTTTCCTCAGATTTGGAGGAAAAAAAATCGAAAAACTGTGCCTAAATACGGCCATAACTCTTGATCCAGAAATCGTTGTTGGGCCTATAATATACCAAATCGAAGCTCTTTTTGAGCTCTACGAATTATGCAGGGAGAACCAGGCCAACGCAATTTTTTTGGCAAAAATTCACTTGTTTTCATCAGATTTGGAGGAGAAAAATCGAAAAAATGTGCCTGAATACAGCCATAACTCTTGATCCAAAAATAGTTGCTGGGCCTATAATATACCAAATCGAAGCTCTTTTCGAGGTCTACGAATTAGGCAGGGCGAACCCCGCCAATGCAATTTTTTCGGCAAAAATTCACTTGTTTTCCTCAGATTTGGAGGAAAAAAAATCGAAAAACTGTGCCTAAATACGGCCATAACTCTTGATCCAGAAATCGTTGTTGGGCCTATAATATACCAAATCGAAGCTCTTTTTGAGCTCTACGAATTATGCAGGGAGAACCAGGCCAACGCAATTTTTTTGGCAAAAATTCACTTGTTTTCATCAGATTTGGAGGAGAAAAATCGAAAAAATGTGCCTGAATACAGCCATAACTCTAGATCCAGAAATAGTTGCTGGGCCTATAATATACCAAATCGAAGCTCTTTTCGAGGTCTACAAATTAGGCAGGGCGAACCCCGCCAATGCAATTTTTTCGGCAAAAATTCACTTGTTTTCCTCAGATTTGGAGGAAAAAAAATCGAAAAACTGTGCCTGAATACGGCCATAACTCTTGATCCAGAAATCGTTGTTGGGCCTATAATATACCAAATCGAAGCTCTTTTTGAGCTCTACGAATTATGCAGGGAGAACCAGGCCAACGCATTTTTTGCAAATTCACTTGTTTTCATCAGATTTGGAGGAGAAAAATCGAAAAATGTGCCTGAATACAGCCATAACTCTTGATCCAGAAATAGTTGCTGGGCCTATAATATACCAAATCGAAGCTCTTTTCGAGGTCTACGAATTAGGCAGGGCGAACCCCGCCAATGCAATTTTTTCGGCAAAAATTCACTTGTTTTCCTCAGATTTGGAGGAAAAAAAATCGAAAAACTGTGCCTAAATACGGCCATAACTCTTGATCCAGAAATCGTTGCTGGGCCTATAATATACCAAATCGAGGCTCTTTTTGAGCTCTACAAATTAGGCAGGGTGAAATAGGCCAACGCAATTTTTTTGGCCAAAATTCACTTGTTTTCATCAGATTTGGAGGAAAAAAATTTAAAAACTGTGCCTGAATACGGCCATAACGCTTAATCCAAAAATCGTTGCTGGGCCTGTAATATACCAAATCGAAGCTCTTTTCGAATTTGTAAGTTGCCGGGCCTATAATATACCAAATCGAAGCTCTTTTCGAGCTCTACAAATTAGGCTGGGCGAACCCCAACAATGCAATTTTTTCGGCAAAAATTTACTTGTTTTCCTCAGATTTGGATGAAAAAAAATCGAAAAACTGTGCCTGAATACGGCCATAACTCTTGATCCAGAAATCGTTGCTGGGCCTGTAATATACGAAATCGAAGCTCTTTTCGAGCTCTACAAATTAGGCTAGGCGAACAACGCCAATGCCATTTTTTCGGCAAAAATTCACTTGATTTCATCAGATTTGGAGGAAAAAAATAGAAAAAACTGTGCCTGAATACGGCCATAACACTTGGTCCAGAAATCGTTGTTGGGCCTGTAATATACGAAATCGAAGCTCTTTTCGACCTCTACAAATTAGTCTAGGCTAACCACGCCAATGCCATTTTTTCGGCAAAAATTCACTTATTTTCCTCAGATTTGGAGGAAAACAATCGAAAAACTGTGCCTGAATACGGCCATAACTCTTGATCCAGAAATCGTTGCTGGGCCTATAATATACCAAATCGAAGCTCTTTTTGAGCTCTACAAATTATGCATGGCGAACCAGGCCAACGCAATTTTTTTGGCAAAAATTCACTTGTTTTCATCAGATTTGGAGGAAAAAAATCAAAAAACTGTGCCTGAATACAGGCATAACTCTTGATCCAGAAATCGTTGCTTGGCCTATAATATACCAAATCGAAGCACTTTTCGAGGTCTACAAATTAGGCTGGGCGAATCCCGCCAATGTAATTTTTTCGGCAAAAACTCACTTGTTTTCCTCAGATTTGGAGGAAAAAAAATCGAAAAAATGTGCCTGAATACGGCCATAACTCTTGATCCAGAAATCGTTGCTGGGCCTAGAATATACTAAACCGAAGCTCTCTTTCAGCTCTAAAAATTAGGCAGGGCAAACCTGGCCGACACAATTTTTTCAGCCAAAATTCACTTGTTTTCATCAGATTTGGAGGAAAAAAATCAAAAAACTGTACTTGAATACGGCCATAACTCTAGATCCTGATATCGTTGCTGGGCCTGTAATACACCAAATCGAAGCTCTTTTCGAGCTCTACAAATTAGGCTAGGCGAACCCCGCCAATGCCATTTTGTCGGCAAAAATTCACTTGTTTTCATCAGATTTGGAGGAAAAAAATAGAAAAACTGTGCCTGAATACGGGCATAACACTTGATCCAGAAATCGTTGTTGGGCCTGTAATATACCAAATCGAAGCTCTTTTCGAGGTCTACAAATTAGGCTGGGCGACCCCCACCAATGAAATTTTTTCGGCAAAAATTCACTTGTTTTCATCAGATTTGGAGGAAAAAAAATCGAAAAACTGTGCCTGAATACGGCCATAACACTTGATCCAGAAATCGTTGCTGGGCCTGTAATATACCAAATCGAAGCTCTTTTGGAGGTCTACAAATTTGGCTGAGCGACCCCCGCCAATGCAATTTTTTCGGCAAAAAGTCACTTGTTTTCCTCAGATTTGGAGGAAAAAAAATCGAAAAACTGTGCCTGAATACGGCCATAACTCTTCATCCAGAAATCGTTGCTGGGCCTATAATATACCAAATCGAAGCTCTTTTCGAGCTCTACAAATTAGGCTAGGCGAACCATGCCAATGCCATTTTTTCGGCAAAAATTCACTTATTTTCCTCAGATTTGGAGGAAAAAAAATTTAAAAACAGTGACTGAATACGGCCATAACTCTTGATCCAGAAATCGTTGCTGGGCCTATAATATACCAAATCGAAGCTCTTTTTGAGCTCTACTAATTAGGCAGGGTGAACCATGCCAACGCAATTTTGTTGGACAAAATTCATTTGTTTTCATCAGATTTGGAGGAAAAAAAATCAAAAAACTATGCCTGAATACGGCCATAACTCTTGATCCAGAAATCGTTGCTGGGCCTATAATATACCAAACCGAAGCTCTTTTTGAGCTCTACAAATTAGGCAGGGCAAACCTGGCCAACGCAATTTTTTCAGCCAAAATGCACTTGTCTTCATCAGGTGTGGAGGAAAAAAATCAAAAAATTGTACTTGAATACGGCCATAACTCTAGATCCAGAAATCGTTGCTGGGCCCGTAATACACCAAATCGAAGCTCTTTTCGAGGTCTACAAATTAGGTTGGGCGAACCCCGCCAATGCAATTTTTTCGGCAAAAATTCACTTGTTTTCCTCAGATTTGGAGGAAAAAAAATCGAAAAACTGTGCCTAAATACGGCAATAACTCTTGATCCAGAAATCGTTGCTGGGCCTATAATATACCAAACCAAAGCTCCTTTTGAGCTCTACAAATTAGGCTAGGCGAACCACGCCAATGCCATTTTTTCGGCAAAAATTCACTTCTTTTCCTCAGATTTGGAGGAAAAAAAATCGAAAAACTGTGCCTGAATACGGCCCTAACTCTTGATCCAGAAATCGTTGCTGGGCCTATAATATACCAAATCGAAGCTCTTTTCGAGGTCTACAAATTAGGCAGGGCGAACCCCGCCAATGCAATTTTTTCGGCAAAAATTCACTTGTTTTCCTCATATTTGGAGGAAAAAAAATCGAAAAACTGTGCCTGAATACGGCCATAACTCTTGATCCAGAAATCGTTGTTGGGCCTATAATATACCAAATCGAAGCTCTTTTTGAGCTCTACAAATTATGCAGGGAGAACCAGGCCAACGCAATTTTTTTGGCAAAAATTCACTTGTTTTCATCAGATTTGGAGGAGAAAAATCGAAAAAATGTGCCTGAATACAGCCATAACTCTTGATCCAGAAATAGTTGCTGGGCCTATAATATACCAAATCGAAGCTCTTTTCGAGGTCTACGAATTAGGCAGGGCGAACCCCGCCAATGCAATTTTTTCGGCAAAAATTCACTTGTTTCCCTCAGATTTGGAGGAAAAAAAATCGAAAAACTGTGCCTAAATACGGCCATAACTCTTGATCCAGAAATCGTTGCTGGGCCTATAATATACCAAATCGAGGCTCTTTTCGAGCTCTACAAATTAGGCAGGGTGAAATAGGCCAACGCAATTTTTTTGGCCAAAATTCACTTGTTTTCATCAGATTTGGAGGAAAAAAATCGAAAAACTGTGCCTGAATACGGCCATAACTCTTAATCCAAAAATCGTTGCTGGGCCTGTAATATACGAAATCGAAGCTCTTTTCGAGCTCTACAAATTAGGCTAGGCGAACCACGCCAATGCCATTTTTTCGGCAAAAATTCACTTGATTTCATCAGATTTGGAGGAAAAAAATAGAAAAAACTGTGCCTGAATACGGCCATAACACTTGATCCAGAAATCGTTGTTGGGCCTGTAATATACGAAATCGAAGCTCTTTTCGAGCTCTACAAATTAGGCTAGGCTAACCACGCCAATGCCATTTTTTCGGCAAAAATTCACTTATTTTCCTCAGATTTGGAGGAAAAAAATCGAAAAACTGTGCCTGAATACGGCCATAACTCTTGATCCAGAAATCGTTGCTGGGCCTATAATATACCAAATCAAAGCTCTTTTTGAGCTCTACAAATTATGCGTGGCGAACCAGGCCAACGCAATTTTTTTGGCAAAAATTCACTTGTTTTCATCAGATTTGGAGGAAAAAAATCGAAAAACTGTGCCTGAATACAGGCATATCTCTTGATCCAGAAATCGTTGCTGGGCCTATAATATACCAAATCGAAGCTCTTTTCGAGGTCTACAAATTAGGCTGGGCGAATCCCGCCAATGTAATTTTTTGGGCAGCGAATCCCGCCAATGTAATTTTTTCGGCAAAAACTCACTTGTTTTCCTCAGATTTGGAGGAAAAAAAATCGAAAAAATGTGCCTGAATACGGCCATAACTCTTGATCCAGAAATCGTTGCTGGGCCTAGAATATACTAAACCGAAGCTCTCTTTCAGCTCTACAAATTAGGCAGGGCAAACCTGGCCGACACAATTTTTTCAGCCAAAATTCACTTGTTTTCATCAGATTTGGAGGAAAAAAATCAAAAAACTGTACTTGAATACGGCCATAACTCTAGATCCTGATATCGTTGCTGGGCCTGTAATACACCAAATCGAAGCTCTTTTCGAGCTCTACAAATTAGGCTAGGCGAACCCCGCCAATGCCATTTTGTCGGCAAAAATTCACTTGTTTTCATCAGATTTGGAGGAAAAAGAATCGAAAAACTGTGCCTGAATACGGCCATAACTCTTAATCCAGAAATCGTTGCAGGGCCTATAATATACCAAATCGAAGCTCTTTTTGAGCTCTACAAATTAGGCAGGGTGAAATAGGTCAACGCAATTTTTTGGCCAAAATTCACTTGTTTTCATCAGATTTGGAGGAAAAAAATCAAAAAACTGTGCCTGAATACGGCCTAACTCTTGATCTAGAAATTGTTGCTGGGCCTGTAATATACCAAATCGAAACTCTTTTCGGGCTCTACAAATTAGGCTGGGCGAACCCCGCCAATGATATTTTTTCGGCAAAAATTCACTTGTTTTCCTCAGATTTGGAGGAAAAAAAATCGAAAAACTGTGCCTGAATACGGCCATAACTCTTGATCCAGAAATAGTTGTTGGGCCTGTAATATACGAAATCAAAGCTCTTTTCGAGCTCTACAAATTAGGGTAGGCGAACCACGCCAATACCATTTTTTCGGCAAAAATTCACTTGTTTTCCTCAGATTTGGAGGAAAAAAAATTGAAAAACTGTGCCTGAATACAGCCATAACTCTTGATCCAGAAATCGTTGCTGGGCCTGTAATCTACCAAATCGAAGCTCTTTTCGAATTTGTAAGTTGCTGGGCCAATAATATACCAAATCGAAGCTCTTTTCGAGCTCTACAAATTAGGCTGGGCGAACCCCGCCAATGCAATTTTTTCGGCAAAAATTTACTTGTTTTCCTCAGATTTGGAGGAAAAAAAATTGAAAAACTGTGCCTGAATACGGCCATAACTCTTGATCCAGAAATCGTTGCTTGGCCTGTAATATACGAAATCGAAGCTCTTTTCGAGCTCTACAAATTTGGCTAGGCGAACCACGCCAATGCCATTTTTTGGGCAAAAATTCACTTGATTTCATCAGATTTGGAGGAAAAAAATAGAAAAACTGTGCCTGAATACGGCCATAACACTTGATCCAGAAATCGTTGCTGGGCCTGTAATATACGAAATCGAAGCTCTTTTCGAGCTCTACAAATTAGGCTAGGCGAACCACGTCAATGCCATTTTTTCGGCAAAAATTCACTTATTTTCCTCAGATTTGGAGGAAAAAAATCAAAAAACTGTGCCTGAATACGGCCATAACTCTTCATCCAGAAATCGTTGCTGGGCCTATAATATACCAAATCGAAGCTCTTTTTGAGCTCTACAAATTATGCATGGCGAACCAGGCCAACGCAATTTTTTTGGCAAAAATTCACTTGTTTTCATCAGATTTGGAGGAAAAAAATCGAAAAACTTTGCCTAAATACAGGCATAACTCTTGATCCAGAAATCGTTGCTGGGCCTATAATATACCAAATCGAAGCTCTTTTCGAGGTCTACAAATTAGGCTGGGCGAATCCCGCTAATGTAATTTTTTCGGCAAAAATTCACTTGTTTTCCTCAGATTTGAAGGAAAAAAAATCGAAAAACTGTGCCTGAATACGGCCATAACTCTTGATCCAGAAATCGTTGCTGGGCCTAGAATATACTAAACCGAAGCTCTGTTTAAGCTCTACAAATTAGGCAGGGCAAACCTGGCTGACACAATTTTTTCAGCCAAAATTCACTTGTTTTCATCGGATTTGGAGGAAAAAAATCAAAAAACTGTACTTGAATACGGCCATAACTCTAGATCCTGAAATCGTTGCTGGGCCTGTAATACGCCAAATCGAAGCTCTTTTCGAGCTCTACAAATTAGGCTAGACCAACCCCGCCAATGCAATTTTTTCGGCAAAAATTCACTTGTTTTGCTCAGATTTGGAGGAAAAAAAATTGAAAAACTGTTCCTAAATACGGCAATAACTCTTGATCCAGAAATCGTTGCTGGGCCTATAATATACCAAACCAAAGCTCCTTTTGAGCTCTACAAATTAGGCTAGGCGAACCACGCCAATGCCATTTTTTCGGCAAAAATTCACTTCTTTTCCTCATATTTGGAGGAAAAAAAATCGAAAAACTGTGCCTGAATACGGCCCTAACTCTTGATCCAGAAATCGTTGCTGGGCCTATAATATACCAAATCGAAGCTCTTTTCGAGGTCTACAAATTAGGCAGGGCGAACCCCGCCAATGCAATTTTTTCGGCAAAAATTCACTTGTTTTCCTCAGATTTGGAGGAAAAAAAATCGAAAAACTGTGCCTGAATACGGCCATAACTCTTGATCCAGAAATCGTTGTTGGGCCTATAATATACCAAATCGAAGCTCTTTTTGAGCTCTACGAATTATGCAGGGAGAACCAGGCCAACGCAATTTTTTTGGCAAAAATTCACTTGTTTTCATCAGATTTGGAGGAGAAAAATCGAAAAAATGTGCCTGAATACAGCCATAACTCTTGATCCAGAAATAGTTGCTGGGCCTATAATATACCAAATCGAAGCTCTTTTCGAGGTCTACGAATTAGGCAGGGCGAACCCCGCCAATGCACTTTTTTCGGCAAAAATTCACTTGTTTTCCTCAGATTTGGAGGAAAAAAAATCGAAAAACTGTGCCTAAATACGGCCATAACTCTTGATCCAGAAATTGTTGCTGGGCCTATAATATACCAAATCGAGGCTCTTTTTGAGCTCTACAAATTAGGTAGGGTGAAATAGGCCAACGCAATTTTTTTGGCCAAAATTCACTTGTTTTCATCAGATTTGGAGGAAAAAAATCGAAAAACTGTGCCTGAATACGGCCATAACTCTTAATCCAAAAATCGTTGCTGGGCCTGTAATATACCAAATCGAAGCTCTTTTCGAATTTGTAAGTTGCTGGGCCTATAATATACCAAATCGAAGCTCTTTTCGAGCTCTACAAATTAGGCTGGGCGAACCCCGCCAATGCAATTTTTTCGGCAAAAATTTACTTGTTTTCCTCAGATTTGGATGAAAAAAAATCGAAAAACTGTGCCTGAATACGGCCATCACTCTTGATCAAGAAATCGTTGCTGGGCCTGTAATATACGAAATCGAAGCTCTTTTCGAGCTCTACAAATTAGGCTAGGCGAACCACGCCAATGCCATTTTTTCGGCAAAAATTCACTTGATTTCATCAGATTTGGAGGAAAAAAATAGAAAAAACTGTGCCTGAATACGGCCATAACACTTGATCCAGAAATCGTTGATGGGCCTGTAATATACGAAATCGAAGCTCTTTTCGAGCTCTACAAATTAGGCTAGGCTAACCACGCCAATGCCATTTTTTCGGCAAAAATTCACTTATTTTCCTCATATTTGGAGGAAAAAAATCGAAAAACTGTGCCTGAATACGGCCATAACTCTTGATCCAGAAATCGTTGCTGGGCCTATAATATACCAAATCAAAGCTCTTTTTGAGCTCTACAAATTATGCGTGGCGAACCAGGCCAACGCAATTTTTTTGGCAAAAATTCACTTGTTTTCATCAGATTTTGAGGAAAAAAATCGAAAAACTGTGCCTGAATACAGGCATAACTCTTGATCCAGAAATCGTTGCTGGGCCTATAATATACCAAATCGAAGCTCTTTTCGAGGTCTACAAATTAGGCTGGGCGAATCCCGCCAATGTAATTTTTTCGGCAAAAATTCATTTGTTTTCCTCAGATTTGGAGGAAAAAAAATCGAAAAAATGTGCCTGAATACGGCCATAACTCTTGATCCAGAAATCGTTGCTGGGCCTAGAATATACTAAACCGAAGCTCTCTTTCAGCTCTACAAATTAGGCAGGGCAAACCTGGCCGACACAATTTTTTCAGCCAAAATTCACTTGTTTTCATCAGATTTGGAGGAAAAAAATCAAAAAACTGTACTTGAATACGGCCATAACTCTAGATCCTGATATCGTTGCTGGGCCTGTAATACACCAAATCGAAGCTCTTTTCGAGCTCTACAAATTAGGCTAGGCGAACCCCGCCAATGCCATTTTGTCGGCAAAAATTCACTTGTTTTCATCAGATTTGGAGGAAAAAAATAGAAAAACTGTGCCTGAATACGGCCATAACACTTGATCCAGAAATCGTTGCTGGGCCTGTAATATACCAAATCGAAGCTCTTTTCGAGGTCTACAAATTAGGCTGGGCGACCCCCACCAATGCAATTTTTTCGGCAAAAATTCACTTGTTTTCATCAGATTTGGAGGAAAAAGAATCGAAAAACTGTGCCTGAATACGGCCATAACTCTTAATCCAGAAATCGTTGCAGGGCCTATAATATAC
Organism: Morus indica; assembly: GCA_029231665.1. Taxonomy (NCBI): domain Eukaryota; kingdom Viridiplantae; phylum Streptophyta; class Magnoliopsida; order Rosales; family Moraceae; genus Morus; species Morus indica. Next base: position 753,505 of record JACAGA010000022.1, read on the forward strand.
CAAATCGAAGCTCTTTTTGAGCTCTACAAATTAGGCAGGGTGAAATAGGTCAACGCAATTTTTTGGCCAAAATTCACTTGTTTTCATCAGATTTGGAGGAAAAAAATCAAAAAACTGTGCCTGAATACGGCCTAACTCTTGATCTAGAAATTGTTGCTGGGCCTGTAATATACCAAATCGAAACTCTTTTCGAGCTCTACAAATTAGGCTGGGCGAACCCCGCCAATGCAATTTTTTCGGCAAAAATTCACTTGTTTTCCTCAGATTTGGAGGAAAAAAAATCGAAAAACTGTGCCTGAATACGGCCATAACTCTTGATCCATAAATAGTTGCTGGGCCTGTAATATACGAAATCAAAGCTCTTTTCGAGCTCTACAAATTAGGCTGGGCGAACCCCGCCAATGCAATTTTTTCGGCAAAAATTCACTTGTTTTCCTCAGATTTGGAGGAAAAAAAATCAAAAAACTGTGCCTGAATACGGCCATAACTCTTGATCCAGAAATAGTTGCTGGGCCTGTAATATACGAAATCAAAGCTCTTTTCGAGCTCTACAAATTAGGGTAGGCGAACCACGCCAATACCATTTTTTCGGCAAAAATTCACTTGATTTCATCAGATTTGGAGGAAAAAAATAGAAAAACTGTGCCTGAATACGGCCATAACACTTGATCCAGAAATCGTTGCTGGGCCTGTAATATACGAAATCGAAGCTCTTTTCGAGCTCTACAAATTAGGCTAGGCGAACCACGCCAATGCCATTTTTTCGGCAAAAATTCACTTATTTTCCTCAGATTTGGAGGAAAAAAATCAAAAAACTGTGCCTGAATACGGCCATAACTCTTCATCCAGAAATCGTTGCTGGGCCTATAATATACCAAATCGAAGCTCTTTTTGAGCTCTACAAATTATGCGTGGCGAACCAGGCCAACGCAATTTTTTTGGCAAAAATTCACTTGTTTTCATCAGATTTGGAGGAAAAAAATCGAAAAACTTTGCCTAAATACAGGCATAACTCTTGATCCAGAAATCGTCGCTGGGCCTATAATATACCAAATCGAAGATCTTTTCGAGGTCTACAAATTAGGCTGGGCGAATCCCGCTAATGTAATTTTTTCGGCAAAAATTCACTTGTTTTCCTCAGATTTGGAGGAAAAAAAATCGAAAAACTGTGCCTGAATACGGCCATAACTCTTGATCCAGAAATCGTTGCTGGGCCTAGAATATACTAAACCGAAGCTCTGTTTAAGCTCTACAAATTAGGCAGGGCAAACCTGGCCGACACAATTTTTTCAGCCAAAATTCACTTGTTTTCATCGGATTTGGAGGAAAAAAATCAAAAAACTGTACTTGAATACGGCCATAACTCTAGATCCTGAAATCGTTGCTGGGCCTGTAATACGCCAAATCGAAGCTCTTTTCGAGCTCTACAAATTAGGCTAGACCAACCCCGCCAATGCCATTTTGTCGGCAAAAATTCACTTGTTTTCATCAGATTTGGAGCAAAAAAATAGAAAAACTGTGCCTGAATACGGCCATAACACTTGATCCAGAAATCGTTGCTGGGCCTGTAATATACCAAATCGAAGCTCTTTTCAAGGTCTACAAATTAGGCTGGGCGACCCCCACCAATGCAATTTTTTCGGCAAAAATTCACTTGTTTTCATCAGATTTGGAGGAAAAAAAAATCGAAAAACTGTGCCTGAATACGGCCATAACTCTTGATCCAGAAATCGTTGCAGGGCCTATAATATACCAAATCGAAGCACTTTTTGAGCTCTACAAATTAGGCAGGGTGAAATAGGCCAACGCAATTTTTTTGGCCAAAATACACTTGTTTTCATCAGATTTGGAGGAAAAAAATCAAAAAACTGTGCCTGAATACGGCCATAACTCTTGATCCAGAAATTGTTGCTGGGCCTGTAATATACCAAATCGAAGCTCTTTTCGAGCTCTACAAATTAGGCTGGGCGAACCCCGCCAATGCAATTTTTTCGGCAAAAATTCACTTGTTTTGCTCAGATTTGGAGGAAAAAAAATTGAAAAACAGTGACTGAATACGGCCATAACTCTTGATCCAGAAATCGTTGCTGGGCCTATAATATACCAAATCGAAGCTCTTTTTGAGCTCCACAAATTATGCAGGGCGAACCAGGCCAACGCAATTTTTTTGGCAAAAATTCATTTGTTTTCATCAGATTTGGAGCAAAAATATCGAAAAACTGTGCCTGAATACAACCATAACTCTTGATCCAGAAATCGTTGCTGGGCCTATAATATACCAAACTGAAGCTCTTTTTGAGCTCTACAAATTAGGAAGGGCAAACCTGGCCAACGCAATTTTTCCAGCCAAAATTCACTTGTCTGCATCAGGTTTGGAGGAAAAAAATCAAAAAATTGTACTTGAATACGGCCATAACTCTAGATCCTGAAATCGTTGTTGGGCCCGTAATACACCAAATCGAAGCTCTTCTCGAGGTCTACAAATTAGGCTGGGCGAACCCCGCTAATGTAATTTTTTCGGCAAAAATTCACTTGTTTTCCTCAGATTTGGAGGAAAAAAAATCGAAAAACTGTGCCTGAATACGGCCATAACTCTTGATCCAGAAATCGTTGCTGGGCCTAGAATATGCTAAACCGAAGCTCTCTTTCAGCTCTACAAATTAGGCAGGGCAAACCTGGACGACACAATTTTTTCAGCCAAAATTCACTTGTTTTCATCAGATTTGGAGGAAAAAAATCAAAAAACTGTACTTGAATACGGCCATAACTCTAGATCCTGAAATCGTTGCTGGGCCTGTAATACGCCAAATCGAAGCTCTTTTCGAGCTCTATAAATTAGGCTAGGCGAACCCCGCCAATGCCATTTTGTCGGCAAAAATTCACCTGTTTTCATCAGATTTGGAGGAAAAAAATAGAAAAACTGTGCCTGAATACGGCCATAACACTTGATCCAGAAATCGTTGCTGGGCCTGTAATATACCAAATCGAAGCTCTTTTCAAGGTCTACAAATTAGGCTGGGCGACCCCCACCAATGCAATTTTTTCGGCAAAAATTCACTTGTTTTCATCAGATTTGGAGGAAAAAAAATCGAAAAACTGTGCCTGAATACGGCCATAACTCTTGATCCAGAAATCGTTGCAGGGCCTATAATATACCAAATCGAAGCACTTTTTGAGCTCTACAAATTAGGCAGGGTGAAATAGGCCAACGCAATTTTTTTGGCCAAAATACACTTGTTTTCATCAGATTTGGAGGAAAAAAATCAAAAAACTGTGCCTGAATACGGCCATAACTCTTGATCCAGAAATTGTTGCTGGGCCTGTAATATACCAAATCGAAGCTCTTTTCGAGCTCTACAAATTAGGCTGGGCGAACCCCGCCAATGCAATTTTTTCGGCAAAAATTCACTTGTTTTGCTCAGATTTGGAGGAAAAAAAATTGAAAAACAGTGACTGAATACGGCCATAACTCTTGATCCAGAAATCGTTGCTGGGCCTATAATATACCAAATCGAAGCTCTTTTTGAGCTCCACAAATTATGCAGGGCGAACCAGGCCAACGCAATTTTTTTGGCAAAAATTCATTTGTTTTCATCAGATTTGGAGCAAAAATATCGAAAAACTGTGCCTGAATAGAACCATAACTCTTGATCCAGAAATCGTTGCTGGGCCTATAATATACCAAACCGAAGCTCTTTTTGAGCTCTACAAATTAGGAAGGGCAAACCTGGCCAACGCAATTTTTTCAGCCAAAATTTACTTGTCTGCATCAGGTTTGGAGGAAAAAAATCAAAAAATTGTACTTGAATACGGCCATAACTCTAGATCCTGAAATCGTTGTTGGGCCCGTAATACACCAAATCGAAGCTCTTCTCGAGGTCTACAAATTAGGCTGGGCGAACCCCGCTAATGTAATTTTTTCGGCAAAAATTCACTTGTTTTCCTCAGATTTGGAGGAAAAAAAATCGAAAAACTGTGCCTGAATACGGCCATAACTCTTGATCCAGAAATCGTTGCTGGGCCTAGAATATGCTAAACCGAAGCTCTCTTTCAGCTCTACAAATTAGGCAGGGCAAACCTGGACGACACAATTTTTTCAGCCAAAATTCACTTGTTTTCATCAGATTTGGAGGAAAAAAATCAAAAAACTGTACTTGAATACGGCCATAACTCTAGATCCTGAAATCGTTGCTGGGCCTGTAATACGCCAAATCGAAGCTCTTTTCGAGCTCTATAAATTAGGCTAGGCGAACCCCGCCAATGCCATTTTGTCGGCAAAAATTCACCTGTTTTCATCAGATTTGGAGGAAAAAAATAGAAAAACTGTGCCTGAATACGGCCATAACACTTGATCCAGAAATCGTTGCTGGGCCTGTAATATACCAAATCGAAGCTCTTTTCAAGGTCTACAAATTAGGCTGGGCGACCCCCACCAATGCAATTTTTTCGGCAAAAATTCACTTGTTTTCATCAGATTTGGAGGAAAAAAAATCGAAAAACTGTGCCTGAATACGGCCATAACTCTTGATCCAGAAATCATTGCAGGGCCTATAATATACCAAATCGAAGCTCTTTTTGAGCTCTACAAATTAGGCAGGGTGAAATAGGCCAACGCAATTTTTTTGGCCAAAATTCACTTGTTTTCATCAGATTTGGAGGAAAAAAATCAAAAAACTGTGCCTGAATACGGCCATAACTCTTGATCCAGAAATTGTTGCTGGGCCTGTAATATACCAAATCGAAGCTCTTTTCGAGCTCTACAAATTAGGCTGGGCGAACTTTGCCAATGCAATTTTTTCGGCAAAAATTCACGTGTTTTGCTCAGATTTGGAGGAAAAAAAATTGAAAAACAGTGACTGAATACGGCCATAACTCTTGATCCAGAAATCGTTGCTGGGCCTATAATATACCAAATCGAAGCTCTTTTTGAGCTCCACAAATTATGCAGGGCGAACCAGGCCAACGCCATTTTTTTGGCCAAAATTCATTTGTTTTCATCAGATTTGGAGCAAAAATATCGAAAAACTGTGCCTGAATACAACCATAACTCTTGATCCAGAAATCGTTGCTGGGCCTATAATATACCAAACCGAAGCTCTTTTTGACCTCTACAAATTAGGAAGGGCAAACCTGGCCAACGCAATTTTTTCAGCCAAAATTCACTTGTCTGCATCAGGTTTGGAGGAAAAAAATCAAAAAATTGTACTTGAATACGGCCATAACTCTAGATCCTGAAATCGTTGCTGGGCCCGTAATACACCAAATCGAAGCTCTTCTCGAGGTCTACAAATTAGGCTGGGCGAACCCCGCTAATGTAATTTTTTCGGCAAAAATTCACTTGTTTTCCTCAGATTTGGAGGAAAAAAAATCGAAAAACTGTGCCTGAATACGGCCATAACTCTTGATCCAGAAATCGTTGCTGGGCGTAGAATATACTAAACCGAAGCTCTTTTTGAGCTCTACAAATTATGCAGGGCAAACCTGGGCGACACAATTTTTTCAGCCAAAATTCACTTGTTTTCATCACATTTGGAGGAAAAAAATCAAAAAACTGTACTTGAATACGACCATAACTCTAGATCCTGAAATCGATGCTGGGCCTGTAATACACCAAATCGAAGCTCTTTTCGAGCTCTACAAATTAGGCTAGGCGAACCCCGCCAATGCCATTTTGTCGGCAAAAAATCACTTGTTTTCATCAGATTTGGAGGAAAAAAATAGAAAAACTGTGCCTGAATACGGCCATAACACTTGATCCAGAAATCGTTGCTGGGCCTGTAATATACCAAATCGAAGCTCTTTTCGAGGTCTACAAATTAGGCGGGGCGACCCCCGCCAAGGCAATTTTTTCGGCAAAAATTCACTTGTTTTCCTCAGATTTGGAGGAAAAAAATCAAAAAACTGTGCCTGAATACAACCATAACTCGTGATCCAGAAATAGTTGATGGGCCTATAATATACCAAATCGAGGCTCTTTTTGAGCTCTACAAATTAGGCAGGGTGAAATAGGCCAACGCAATTTTTTTGGCCAAAATTCACTTGTTTTCATCAGATTTGGAGGAAAAAAATCAAAAAACTGTGCCTGAATACGGCCATAACTCTTGATCCAGAAATCGTTGCTGGGACTGTAATATACCAAATCGAAGCTCTTTTCGAGCTCTACAAATTAGGCTGGGCGAACCTCGCCAATGCAATTTTTTCGGCAAAAATTCACTTGTTTTCCTCAGATTTGGAGGAGAAAAAATCGAAAAACTGTGCCTGAATACGGCCATAACTCTTGATCCAGAAATCGTTGTTGGGCCTGTAATATACGAAATCGAAGCTCTTTTCGAGCTCTACAAATTAGGCCAGGCGAACCACGCCAATGCCATTTTTTCGGCAAAAATTCACTTGTTTTCCTCAGATTTGGAGGAAAAAAATCGAAAACTGTGCCTGAATACGGCCATAACTCTTGATCCAGAAATCGTTGCTGGGCCTATAATATACCAAATCGAAGCTCTTTTTGAGCTCTACAAATTATGCATGGCGAACCAGGCCAACGCAATTTTTTTGGCAAAAATTCACTTGTTTTCATCAGATTTGGAGGAAAAAAATTGAAAAACTGTGCCTGAATACAGGCATAACTCTTGATCCAGAAATCGTTGCTGGGCCTATAATATACCAAATCGAAGCTCTTTTCGAGGTCTACAAATTAGGCTGGGCGAACCCCGCTAATGTAATTTTTTCGGCAAAAATTCACTTGTTTTCCTCAGATTTGGAGGAAAAAAAATCGAAAAACTGTGCCTGAATACGGCCATAACTCTTGATCCAGAAATCGTTGCTGGGCCTAGAATATGCTAAACCGAAGCTCTCTTTCAGCTCTACAAATTAGGCAGGGCAAACCTGGACGACACAATTTTTTCAGCCAAAATTCACTTGTTTTCATCAGATTTGGAGGAAAAAAATCAAAAAACTGTACTTGAATACGGCCATAACTCTAGATCCTGAAATCGTTGCTGGGCCTGTAATACGCCAAATCGAAGCTCTTTTCGGGCTCTACAAATTAGGCTAGGCGAACCCCGCCAATGCCATTTTGTCGGCAAAAATTCACTTGTTTTCATCAGATTTGGAGGAAAAAAATAGAAAAACTGTGCCTGAATACGGCCATAACACTTGATCCAGAAATCGTTGCTGGGCCTGTAATATACCAAATCGAAGCTCTTTTCAAGGTCTACAAATTAGGCTGGGCGACCCCCACCAATGCAATTTTTTCGGCAAAAATTCACTTGTTTTCATCAGATTTGGAGGAAAAAAAATCGAAAAACTGTGCCTGAATACGGCCATAACTCTTGATCCAGAAATCGTTGCAGGGCCTATAATATACCAAATCGAAGCTCTTTTTGAGCTCTACAAATTAGGCAGGGTGAAATAGGCCAACGCAATTTTTTTGGCCAAAATTCACTTGTTTTCATCAGATTTGGAGGAAAAAAATCAAAAAACTGTGCCTGAATACGGCCATAACTCTTGATCCAGAAATTGTTGCTGGGCCTGTAATATACCAAATCGAAGCTCTTTTCGAGCTCTAGAAATTAGTCTGGGCGAACCCCGCCAATGCAATTTTTTCGGCAAAAATTCACTTGTTTTGCTCAGATTTGGAGGAAAAAAAATTGAAAAACAGTGACTGAATACGGCCATAACTCTTGATCCAGAAATCGTTGCTGGGCCTATAATATACCCAATCGAAGCTCTTTTTGAGCTCCACAAATTATGCAGGGCGAACCAGGCCAACGCAATTTTTTTGGCCAAAATTCATTTGTTTTCATCAGATTTGGAGCAAAAATATAGAAAAACTGTGCCTGAATACAACCATAACTCTTGATCCAGAAATCGTTGCTGGGCCTGTAATATACGAAATCGAAGCTCTTTTCGAGCTCCACAAATTAGGCTACGCGAACCACGCCAATGCCATTTTTTCGGCAAAAATTCACTTGTTTTCCTCAGATTTGGAGGAAAAAAAATTGAAAAACAGTGACTGAATACGGCCATAACTCTTGATCCAGAAATCGTTGCTGGGCCTATAATATACCAAATCGAAGCTCTTTTTGAGCTCCACAAATTATGCAGGTCGAACCAGGCCAACGCAATTTTTTTTGCCAAAATTCATTTGTTTTCATCAGATTTGGAGGAAAAATATCGAAAAACTGTGCCTGAATACAACCATAACTCTTGATCCAGAAATAGTTGCTGGGCCTATAATATACCAAATCGAAGCTCTTTTCGAGGTCTAAAAATTAGGCTGGACGAATCCCGCGAATGTAATTTTGTCGGCAAAAATTCACTTGTTTTCCTCAGATTTTGAGGAAAAAAAATCAAAAAACTGTGCCTGAATACGGCCATAACTCTTGATCCAGAAATCGTTGCTGGGCCTATAATATACGAAACCGAAGCTCTTTTTGAGCTCTACAAATTAGGAAGGGGAAACCTGGCCAACGCAATTTTTTCAGCGAAAATTCACTTGTCTGCATCAGATTTGGAGCAAAAATATCGAAAAACTGTGCCTGAATACAACCATAACTCTTGATCCAGAAATCGTTGCTAGGCCTATAATATACCAAACCGAAGCTCTTTTTGAGCTCTACGAATTAGGAAGGGCAAACCTGGCCAACGCAATTTTTTCAGCCAAAATTCACTTGTCTGCATCAGGTTTGGAGGAAAAAAATCAAAAAATTGTACTTGAATACGGCCATAACTCTAGATCCAGAAATCGTTGTTGCGCCTGTAATACACCAAATCGAAGCTCTTTTCGAGGTCTACAAATTAGGCTGGGCGAACCCCGCCAATGCAATTTTTTCGGCAAAAATTCACTTGTTTTCCTCATATTTGGAGGAAAAAATATCGAAAAACTGTGCCTGAATACGGCCATAACTCTTGATTCAGAAATCGTTGTTGGGCCTAGAATATACTAAACCGAAGCTCTTTTTGAGCTCTACAAATTAGGCAGGGCAAACCTGGCCGACACAATTTTTTCAGCCAAAATTCACTTGTTTTCATCAGATTTGGAGGAAAAAAATCAAAAAACTGTACTTGAATACGGCCATAACTCTAGATCCTGAAATCGTTGTTGGGCCTTTAATACACCAAATCGAAGCTCTTTTCGAGCTCTACAAATTAGGCTAGGCGAACCCCGCCGATGCCATTTTGTCGGCAAAAATTCACTTGTTTTCATCAGATTTGGAGGAAAAAAATAGAAAAACTGTGCCTGAATACGTCCATAACACTTGATCCAGAAATCGTTGCTGGGCCTGTAATATACCAAATCGAAGCTCTTTTCGAGGTCTACAAATTAGGCGGGGCAACCCCCGCCAAGGCAATTTTTTCGGCAAAAATTCACTTGTTTTCCTCATATTTGGAGGAAAAAAATCGAAAAACTGTGCCTGAATACGGCCATAACTCTTGATCCAGAAATTGTTGCTGGGCCTATAATATACCAAATCGAAGCACTTTTTGAGCTCTACAAATTAGGCAGGGTGAGATAGGCCAACGCAATTTTTTTGGCCAAAATTCACTTGTTTTCATCAGATTTGGAGGAAAAAAATCGAAAAACTGTGCCTGAATACGGAAATAACTCTTGATCCAGAAATCGTTGCTGGGCCTGTAATAAACCAAATCGAAGCTCTATTCGAGCTCTACAAATTAGGCTGGGCGAACCCCGCCAATGGAATTTTTTCGGCAAAAATTCACTTGTTTTCCTCAGATTTGGAGGAGAAAAAATCGAAAAACTGTGCCTGAATACGGCCATAACTCTTGATCTAGAAATCGTTGCTGGGCCTGTAATATACGAAATCGAAGCTCTTTTCGAGCTCTACAAATTAGGCCAGGCGAACCACGCCAATGCCATTTTTTCGGCAAAAATTCACTTGTTTTCCTCAGATTTGGAGGAAAAAAAATCGAAGAACTGTGCCTGAATACGGCCATAACTCTTGATCCAGAAATTGTTGCTGGGCCTGTAATATACCAAATCGAAGCTCTTTTCGAGCTCTACAAATTAGGCAGGGCGAACCCCGCCAATGCAATTTTTTCAGCAAAAATTCACTTGTTTTCCTCAGATTTGGAGGAAAAAAAATCGAAAAACTGTGCCTGAATACGGCCATAACTCTTGATCTAGAAATCGTTGCTGGGCCTGTAATATACGAAATCGAAGCTCTTTTCGAGCTCTACAAATTAGGCCAGGCAAACCACGCCAATGCCATTTTGTCGGCAAAAATTCACTTGTTTTCCTCAGATTTGGAGGAAAAAAAATCGAAGAACTGTGCCTGAATACGGCCATAACTCTTGATCCAGAAATTGTTGCTGGGCCTGTAATATACCAAATCGAAGCTCTTTTCGAGCTCTACAAATTAGGCTGGGCGAACCCCGCCAATGCAATTTTTTCAGCAAAAATTCACTTGTTTTCCTCAGATTTGGAGGAAAAAAAATCGAAAAACTGTGCCTGAATACGGCCATAACTCTTGATCCAGAAATCGTTGCTGGGCCTGTAATATACGAAATCGAAGCTCTTTTCGAGCTCTACAAATAAGGCTAGGCGAACCACGCCAATGCCATTTTTTCGGCAAAAATTCACTTGTTTTCCTCAGATTTGGAGGAAAAAAATCGAAAAACTGTGCCTGAATACGGCCATAACTCTTGATCCAGAAATCGTTGCTGGGCCTGTAATATACGAAATCGAAGCTCTTTTCGAGCTCTACAAATTAGGCTACGCGAACCACGCCAATGCCATTTTTTCGGCAAAAATTCACTTGTTTTCCTCAGATTTGGAGGAGAAAAAATCGAAAAACTGTGCCTGAATACGGCCATAACTCTTGATCTAGAAATCGTTGCTGGGCCTGTAATATACGAAATCGAAGCTCTTTTCGAGCTCTACAAATTAGGCCAGGCGAACCACGCCAATGCCATTTTTTCGGCAAAAATTCACTTGTTTTCCTCAGATTTGGAGGAAAAAATCGAAGAACTGTGCCTGAATACGGCCATAACTCTTGATCCAGAAATTGTTGCTGGGCCTGTAATATACCAAATCGAAGCTCTTTTCGAGCTCTACAAATTAGGCAGGGCGAACCCCGCCAATGCAATTTTTTCGGCAAAAATTCACTTGTTTTCCTCAGATTTGGAGGAAAAAAAATCGAAAAACTGTGCCTGAATACGGCCATAACTCTTGATCCAGAAATCGTTGCTGGGCCTGTAATATACGAAATCGAAGCTCTTTTCGAGCTCTACAAATTAGGCAAGGCAAACCACGCCAATGCCATTTTGTCGGCAAAAATTCACTTGTTTTCCCAGATTTGGAGGAAAAAAAATCGAAGAACTGTGCCTGAATACGGCCATAACTCTTGATCCAGAAATGGTTGCTGGGCCTGTAATATACCAAATCGAAGCTCTTTTCGAGCTCTACAAATTAGGCTGGGCGAACCCCGCCAATGCAATTTTTTCAGCAAAAATTCACTTGTTTTCCTCAGATTTGGAGGAAAAAAAATCGAAAAACTGTGCCTGAATACGGCCATAACTCTTGATCTAGAAATCGTTGCTGGGCCTGTAATATACGAAATCGAAGCTCTTTTCGAGCTCTACAAATAAGGCTAGGCGAACCACGCCAATGCCATTTTTTCGGCAAAAATTCACTTGTTTTCCTCAGATTTGGAGGAAAAAAATCGAAAAACTGTGCCTGAATACGGCCATAACTCTTGATCCAGAAATCGTTGCTGGGCCTGTAATATACGAAATCGAAGCTCTTTTCGAGCTCTACAAATTAGGCTACGCGAACCACGCCAATGCAATTTTTTCGGCAAAAATTCACTTGTTTTCCTCAGATTTGGAGGAAAAAAAATTGAAAAACAGTGACTGAATACGGCCATAATTCTTGATCCAGAAATCGTTGCTGGGCCTATAATATACCAAGTCGAAGCTCTTTTTGAGCTCCACAAATTATGCAGTTCGAACCAGGCAAACGCAATTTTTTTGGCCAAAATTCATTTGTTTTCATCAGATTTGGAGGAAAAATATCGAAAAACTGTGCCTGAATACAACCATTACGCTTGATCCAGAAATAGTTGCTGGGCCTATAATATACCAAATCGAAGCTCTTTTCGAGGTCTACAAATTAAGCTGGACGAATCCCGCGAATGTAATTTTTTTGGCAAAAATTCACTTGTTTTCCTCAGATTTGGAGGAAAAAAAATCAAAAAACTGTGCCTGAATACGGCCATAACTCTTGATCCAGAAATCGTTGCTGGGCCTATAATATACGAAACCGAAGCTCTTTTTGAGCTCTACAAATTAGGAAGGGCAAACCTGGCCGACACAATATTTTCAGCCAAAATTCACTTGTTTTCATCAGATTTGGAGGAAAAAAATCAAAAAACTGTACTTGAATACGGCCATAACTCTAGATCCTGAAATCGTTGTTGGGCCTGTAATACACCAAATCGAAGCTCTTTTCGAGCTCTACAAATTAGGCTAGGCGAACCCCGCCAATGCCAATTTGTCGGCAAAAATTCACTTGTTTTCATCAGATTTGGAGGAAAAAAATAGAAAAACTGTGCCTGAATACGGCCATAACACTTGATCCAGAAATCGTTGCTGGGCCTGTAATATACCAAATCGAAGCTCTTTTCGAGGTCTAGAAATTAGGCGGGGCAACCCCTGCCAAGGCAATTTTTTCGGCAAAAATTCACATGTTTTCCTCAGATTTGGAGGAAAAAAATAGAAAAACTGTTCCTGAATACGGAAATAACTCTTGATCCAGAAATCGTTGCTGGGCCTGTAATATACCAAATCGAAGCTCTTTTCGAGCTCTACAAATTAGGCTGGGCGAACCTCGCCAATGGAATTTTTTCGGCAAAAATTCACTTGTTTTCCTCAGATTTGGAGGAGAAAAAATCGAAAAACTGTGCCTGAATACGGCCATAACTCTTGATCTAGAAATCGTTGCTGGGCCTGTAATATACGAAATCAAAGCTCTTTTCGAGCTCTACAAATTAGGCCAGGCGAACCACGCCAATGCCATTTTTTCGGCAAAAATTCACTTGTTTTCCTCAGATTTGGAGGAAAAAAAATCGAAGAACTGTGCCTGAATACGGCCATAACTCTTGATCCAGAAATTGTTGCTGGGCCTGTAATATACCAAATCGAAGCTCTTTTTCGAACTCTACAAATTAGGCTGGGCGAACCCCGCCAATGCAATTTTTTCAGCAAAAATTCACTTGTTTTCCTCAGATTTGGAGGAAAAAAAATCGAAAAACTGTGCCTGAATACGGCCATAACTCTTGATCCAGAAATAGTTGCTGGGCCTGTAACATACGAAATCGAAGCTCTTTTCGAGCTCTACAAATAAGGCTAGGCGAACCACGCCAATGCCATTTTTTCGGCAAAAATTCACTTGTTTTCCTCAGATTTGGAGGAAAAAAATCAAAAAACTGTGCCTGAATACGGCCATAACTCTTGATCCAGAAATCGTTGCTGGGCCTGTAATATACGAAATCGAAGCTCTTTTCGAGCTCTACAAATTAGGCTACGCGAACCACGCCAATGCCATTTTTTCGGCAAAAATTCACTTGTTTTCCTCAGATTTGGAGGAAAAAAAATTGAAAAACAGTGACTGAATACGGCCATAACTCTTGATCCAGAAATCGTTGTTGGGCCTATAATATACCAAATCGAAGCACTTTTTGAGCTCCACAAATTATGCAGGTCGAACCAGGCAAACGCAATTTTTTTTGCCAAAATTCATTTGTTTTCATCAGATTTGGAGGAAAAATATCGAAAAACTGTGCCTGAATACAACCATAACTCTTGATCCAGAAATAGTTGCTGGGCCGATAATATACCAAATCGAAGCTCTTTTCGAGGTCAACAAATTAGGCTGGACGAATCCCGCGAATGTAATTGTGTCGGCAAAAATTCACTTGTTTTCCTCAGATTTGGAGGAAAAAAAATCAAAAAACTGTGCCTGAATACGGCCATAACTCTTGATCCAGAAATCGTTGCTGGGCCTATAATATACGAAACCGAAGCTCTTTTTGAGCTCTACAAATTAGGAAGGGCAAACCTGGCCGACACAATTTTTTCAGCCAAAATTCACTTGTTTTCATCAGATTTGGAGGAAAAAAATCAAAAAACTGTACTTGAATACGGCCATAACTCTAGATCCTGAAATCGTTGTTGGGCCTGTAATACACCAAATCGAAGCTCTTTTCGAGCTCTACAAATTAGGCTAGGCGAACCCCGCCAATGCCATTTTGTCGGCAAAAATTCACTTGTTTTCATCAGATTTGGAGGAAAAAAATAGAAAAACTGTGCCTGAATACGGCCATAACACTTGATCCAGAAATCGTTGCTGGGCCTGTAATATACCAAATCGAAGCTCTTTTCGAGGTCTACAAATTAGGCGGGGCAACCCCTGCCAAGGCAATTTTTTCGGCAAAAATTCACATGTTTTCCTCAGATTTGGAGGAAAAAAAATCGAAAAACTGTGCCTGAATACGGCCATAACTCTTGATCCAGAAATCGTTGCTGGGCCTATAATATACCAAATCGAAGCTCTTTTTGAGCTCTACAAATTAGGCAGGGTGAGATAGGCCAACGCAATTTTTTTGGCCAAAATTCACTTGCTTTCATCAGATTTGGAGGAAAAAAATCGAAAAACTGTGGCTGAATACGGAAATAACTCTTGATCCAGAAATCGTTGCTGGGCCTGTAATAAACCAAATCGAAGCTTTTTTCGAGCTCTACAAATTAGGCTGGGCGAACCTCGCCAATGGAATTTTTTCGGTAAAAATTCACTTGTTTTCCTCAGATTTGGAGGAGAAAAAATCGAAAAACTGTGCCTGAATACGGCCATAACTCTTGATCTAGAAATCGTTGCTGGGCCTGTAATTTACGAAATCGAAGCTCTTTTCGAGCTCTAAAAATTAGGCCAGGCGAACCACGCCAATGCCATTTTTTCGGCAAAAATTCACTTGTTTTCCTCAGATTTGGAGGAAAAAAAATCGAAGAACTGTGCCTGAATACGGCCATAACTCTTGATCCAGAAATAGTTGCTGGGCCTGTAATATACGAAATCGAAGCTCTTTTCGAGCTCTACAAATTAGGCTAGGCGAACCACGCCAATGCCATTTTTTCGGCAAAAATTCACTTGTTTTCCTCAGATTTGGAGGAAAAAAATCGAAAAACTGTGCCTGAATACGGCCATAACACTTGATCCAGAAATCGTTGCTAGGCCTGTAATATACGAAATCGAAGCTCTTTTCGAGCTCTACAAATTAGGCTACGCGAACAACGCCAATGCCATTTTTTCGGCAAAAATTCACTTGTTTTCCTCAGATTTGGAGGAAAAAAAATTGAAAAACAGTGACTGAATACGGCCATAACTCTTGATCCAGAAATCGTTGCTGGGCCTATAATATACCAAATCGAAGCTCTTTTTGAGCTCCACAAATTATGCAGGTCGAACCAGGCCAACGCAATTTTTTTGGCCAAAATTCATTTGTTTTCATCAGATTTGGAGGAAAAATATCGAAAAACTGTGCCTGAATACAACCATAACTCTTGATCCAGAAATAGTTCCTGGGCCTATAATATACCAAATCGAAGCTCTTTTCGAGGTCTAAAAATTAGGCTGGACGAATCCCGCGAATGTAATTTTGTCGGCAAAAATTCACTTGTTTTCCTCAGATTTGGAGGAAAAAAAATCAAAAAACTGTGCCTGAATACGGCCATAACTCTTGATCCAGAAATCGTTGTTGGGCCTATAATATACGAAACCGAAGCTCTTTTTGAGCTCTACAAATTTGGAAGGGCAAACCTGGCCAACGCAATTTTTTCAGCGAAAATTCACTTGTCTTCATCAGGTTTGGAGGAAAAAAATTGAAAAATTGTACTTGAATACGGCCATAACTCTAGATCCAGAAATCGTTGCTGGGCCTGTAATACACCAAATCGAAGCTCTTTTCGAGGTCTACAAATTAGGCTGGGCGAACCCCGCCAATGCAATTTTTTTGGCAAAAATTCACTTGTTTTCCTCAGATTTGGAGGAAAAAAAATCGAAAAACTGTGCCTGAATACGGCCATAACTCTTGATCCAGAAATCGTTGCTGGGCCTAGAATATACTAAACCGAAGCTCTTTTTGAGCTCTACAAATTAGGCAGGGCAAACCTGGCCGACACAATTTTTTCAGCCAAAATTCACTTGTTTTCATCAGATTTGGAGGAAAAAAATCAAAAAACTGTACTTGAATACGGCCATAACTCTAGATCCTGAAATCGTTGTTGGGCCTGTAATACACCAAATCGAAGCTCTTTTCGAGCTCTACAAATTAGGCTAGGCGAACCCCGCCAATGCCATTTTGTCGGCAAAAATTCACTTGTTTTCATCAGATTTGGAGGAAAAAAATAGAAAAACTGTGCCTGAATACGGCCATAACACTTGATCCAGAAATCGTTGCTGGGCCTGTAATATACCAAATCAAAGCTCTTTTCGAGGTCTACAAATTAGGCGGGGCAACCCCCGCCAAGGCAATTTTTTCGGCAAAAATTCTCTTGTTTTCCTCAGATTTGGAGGAAAAAAAATCGAAAAACTGTGCCTGAATACGGCCATAACTCTTGATCCAGAAATCGTTGCTGGGCCTATAATATACCAAATCGAAGCTCTTTTTGAGCTCTACAAATTAGGCAGGGTGAGATAGGCCAACGCAATTTTTTTGGCCAAAATTCACTTGCTTTCATCAGATTTGGAGGAAAAAAATCGAAAAACTGTGGCTGAATACGGAAATAACTCTTGATCCAGAAATCGTTGCTGGGCCTGTAATAAACCAAATCGAAGCTTTTTTCGAGCTCTACAAATTAGGCTGGGCGAACCTCGCCAATGGAATTTTTTCGGTAAAAATTCACTTGTTTTCCTCAGATTTGGAGGAGAAAAAATCGAAAAACTGTGCCTGAATACGGCCATAACTCTTGATCTAGAAATCGTTGCTGGGCCTGTAATTTACGAAATCGAAGCTCTTTTCGAGCTCTAAAAATTAGGCCAGGCGAACCACGCCAATGCCATTTTTTCGGCAAAAATTCACTTGTTTTCCTCAGATTTGGAGGAAAAAAAATCGAAGAACTGTGCCTGAATACGGCCATAACTCTTGATCCAGAAATAGTTGCTGGGCCTGTAATATACGAAATCGAAGCTCTTTTCGAGCTCTACAAATTAGGCTAGGCGAACCACGCCAATGCCATTTTTTCGGCAAAAATTCACTTGTTTTCCTCAGATTTGGAGGAAAAAAATCGAAAAACTGTGCCTGAATACGGCCATAACACTTGATCCAGAAATCGTTGCTAGGCCTGTAATATACGAAATCGAAGCTCTTTTCGAGCTCTACAAATTAGGCTACGCGAACAACGCCAATGCCATTTTTTCGGCAAAAATTCACTTGTTTTCCTCAGATTTGGAGGAAAAAAAATTGAAAAACAGTGACTGAATACGGCCATAACTCTTGATCCAGAAATCGTTGCTGGGCCTATAATATACCAAATCGAAGCTCTTTTTGAGCTCCACAAATTATGCAGGTCGAACCAGGCCAACGCAATTTTTTTGGCCAAAATTCATTTGTTTTCATCAGATTTGGAGGAAAAATATCGAAAAACTGTGCCTGAATACAACCATAACTCTTGATCCAGAAATAGTTCCTGGGCCTATAATATACCAAATCGAAGCTCTTTTCGAGGTCTAAAAATTAGGCTGGACGAATCCCGCGAATGTAATTTTGTCGGCAAAAATTCACTTGTTTTCCTCAGATTTGGAGGAAAAAAAATCAAAAAACTGTGCCTGAATACGGCCATAACTCTTGATCCAGAAATCGTTGTTGGGCCTATAATATACGAAACCGAAGCTCTTTTTGAGCTCTACAAATTTGGAAGGGCAAACCTGGCCAACGCAATTTTTTCTGCGAAAATTCACTTGTCTTCATCAGGTTTGGAGGAAAAAAATCAAAAAAATTGTACTTGAATACGGCCATAACTCTAGATCCAGAAATCGTTGCTGGGCCTGTAATACACCAAATCGAAGCTCTTTTCGAGGTCTACAAATTAGGCTGGGCGAACCCCGCCAATGCAATTTTTTTGGCAAAAATTCACTTGTTTTCCTCAGATTTGGAGGAAAAAAAATCGAAAAACTGTGCCTGAATACGGCCATAACTCTTGATCCAGAAATCGTTGCTGGGCCTAGAATATACTAAACCGAAGCTCTTTTTGAGCTCTACAAATTAGGCAGGGCAAACCTGGCCGACACAATTTTTTCAGCCAAAATTCACTTGTTTTCATCAGATTTGGAGGAAAAAAATCAAAAAACTGTACTTGAATACGGCCATAACTCTAGATCCTGAAATCGTTGTTGGGCCTGTAATACACCAAATCGAAGCTCTTTTCGAGCTCTACAAATTAGGCTAGGCGAACCCCGCCAATGCCATTTTGTCGGCAAAAATTCACTTGTTTTCATCAGATTTGGAGGAAAAAAATAGAAAAACTGTGCCTGAATACGGCCATAACACTTGATCCAGAAATCGTTGCTGGGCCTGTAATATACCAAATCAAAGCTCTTTTCGAGGTCTACAAATTAGGCGGGGCAACCCCCGCCAAGGCAATTTTTTCCGCAAAAATTCTCTTGTTTTCCTCAGATTTGGAGGAAAAAAAATCGAAAAACTGTGCCTGAATACGGCCATAACTCTTGATCCAGAAATCGTTGCTGGGCCTATAATATACCAAATCGAAGCTCTTTTTGAGCTCTACAAATTAGGCAGGGTGAGATAGGCCAACGCAATTTTTTTGGCCGAAATTCACTTGTTTTCATCAGATTTGGAGTAAAAAAATCGAAAAACTGTGCCTGAATACGGCCATAACTCTTGATCCAGAAATCGTTGCTGGGCCTGTAATATACCAAATCGAAGCTCTTTTCGAGCTTTACAAATTAGGCTAGGCGAACCTCGCCAATCGAATTTTTTCGGCAAAAATTCACTTGTTTTCCTCAGATTTGGAGGAGAAAAAATCGAAAAACTGTGCCTGAATACGGCCATAACTCTTGATCTAGAAATCGTTGCTGGGCCTGTAATATACGAAATCGAAGCTCTTTTCGAGCTCTACAAATTAGGCCAGGCGAACCACGCCAATGCCATTTTTTCGGCAAAAATTCACTTGTGTTCCTCAGATTTGGAGGAAAAAAAATCGAAAAACTGTGCCTGAATACGACCATAACTCTTGATCCAGAAATCGTTGCTGGGCCTGTAATATACGAAATCGAAGCTCTTTTCGAGCTCTACAAATTAGGCTAGGCGAACCACGCCATTGCCATTTTGTCGGCAAAAATTCACTTGTTTTCCTCAGATTTGGAGGAAAAAAAATTGAAAAACAGTGACTGAATACGGCCATAACTCTTGATCCAGAAATCGTTGCTGGGCCTATAATATACCAAATCGAAGCCCTTTTTGAGCTCCACAAATTATGCCGGGCGAACCAGGCCAACGCAATTTTTTTGGCCAAAATTCATTTGTTTTCATCATATTTGGAGGAAAAATATCAAAAAACTGTGCCTTAATACAACCATAACTCTTGATCCAGAAATAGTTGCTGGGCCTATAATATACCAAATCGAAGCTCTTTTTCAGCTCTACAAATTAGGCAGGGTGAACCAGGCCAACGCAATTTTGTTGGCCAAAATTCATTTGTTTTCATCAGATTTGGAGGAAAAAAAATCAAAAAACTGTGCCTGAATACGGCCATAACTTTTGATCCAGAAATCGTTGCTGGGCCTATAATATACCAAACCGAAGCTCTTTTTGAGCTTTACAAATTAGGAAGGGCCAACCTGGCCAACGCAATTTTTTCAGCCAAAATTCACTTGTCTTCATCAGGTTTGGAGGAAAAAAATCAAAAAATTGTACTTGAATACGGCCATAACTCTAGATCCAGAAATCGTTGCTGGGCCTGTAATACACCAAATCGAAGCTCTTTTCGAGGTCTACAAATTAGGCTGGGCGAACCCCGCCAATGCAATTTTTTCGGCAAAAATTCACTTGTTTTCCTCAGATTTGGAGGAAAAAAAATCGAAAAACTGTGCCTGAATACGGCCATAACTCTTGATCCAGAAATCGTTGCTGGGCCTAGAATATACTAAACCGAAGCTCTTTTTGAGCTCTACAAATTAGGCAGGGCAAACCTGGCCGACACAATTTTTTCAGCCAAAATTCACTTGTTTTCATCAGATTTGGAGGAAAAAAATCAAAAAACTGTACTTGAATACGGCCATAACTCTAGATCCTGAAATCGTTGTTGGGCCTGTAATACACCAAATCGAAGCTCTTTTCGAGCTCTACAAATTAGGCTAGGCGAACCCCGCCAATGCCATTTTGTCGGCAAAAATTCACTTGTTTTCATCAGATTTGGAGGAAAAAAATAGAAAAATTGTGCCTGAATACGGCCATAACACTTGATCCAGAAATCGTTGCTGGGCCTGTAATATACCAAATCGAAGCTCTTTTCGAGGTCTACAAATTAGGCGGGGCAACCCCCGCCAAGGCAATTTTTTCGGCAAAAATTCACTTGCTTTCCTCAGATTTGGCGAAAAAAAAAATCGAAAAACTGTGCCTGAATACGGCCATAACTCTTGATCCAGAAATCGTTGCTGGGCCTATAATATACCAAATCGAAGCTCTTTTTGAGCTCTACAAATTAGGCAGCGTGAGATAGGCCAACGCAATTTTTTTGGCCAAAATTCACTTGTTTTCATCAGATTTGGAGGAAAAAAATTGAAAAACTGTGCCTGAATACGGCCATAACTCTTGATCCAGAAATCGTTGCTGGGCCTGTAATATACCAAATCGAAGCCCTTTTCGAGCTCTACAAATTAGGCTGGGCGAACCTCGCCAATGGAATTTTTTCGGCAAAAATTCACTTCTTTTCCTCCGATTTGGAGAAGAAAAAATCGAAAAACTGTGCCTGAATACGGCCATAACTCTTGATCTAGAAATCGTTGCTGGGCCTGTAATATACGAAATCGAAGCTCTTTTCGAGCTCTACAAATTAGGCCAGGCGAACCACGCCAATGCCATTTTTTCGGCAAAAATTCACTTGTTTTCCTCAGATTTGGAGGAAAAAAATCGAAAAACTGTGCCTGAATACGGCCATAACTCTTGATCCAGAAATCGTTGCTGGGCCTGTAATATACGAAATCGAAGCTCTTTTCGAGCTCTACAAATTAGGCTAGGCGAACCACGCCAATGCCATTTTTTCGGCAAAAATTCACTTGTTTTCCTCTGATTTGGAGGAAAAAAATTGAAAAACAGTGACTGAATACGGCCATAACTCTTGATCCAGAAATCGTTGCTGGGCCTATAATATACCAAATCGAAGCTCTTTTTGAGCTCTAAAAATTTGGCAAGGCAAACCTGGCCAACGCAATTTTTTCAGCCAAAATTCACTTTTTTTCATCATATTTGGAGGAAAAAAATCAAAAAACTGTACTTGAATACGGCCATAACTCTAGATCCAGAAATCGTTGCTGGGCCTGTAATACACCAAATCGAAGCTCTTTTCGAGCTCTCCAAATTAGGCTAGGCGAACCCCGCCAATGCCATTTTTTCGGCAAAAATTCACTTGTTTTCATCAGATTTGGAGGAAAAAAATTGAAAAACTTTGCCTGAATACGGCCATAACACTTGATCCAGAAATCGTTGCTGGGCCTATAATATACCAAATCGAAGCTCTTTTTGAGCTCTACAAATTTGGCAAGGCAAACCTGGCCAACGCAATTTTTTCAGCCAAAATTCACTTTTTTTCATCATATTTGGAGGAAAAAAATCAAAAAACTGTACTTGAATACGGCCATAACTCTAGATCCAGAAATCGTTGCTGGGCCTGTAATACACCAAATCGAAGCTCTTTTCGAGCTCTCCAAATTAGGCTAGGCGAACCCCGCCAATGCCATTTTTTCGGCAAAAATTCACTTGTTTTCATCAGATTTGGAGGAAAAAAATTGAAAAACTTTGCCTGAATACGGCCATAACACTTGATCCAGAAATCGTTGCTGGGCCTGTAATATACCAAATCGAAGCTCTTTTCGAGGTCTACAAATTAGGCTGGGCGACCCCTGCCAATGCAATTTTTTCGGCAAAAATTCACTTGTTTTCCTCCGATTTGGAGGAAAAAAAATCAAAAAACTGTGCCTGAATACGGCCATTACTCTTGATCCAGAAATCGTTGCTGGGCCTATAATATACCAAACCGAAGCTCTTTTTGAGCTCTACAAATTAGGAGGGGCCAACCTGGCCAACGCAATTTTTTCAGCCAAAATTCACTTGTCTTCATCAGGTTTGGAGGAAAAAATCAAAAAATTGTACTTGAATACGGCCATAACTCTAGATCCAGAAATCGTTGCTGGGCCTGTAATACACCAAATCGAAGCCCTTTTCGAGGTCTACAAATTAGGCTGGGCGAACCCCGCCAATGCAATTTTTTCGGCAAAAATTCACTTGTTTTCCTCAGATTTGGAGGAAAAAAAATCGAAAAACTGTGCCTGAATACGGCCATAACTCTTGATCCAGAAATCGTTGTTGGGCCTATAATATACCAAATCGAAGCTCTTTTTGAGCTTTACAAATTATACAGGGCGAACCAGGCCAACGCAATTTTTTTGGCAAAAATTCACTTGTTTTCATCAGATTTGGAGGAAAAAAATCGAAAAACTGTGTCTGAATACAGCCATAACTCTTGATCCAGAAATAGTTGCTGGGCCTATAATATACCAAATCGAAGCTCTTTTCGAGGTCTACAAATTAGGCTGGGCGAACCCTGCCAATGCAATTTTTTCGGCAAAAATTCACTTGTTTTCCTCAGATTTGGAGGAAAAAAAATTGAAAAACTGTGCCTGAATACGGCCATAACTCTTGATCCAGAAATCATTGCTGGGCCTATAATATACCAAACCGAAGCTCTTTTTGAGCTCTACAAATTTGGCAAGGCAAACCTGGCCAACGCAATTTTTTCAGCCAAAATTCACTTTTTTTCATCATATTTGGAGGAAAAAAATCAAAAAACTGTACTTCAATACGGCCATAACTCTAGATCCAGAAATCGTTGCTGGGCCTGTAATACACCAAATCGAAGCTCTTTTCGAGCTCTCCAAATTAGGCTAGGCGAACCCCGCCCATGCCATTTTTTCGGCAAAAATTCACTTGTTTTCATCAGATTTGGAGGAAAAAAATTGAAAAACTTTACCTGAATACGGCCATAACACTTGATCCAGAAATCGTTGCTGGGCCTGTAATATACCAAATCGAAGCCCTTTTCGAGGTCTACAAATTAGGCTGGGCGACCCCTGCCAATGCAATTTTTTCGGCAAAAATTCACTTGTTTTCCTCAGATTTGGAGGAAAAAAAATCGAAAAACTGTGCCTGAATACGGCCGTAACTCTTGATCCAGAAATCGTTGCTGGGCCTGTAATATACGAAATCGAAGCTCTTTTCGAGCTCTACAAATTAGGCTAGGCGAACCACGCCAATGCCATTTTTTCGGCAAAAATTCACTTGTTTTCCTCAGATTTGGAGGAAAAAAATTGAAAAACAGTGACTGAATACGGCCATAACTCTTGATCCAGAAATCGTTGCTGGGCCTATAATATACCAAATCGAAGCTCTTCACGAATTTGTAAGTTGCTGGGCCTATAATATACATAATTGAAGCTCTTTTCGAGCTCTACAAATTAGGCTGGGCGAACCCCGCCAATGCAATTTTTTCGGCAAAAATTTACTTGTTTTCCTCAGATTTGTAGAAAAAAAATCAAAAAACTGTGCCTGAATACGGCCATAACTCTTGATCCAGAAATCGTTGCTGGGCCTGTAATATACGAAATCGACGCTCTTTTCGAGCTCTACAAATTAGGCTAGGCGAACCACGCCAATGCCATTTTTTCGGCAAAAATTCACTTGTTTTCCTCATATTTGGAGGAAAAAAAATCGAAAAACTGTGCCTGAATACGGCCATAACTCTTGATCCAGAAATCGTTGCTGGGCCTGTAATATATGAAATCGAAGCTCTTTTCGAGCTCTACAAATTAGGCTGGTCGAACCTCGCCAATGCAATTTTTTCGGCAAAAATTCACTTGTTTTCCTCAGATTTGGAGGAAAAAAAATCGAAAAACTGTGCCTGAATACGGCCATAACTCTTGATCCAGAAATCGTTGCTGGGCCTATAATACACCAAATCGAAGCTCTTTTTTAGCTCTACAAATTATGCAGGGCGAACTAGGCCAACGCAATTTTTTCGGCAAAAATTCACTTGTTTTCCTCAGATTTGGAGGAAAAAAATCAAAAAACTGTGCCTGAATACAAGCATAACTCGTGATCCAGAAATAGTTGATGGGCCTATAATATACCAAATCGAGGCTCTTTTTGAGCTCTACAAATTAGGCAGGGTGAAATAGGCCAACGCAATTTTTTTGGCCAAAATTCACTTGTTTTCATCAGATTTGGAGGAAAAAAATCGAAAAACTGTGCCTGAATACGGCCATAACTCTTGATCCAGAAATCGTTGCTGGGTCTGTAATATACCAAATCGAAGCTCTTCACGAATTTGTAAGTTGCTGGGCCTATAATATACCAAATCGAAGCTCTTTTCGAGCTCTACAAATTAGGCTGGGCGAATCCCGCCAATGCAATTTTTTCGGCAAAAATTTACTTGTTTTCCTCAGATTTGGAGGAAAAAAAATCGAAAAACTGTGCCTGAATACGGCCGTAACTCTTGATCCAGAAATCGTTGCTGGGCCTGTAATATACGAAATCGAAGCTCTTTTCGAGCTCTACAAATTAGGCTAGGCGAACCACGCCAATGCCATTTTTTCGGCAAAAATTCACTTGTTTTCCTCAGATTTGGAGGAAAAAAAATTGAAAAACAGTGACTGAATACGGCCATAACTCTTGATCCAGAAATCGTTGCTGGGCCTATAATATACCAAATCGAAGCTCTTCACGAATTTGTAAGTTGCTGGGCCTATAATATACATAATCGAAGCTCTTTTCGAGCTCTACAAATTAGGCTGGGCGAACCCCGCCAATGCAATTTTTTCGGCAAAAATTTACTTGTTTTCCTCAGATTTGTAGGAAAAAAAATCAAAAAACTGTGCCTGAATACGGCCATAACTCTTGATCCAGAAATCGTTGCTGGGCCTGTAATATACGAAATCGACGCTCTTTTCGAGCTCTACAAATTAGGCTAGGCGAACCACGCCAATGCCATTTTTTCGGCAAAAATTCACTTGTTTTCCTCATATTTGGAGGAAAAAAAATCGAAAAACTGTGCCTGAATACGGCCATAACTCTTGATCCAGAAATCGTTGCTGGGCCTGTAATATATGAAATCGAAGCTCTTTTCGAGCTCTACAAATTAGGCTGGTCGAACCTCGCCAATGCAATTTTTTCGGCAAAAATTCACTTGTTTTCCTCAGATTTGGAGGAAAAAAAATCGAAAAACTGTGCCTGAATACGGCCATAACTCTTGATCCAGAAATCGTTGCTGGGCCTATAATACACCAAATCGAAGCTCTTTTTTAGCTCTACAAATTATGCAGGGCGAACTAGGCCAACGCAATTTTTTCGGCAAAAATTCACTTGTTTTCCTCAGATTTGGAGGAAAAAAATCAAAAAACTGTGCCTGAATACAACCATAACTCGTGATCCAGAAATAGTTGATGGGCCTATAATATACCAAATCGAGGCTCTTTTTGAGCTCTACAAATTAGGCAGGGTGAAATAGGCCAACGCAATTTTTTTGGCCAAAATTCACTTGTTTTCATCAGATTTGGAGGAAAAAAATCGAAAAACTGTGCCTGAATACGGCCATAACTCTTGATCCAGAAATCGTTGCTGGGTCTGTAATATACCAAATCGAAGCTCTTCACGAATTTGTAAGTTGCTGGGCCTATAATATACCAAATCGAAGCTCTTTTTTAGCTCTACAAATTATGCAGGGCGAACTAGGCCAACGCAATTTTTTCGGCAAAAATTCACTTGTTTTCCTCAGATTTGGAGGAAAAAAATCAGAAAACTGTGCCTGAATACAACCATAACTCGTGATCCAGAAATAGTTGATGGGCCTATAATATACCAAATCGAAGCTCTTTTTGAGCTCGACAAATTAGGCAGGGTGAACCAGGCCAACGCAATTTTGTTGGCCAAAATTCATTTGTTTTCATCAGATTTGGAGGAAAAAAAATCAAAAAACTGTGCCTGAATACAGCCATAACTCTTGATCCAGAAATCGTTGCTGGGCCTATAATATACCAAACCGAAGCTCTTTTTGAGCTCTACAAATTAGGCAGGGCAAACCTGGCCAACGCAATTTTTTCAGCCAAATTTCACTTGTCTTCATCAGCTTTGGAGGAAAAAAATCAAAAAATTGTACATGAATAGGGCCATAACTCTAGATCCAGAAATCGTTGTTGGGCCTGTAATACACCAAATCGAAGCTCTTTTCTACGTCTACAAATTAGGCTGGGCGAACCCCGCCAATGCAATTTTTTCGGCAAAAATTCACTTGTTTTCCTCAGATTTGGAGGAAAAAAAATCAAAAAACTGTGCCTGAATACGGCCATAACTCTTGATCCAGAAATCGTTGCTGGGCCTGTAATATACGAAATCGAAGCTCTTTTCGAGCTCTACAAATTAGGCTAGGCGAACCTTGCCAATGCCATTTTTTCGGCAAAAATTCACTTGTTTTCCTCATATTTGGAGGAAAAAAAATCGAAAAACTGTGCCTGAATACGGCCATAACTCTTGATCCAGAAATCGTTGCTGGGCTTGTAATATACGAAATCGAAGCTCTTTTCGAGCTCTACAAATTAGGCTAGGCGAACGACGCCAATGTCATTTTTTCGGCAAAAATTCACTTGTTTTCCTCAGATTTAGAGGAAAAAAAATTGCAAAACAGTGACTGAATACGGCCATAACTCTTGATCCAGAAATCGTTGCTGGGCCTATAATATACCAAATCGAAGCTCTTTTTTAGCTCCACAAATTATGCAGGGAGAACTAGGCCAACGCAATTTTTTCGACAAAAATTCACTTGTTTTCCTCAGATTTGGAGGAAAAAAATCGAAAAACTGTGCCTGAATACAACCATAACTCTTGATCCAGAAATAGTTGCTGGGCCTATAATATACCAAATCGAAGCTCTTTTTGAGCTCTACAAATTAGGCAAGGTGAACCAGGCCAACGCAATTTTTGTTGGCCAAAATTCATTTGTTTTCATCAGATTTGGAGGAAAAAAAATCAAAAAACTGTGCCTGAATACGGCCATAACTCTTGATCCAGAAATCGTTGCTGGGCCTATAATATACCAAACCGAAGCTCTTTTTGAGCTCTACAAATTATGCAGGGCAAACCTGGCCAACGCAATTTTTTCAGCCAAAATTCACTTGTCTTCATCAGGTTTGGAGGAAAAAAATCAAAAAATTGTACTTGAATACGGCCATAACTCTAGATCCAGAAATCGTTGCTGGGCCTGTAATACACCAAATCGAAGCTCTTTTCGAGGTCTACAAATTAGGCTGGGCGAACCCCGCCAATGCAATTTTTTCGGCAAAAATTCACTTGTTTTCCTCAGATTTGGACGAAAAAAAATCGAAAAACAATGCCTGAATACGGCCATAACTCTTGATCCAGAAATCATTGCTGGGCCTATGATACACCAAATCGAAGCTCTTTTTTAGCTCTACAAATTATGCAGGGCGAACTAGGCCAACGCAATTTTTTCGGCAAAAATTGACTTGTTTTCCTCAGATTTGGAGGAAAAAAAATCAAAAAACTGTGCCTAAATACAACCATAACTCGTGATCCAGAAATAGTTGATTGGCCTATAATATACCAAATCGAAGCTCTTTTTGAGCTCTACAAATTAGGCAGGGTTAACCAGGCCAACGCAATTTTGTTGGCCAAAATTCATTTGTTTTCATCAGATTTGGAGGAAAAAAAATCAAAAAACTGTGCCTGAATACGGCCATAACTCTTGATCCAGAAATCGTTGCTGGGCCTATAATATACCAAACCGAAGCTCTTTTTGAGCTCTACAAATTAGGCAGGGCAAACCTGGCCAACGTAGTTTTTTCAGCCAAATTTCACTTGTCTTCATCAGGTTTGGAGGAAAAAAATCAAAAAATTGTACATGAATACGGCCATAACTCTAGATCCAGAAATCGTTGCTGGGCCTGTAATACACAAAATCGAAGCTCTTTTCAAGGTCTACAAATTAGGCTGGGCGAACCCCGCCAATGCAATTTTTTCGGCAAAACTTCACTTGTTTTCCTCAGATTTGGAGGAAAAAAAATCGAAAAACTGTGCCTGAATACGGCCATAACTCTTGATCCAGAAATCGTTGCTGGGCCTATAATACACCAAATCGAAGCTCTTTTTTAGCTCTACAAATTATGCCGGGCGAACTAGGCCAACGCAATTTTTTCGGCAAAAATTCACTTGTTTTCCTCAGATTTGGAGGAAAAAACTCAAAAAACTGTGCCTGAATACAACCATAACTCGTGATCCAGAAATAGTTGATTGGCCTATAATATACCAAATCGAAGCTCTTTTTGAGCTCTACAAATTAGGCAGGGTTAACCAGGCCAACGCAATTTTGTTGGCCAAAATTCATTTGTTTTCATCAGATTTGGAGGAAAAAAAATCAAAAAACTGTGCCTGAATACGGCCATAACTCTTGATCCAGAAATCGTTGCTGGGCCTATAATATACCAAACCGAAGCTCTTTTTGAGCTCTACAAATTAGGCAGGGCAAACCTGGCCAACGCAATTTTTTCAGCCAAATTTCACTTGTCTTCATCAGGTTTGGAGGAAAAAAATCAAAAAATTGTACATGAATACGGCCATAACTCTAGATCCAGAAATCGTTGCTGGGTCTGTAATACACCAAATCGAAGCTCTTTTCGAGGTCTACAAATTAGGCTGGGCGAACCCCGCCAATGCAATTTTTTCGGCAAAAATTCACTTGTTTTCCTCAGATTTGGAGGAAAAAAAATCGAAAAACTGTGCCTGAATACGGTCATAACTCTTGATCCAGAAATCGTTGCTGGGCCTATAATATACCAAACCGAAGCCCTTTTCGAGCTCTACAAATTAGGCTAGGCGAACCACGCCAATGCCATTTTTTCGGCAAAACTTCACTTGTTTTCCTCAGATTTGGAGGAAAAAAAATCGAAAAACTGTGCCTGAATACGGCCATAACTCTTGATCCAGAAATCGTTGCTGGGCCTATAATACACCAAATCGAAGCTCTTTTTTAGCTCTACAAATTATGCCGGGCGAACTAGGCCAACGCAATTTTTTCGGCAAAAATTCACTTGTTTTCCTCAGATTTGGAGGAAAAAACTCAAAAAACTGTGCCTGAATACAACCATAACTCGTGATCCAGAAATAGTTGAAGGGCCTATAATATACCAAATCGAAGCTCTTTTTGAGCTCTACAAATTAGGCAAGGTGAACCAGGCCAACGCAATTTTTGTTGGCCAAAATTCATTTGTTTTCATCAGATTTGGAGGAAAAAAAATCAAAAAACACTGCCTGAATACGGCCATAACTCTTGATCCAGAAATCGTTGCTGGGCCTATAATATACCAAACCGAAGCTCTTTTTGAGCTCTACAAATTAGGCAGGGCAAACCTGGCCAACGCAATTTTTTCAGCCAAAATTCACTTGTATTCATCAGGTTTGGAGGAAAAAAATCAAAAAATTGTACTTGAATACGGCCATAACTCTAGATCCAGAAATCGTTGCTGGGCTTGTAATACACCAAATCGAAGCTCTTTTCGAGGTCTACAAATTAGGCTGGGCGAACCCCGCCAATGCAATTTTTTCGGCAAAAATTCACTTGTTTTCCTCAGATTTGGAGGAAAAAAAATCGAAAAACTGTGCCTGAATACGGCCATAACTCTTGATCCCGAAATCGTTGCTGGGCCTATAATACACCAAATCGAAGCTCTTTTTTAGCTCTACAAATTATGCAGGGCGAACTAGGCCAACGCAATTTTTTCGGCAAAAATTCACTTGTTTTCCACAGATTTGGAGGAAAAAAATCAAAAAACTGTGCCTGAATACAACCATAACTCGTGATCCAGAAATAATTGATGGGCCTATAATATACCAAATCGAAGCTCTTTTTGAGCTCTACAAATTAGGCAGGGTGAACCAGGCCAACGCAATTTTGTTGGCCAAAATTCATTTGTTTTCATCAGATTTGGAGGAAAAAAAATCAAAAAAGTGTGCCTGAATACGGCCATAACTCTTGATCCAGAAATCGTTGCTGGGCCTATAATATACCAAACCGAAGCTCTTTTTGAGCTCTACAAATTAGGCAGGGCAAACCTGGCCAACGCAATTTTTTCAGCCAAATTTCACTTGTCTTCATCAGGTTTGGAGGAAAAAAATCAAAAAATTGTACATGAATACGGCCATAACTCTAGATCCAGAAATCGTTGCTGGGTCTGTAATACACCAAATCGAAGCTCTTTTCGAGGTCTACAAATTAGGCTGGGCGAACCCCGCCAATGCAATTTTTTCGGCAAAAATTCACTTGTTTTCCTCAGATTTGGAGGAAAAAAAATCGAAAAACTGTGCCTGAATACGGTCATAACTCTTGATCCAGAAATCGTTGCTGGGCCTATAATATACCAAACCGAAGCTCCTTTTGAGCTCTACAAATTAGGCTAGGCGAACCACGCCAATGCCATTTTTTCGGCAAAAATTCACTTGTTTTCCTCAGATTTGGAGGAAAAAAAATCGAAAAACTGTGCCTGAATACGGCCATGACTCTTGATCCAGAAATCGTTGTTGGGCCTATAATATACCAAATCGAAGCTTTTTTTGAGCTCTACAAATTATGCAGGGCGAACCACGCCAACGCAATTTTTTTGGCAAAAATTCACTTGTTTTCATCAGATTTGGAGGAAAAAAATCGAAAAACTGTTCCTGAATACGGCCATGACTCTTGATCCAGAAATCGTTGCTGTGCCGGTAATATACCAAATCGAAGCTCTTTTCGAGCTCTACAAATTAGGCTGGGCGAACCCCGCCAATGCAATTTTTTCGGCAAAAATTCACTTGTTTTCCTCAGATTTGGAGGAAAAAAAATCGAAAAACTGTGCCTGAATACGGCCATAACTCTTGATCCAGAAATCGTTGCTGGGCCTATAATACACCAAATCGAAGCTCTTTTTTAGCTCTACAAATTATGCAGGGCGAACTTGGCCAACGCAATTTTTTCGGCAAAAATTCACTTGTTTTCCTCAGATTTGGAGGAAAAAAATCAAAAAATTGTACATGAATACGGCCATAACTCTAGATCCAGAAATCGTTGCTGGGCCTGTAATACACCAAATCGAAGCTCTTTTCGAGGTCTACATATTAGGCTAGGCGAACCCCGCCAATGCAATTTTTTCGGCAAAAATTCACTTGTTTTCCTCAGATTTGGAGGAAAAAAAATCGAAAAACTGTGCCTGAATACGGTCATAACTCTTGATCCAGAAATCGTTGCTGGGCCTATAATATACCAAACCGAAGCTCTTTTCGAGATCTACAAATTAGGCTAGGCGAACCACGCCAATGCCATTTTTTCGGCAAAAATTCACTTGTTTTCCTCAGATTTGGAGGAAAAAAAATCAAAAAACTGTGCCTGAATACGGCCATAACTCTTGATCCAGAAATCGTTGCTGGGCCTATAATATACCAAACCGAAGCTCTTTTTGAGCTCTACAAATTAGGTACGGCAAACCTGGCCAACGCAATTTTTTCAGCCAAAATTCACTTGTTTTCATCAAATTTGGAGGAAAAAAATCAAAAAACTCTACTTGAATACGGCCATAACTCTAGATCCAGAAATCGTTGCTGGTCTTGTAATACACCAAATCGAAACTCTTTTCGAGCTCTACAAATTAAGCTAGGCGAACCCCGCCAATGCCATTTTGTCGGCAAAAATTTACTTGTTTTCATCAGATTTGGAGGAAAAAAATTGAAATACTGTGCCTGAATACGGCCATAACACATGATCCAGAAATCGTTGCTGTGCCTGTAATATACCAAATCGAAGCTCTTTTCGAGGTCTACAAATTAGGCTGGGCGAACCCCGCCAATGCAATTTTTTCGGCAAAAATTCACTTGTTTTCCTCAGATTTGGAGGAAAAAAAATCGAAAAACTATGCCTGAATACGGCCATAACTCTTGATCCAGAAATCGTTGCTGGGACTGTAATATACGAAATCGAAGCTCTTTTCGAGCTCTACAAATTAGGCTAGGCGAACCACGCCAATGCCATTTTTTTGGCAAAAATTCACTTGTTTTCCTCAGATTTGGAGGAAAAAAAATTGAAAAACTGTGCCTGAATACGGCCATAACTCTTGATCCAGAAATCGTTGCTGGGCCTGTAATATACGAAATCAAGATCTTTTCGAGCTCTACAAATTAGGCTAGGCGAACCACGCCAATGCCATTTTTTCGGCAAAAATTCACTTGTTTTCCTCAGATTTGGAGGAAAAAAAATTGAAAAACAGTGACTGAATACGGCCATAACTCTTGATCCAGAAATCGTTGCTGGGCCTATAATACACCAAATCAAAGCTCTTTTTTAGTTCTACAAATTATGCAGGGCGAACCAGGCCAACGCAATTTTTTCGGCAAAAATTCACTTGTTTTCCTCAGATTTGGAGGAAAAAAATCAAAAAACTGTGCCTGAATACAACCATAACTCTTGATCCAGAAATAGTTTGTGGGCCTAGAATATACCAAATCGAAGCTCTTTTTGAGCTCTACAAATTAGGCTGGGTGAACCAGGCCAACGCAATTTTGTTGGCCAAAATTCATTTGTTTTCATCAGATTTGGAGGAAAAAAAATCAAAAAACTGTGCCTGAATACGGCCATAACTCTTGATCCAGAAATCGTTGCTGGGCCTATAATATACCAAACCGAAGCTCTTTTTGAGCTCTACAAATTAGGCAGGGCAAACCTGGCCAACGCAATTTTTTCAGCCAAAATTCACTTGTCTTCATCAGATTTGGAAGAAAAAAATCAAAAAACTGTACTCGAATACGGCCATAACTCTAGATCCGGAAATCATTGCTGGGCCTGTAATACACCAAATCGAAGCTCTTTTCGAGCTCTAAAAATTAGGCTAGGCGAACCCCGCCAATGCCATTTTGTCGTCAAAAATGCACTTGTTTTCATCAGATTTTGAGGAAAAAAATCGAAAAACTGTGCCTGAATACGGCCATAACAGTTGATCCAGAAATCGTTGCTGGGCCTGTAATATACCAAATCGAAGCTCTTTTCGAGGTCTAAAAATTAGGCTGGACGACCCCCACCAATGCAATTTTTTCGGCAAAAATTCACTTGTTTTCCTCAGATTGGGATGAAAAAAAATCGAAAAACTGTGCCTAAATACGGCCATAACTCTTGATCCAGAAATCGTTGCTGGGCCTGTAATATACCAAATCGAAGCTCTTCTCGAATTTGTAAGTTGCTGGGCCTATAATATACCAAATCGAAGCTCTTTTCGAGCTCTACAAATTAGGCTGGGCGAACCCCGCCAATGCAATTTTTTCGGCAAAAATTTACTTGTTTTCCTCAGATTTGGAGGAAAAAAAATTGAAAAACTGTGCCTGAATACGGCCATAACTCTTGATCCAGAAATCGTTGCTGGGCCTGTAATATACGAAATCGACGCTCTTTTCGAGCTCTACATATTAGGCTAGGCGAAATACGGCAATGCAATTTTTTCGGCAAAAATTCACTTGTTTTCCTCATATTTGGAGGAAAAAAAATTGAAAAACTGTGCCTGAATACGGCCATAACTCTTGATCCAGAAATCGTTGCTGGGCCTGTAATATACGAAATCGAAGCTCTTTTCGAGGTCTACAAATTAGGCTGGGCGAACCACGCCAATGTCATTTTTTCGGCAAAAATTCACTTGTTTTCCTCAGATTTGGAGGAAAAAAAATCGAAAAACTGTGCCTAAATACGGCCATAACTCTTGATCCAGAAATCGTTGCTGGGCCCATAATATACCAAACCGAAGCTCTTTTTGAGCCCTATAAATTAGGCAGGGCAAACCTGGCCAACGCAATTTTTTCAACAAAAATTCACTTGTTTTCATTAGATTTGGAGGAAAAAAATAAAAAACTGTACTTGAATACGGCCATAACTCTAGATCCAGAAATCGTTGCTGGTCCTGTAATACACCAAATCGAAGCTCTTTTCGAGCTCTACAAATTAGGCTAGGCGAACCCCGCCATTGCCATTTTGTCGGCAAAAATTTACTTGTTTTCATCAGATTTGGAGGAAAAAAATCAAAAAACTGTGCCTGAATACGGCCATAACACTTGATCCAGAAATCGTTGCTGGGCCTGTAATATACCAAATCGAAGCTCTTTTCGAGGTCTACAAATTAGGCTGGGCGAACCCCGCCAATGCAATTTTTTCGGCAAAATTTCACTTGTTTTCCTCAGATTTGGAGGAAAAATAATCGAAAAACTGTGCCTAAATACAGCCATAACTCTTGATCCAGAAATCGTTGCTGGGCCTATAATATACCAAATCGAGGCTCTTTTTGAGCTCTACAAATTAGGCAGGTGAAATAGGCGAACGCAATTTTTGTGGCCAAAATTCACTTGTTTTCATCAGATTTGGAGGAAAAAAATCGAAAAACTGTGCCTGAATACGGCCATAACTCATGATCCAGAAATCGTTGCTGGGCCTGTAATATACCAAATCGAAGCACTTTTCGAGCTCTACAAATTAGGCCAGGCGAACCACGCCAATGCAATTTTTTCGGCAAAAGTTCACTTGTTTTCCTCACATTTGGAGGAAAAAAAATCGAAAAACTGTGCCTGAATACGGCCATAACTCTTCATCCAGAAATCGTTGCTGGGCCTGTAATATACGAAATCGAAGCTCTTTTCGAGCTCTACAAATTAGGCTTGGCGAACCACGCCAATGCCATTTTTTCGGCAAAAATTCACTTGTTTTCCTCAGATTTGGAGGAAAAAACTCGAAAAACTGTGCCTGAATACAACCATAACTCTTGATCCAGAAATAGTTGCTGGGCCTATAATATACCAAATCGAAGCTCTTTTTTAGCTCTACAAATTAGGCTGGGTGAACCAGGTCAACGCAATTTTCTTGGCCAAAATTCATTTGCTTTCATCAGATTTGGAGGAAAAAAAATCAAAAAACTGTGCCTGAATACGGCCATAACTCTTGATCCAGAAATCGTTGCTGGGCCTATAATATACCAAACCGAAGCTCTTTTTGAGCTCTACAAATTAGGCAGGGTAAACCTGGCCAACGCAATTTTTTCAGCCAAAATTCACTTGTCTTCATCAGATTTGGAGGAAAAAAATCAAAAAACTGTACTTGAATACGGCCATAACTCTAGATCCGGAAATCGTTGCTGGGCCTGTAATACACCAAATCGAAGCTCTTTTCGAGCTCTACAAATTAGGCAAGGCGAACCCCGCCAATGCCATTTTGTCGGCAAAAATTCACTTGTTTTCATCAGATTTGGAGGAAAATAATCGAAAAACTGTGCCTGAATACGGCCATAACACTTGATCCAGAAATCGTTGCTGGCCCTGTAATAATCCAAATCCAAGCTCTTTTCGAGGTCTACAAATTAGGCTGGGCGACCCCCACCAATGCAATTTTTTCGGCAAAAATTAACTTGTTTTCCTCAGATTTGGAGGAAAAAAAATCAAAAAACTGTGCCTGAATACGGCCATAACTCTTGATCCAGAAATCGTTGCTGGGCCTATAATATACCAAACCGAAGCTCTTTTTGAGCCCTATAAATTAGGCAGGGCAAACCTGGCCAACGCAATTTTTTCAACAAAAATTCACTTGTTTTCATTAGATTTGGAGGAAAAAAATCAAAAAACTGTATTTGAATACGGCCATAACTCTAGATCCAGAAATCGTTGCTGGGCCTGTAATATACCAAATCGAACCTCTTTTCGAGCTCAAAAAATTAGGTGGGGCAAACCCCGCCAATAAAATTTTTTCGGAAAAAATTCAATTGTTTTCCTTAGATTTGGAGGAAAAAAAATCGAAAAACTGTGCCTGAATACGGCCATAACTCTTGATCCAGAAATCGTTGCTGGGCCTGTAATATACGAAATCGAAGCTCTTTTCGAGCTCTACAAATTAGGCTAGGCGTACCACGCCAATTCCATTTTTTCGGCAAAAATTCACTTGTTTTCCTCAGATTTGGAGGAAAAAAAATCCAAAAACTGTGCCCGAATACGGCCATAACTCTTCATCCAGAAATCGTTGCTGGGCCTGTAATATACGAAATCGAAGCTCTTTTCGAGCTCTACAAATTAGGCTAGGCGAACCACGCCAATGCCATTTTTTCGGAAAAAATTCACTTGTTTTCCTCAGATTTGGAGGAAAAAAAATTGAAAAACAGTGACTGAATACGGCCATAACTCTTGATCCAGAAATCGTTGCTGGGCCTATAATATACCAAATCGAAGCTCTTTTTTAGCTCTACAAATTACGCAGGGCGAACCAGGCCAATGCAATTTTTTCGGCAAAAATTCACTTGTTTTCCTCAGATTTGGAGGAAAAAAATCGAAAAACTGTGCCTGAATACAACCATAACTCTTGATCCAGAAATAGTTGCTGGGCCTATAATATACCAAATCGAAGCTCTTTTTTAGCTCTACAAATTAGGCTGGGTGGACCAGGCCAACGCAATTTTGTTGGCCAAAATTCATTTGTTTTCATCAGATTTGGAGGAAAAAAAATCAAAAAATTGTGCCTGAATACGGCCATAACTCTTGATCAAGAAATCGTTGCTGGGCCTATAATATACCAAACCGAAGCTCTTTTTGACCTCTACAAATTACGCAGGGCAAACCTGGCCAACGCAATTTTTTCAGCCAAAATTCACTTGTCTTCATCAGATTTGGAGGAAAAAAATCAAAAAACTGTACTTGAATACGGCCATAACTCTAGATCCGGAAATCGTTGCTGGGCCTGTAATACACCAAATCGAAGCTCTTTTCGAGCTCTACAAATTAGGCAAGGCGAACCCCGCCAATGCCATTTTGTCGGCAAAAATTCACTTGTTTTCATCAGATTTGGAGGAAAATAATCGAAAAACTGTGCCTGAATACGGCCATAACACTTGATCCAGAAATCGTTGCTGGCCCTGTAATAATCCAAATCCAAGCTCTTTTCGAGGTCTACAAATTAGGCTGGGCGACCCCCACCAATGCAATTTTTTCGGCAAAAATTAACTTGTTTTCCTCAGATTTGGAGGAAAAAAAATCAAAAAACTGTGCCTGAATACGGCCATAACTCTTGATCCAAAAATCGTTGCTGGGCCAATAATATACCAAATCGAAGCCCTTTTTGAGCTCTACAAATTAGGCAGGTGAAATAGGCCAACGCAATTTTTTTGGCCAAAATTCACTTGTTTTCATCAAATTTGGAGGAAAAAAATCGAAAAACTGTGCCTGAATACGGCCATAACTCTTGATCCAGAAATCGTTGCTGGGCCTGTAATATACCAAATCGAAGCTCTTTTCGAGCTCTACAAATTAGGCTGGGCGAACCCCGCCAATGCAATTTTTTCGGCAAAAATTCACTTATTTTCCTCAGATTTGGAGGAAAAAAAATCGAAAAACTGTGCCTGAATACGGCCATAACTCTCGATCCAGAAATCGTTGCTGGGCCTGTACTATACGAAATCGAAGCTCTTTTCGAGCTCTACAATTTAGGCTAGGCGAACCATGCCAATGCCATTTTTTCGGCAATAATTCACTTGTTTTCCTCAGATTTGGAGGAACAAAAATAGAAAAACTG
Organism: Morus indica; assembly: GCA_029231665.1. Taxonomy (NCBI): domain Eukaryota; kingdom Viridiplantae; phylum Streptophyta; class Magnoliopsida; order Rosales; family Moraceae; genus Morus; species Morus indica. Next base: position 791,419 of record JACAGA010000022.1, read on the forward strand.
TGCCTGAATACGGCCATAACTCTTGATCCAGAAATCGTTGCTGAGCCTGTAGTATACGAAATCGAAGCTCTTTTCGAGCTCTACAATTTAGGCTAGGCGAACCACGCCAAAGCCATTTTTTCGGCAAAAATTCACTTGTTTTCCTCAGATTTGGAGGAAAAAAAATTGAAAAACAGTGACTGAATACGGCCATAACTCTTGATCCAGAAATCGTTGCTGGGCCTATAATATACCAAATCGAAGCTCTTTTTTAGCTCTACAATTTATACACGGCGCATCAGGCCAACGTAATTTTTTTGGCAAAAATTCACTTGTTTTCCTCAGATTTGGAGGAAAAAAATCGAAAAACTGTGCATGAATACAACCATAACTCTTGATCCAGAAATAGTTGCTGGGCCTATAATAAACCAAATCGAAGCACTTTTTGAGCTCTACAAATTAGGTAGGGTGAACCACGCCAACGCAATTTTGTCGGCCAAAATTCATTTGTTTTCATCAGATTTGGAGGAAAAAAAATCGAAAAACTGTGCCTGAATACGGCCCTAACTCTTGATCCAGAAATCGTTGCTGGGCCTATAATATACCAAACCGAAGCTCTTTTTGAGCTCTACAAATTAGGCATGGCAAACCTGGCCAACGCAATTTTTTCAGCCAAAATTCACTTGTTTTCCTCAGATTTGGAGGAAAAAAATCAAAAAACTGTACTTGAATACGGCCATAACTCTAGATCCAGAAATCGTTGCTGGGCCTGTAATATACGAAATCGAAGCTCTTTTCGAGCTCTACAAATTAGGCTAGGCGAACCACGCCAATGCCATTTTTTCGGCAAAAATTCACTTGTTTTCCTCAGATTTGGAGGAAAAAAAATTGAAAAACAGTGACTAAATACGGCCATAACTCTTGATCCAGAAATCGTTGCTGGGCCTATAATATACCAAATCGAAGCTCTTTTTTAGCTCTACAAATTATACACGGCGCATCAGGCCAACGTAATTTTTTTGGCAAAAATTCACTTGTTTTCCTCAGATTTGGAGGAAAAAAATCGAAAAACTGTGCATGAATACAACCATAACTCTTGATCCAGAAATAGTTGCTGGGCCTATAATAAACCAAATCGAAGCTCTTTTTGAGCTCTACAAATTAGGCAGGGTGAACCAGGCCAACGCAATTTTGTTGGCCAAAATTCATTTGTTTTCATCAGATTTGGAGGAAAAAAAATCAAAAAACTGTGCCTGAATACGGCCCTAAGTCTTGATCCAGAAATCGTTGCTGGGCCTAAAATATACCAAACCGAAGCTCTTTTTGAGCTCTACAAATTAGGAAGGGCAAACCTGGCCAACGCAATTTTTTCAGCCAAAATTCACTTGTTTTCATCAGATTTGGAGGAAAAAAATCAAAAAACTATACTTGAATACGGCCATAACTCTAGATCCAGAAATCGTTGCTGGGCCTGTAATATACCAAATCGACGCTCTTTTCGAGCTCTACAAATTAGCCTGGGCGAACCCCGCCAATGCAATTTTTTCGGCAAAAATTCACTTGTTTTCCTCAGATTTAGAGGAAAAAAAATAGAAAAACTGGGCGTGAATACAGCCATAACTCTTGATCCAGAAATCGTTGCTGGACCTGTAATATACGAAATCGAAGCACTTTTCGCGCTCTACAAATTAGGCTAGGCGAACCACGCCAATGCCATTTTTTCTGCAAAAATTCACTTGTTTTCCTCAGATTTGGAGGAAAAAAAATCGAAAAACTGTGCCTGAATACGGCCATAACTCTTGATCCAGAAATCGTTGCTGGGCCTGTAATATACGAAATCGAAGCTCTTTTCGAGCTCTACAAATTAGGCTAGGCGAACCACGCCAATGCCATTTTTTCGGCAAAAATTCACTTGTTTTCCTCAGATTTGGAGAAAAAAAAATTGAAAAACAGTGACTGAATACGGCCATAACTCTTGATCAAGAAATCGTTGCTGGGCCTATAATATACCAAATCGAAGCTCTTTTTTAGCTCTACAAATTATACACGGCGCATCAGGCCAACGTAATTTTTTTGGCAAAAATTCACTTGTTTTCCTCAGATTTGGAGGAAAAAAATCGAAAAACTGTGCATGAATACAACCATAACTCTTGATCCAGAAATAGTTGCTGGGCCTATAATAAACCAAATCGAAGCTCTTTTTGAGCTCTACAAATTAGGCAGGGTGAACCAGGCCAACGCAATTTTGTTGGCCAAAATTCATTTGTTTTCATCAGATTTGCAGGAAAAAAAATCAAAAAACTGTGCCTGAATACGGCCCTAACTCTTGATCCAGAAATCGTTGCTGGGCCTATAATATACCAAACCGAAGCTCTTTTTGAGCTCTACAAATTAGGCAGGGCAAACCTGGCCAACGCAATTTTTTCAGCCAAAATTCACTTGTTTTCTCAGATTTGGAGGAAAAAAATCAAAAAACTGTACTTGAATACGGCCATAACTCTAGATCCAGAAATCGTTGCTGGGCCTGTAATATACGAAATCGAAGCTCTTTTCGAGCTCTACAAATTAGGCTAGGCGAACCACGCCAATGCCATTTTTTCGGCAAAAATTCACTTGTTTTCCTCAGATTTGGAGGAAAAAAAATTGAAAAACAGTGACTGAATACGGCCATAACTCTTGATCCAGAAATCGTTGCTGGGCCTATAATATACCAAATCGAAGCTCTTTTTTAGCTCTACAAATTATACACGGCGCATCAGGCCAACGTAATTTTTTTGGCAAAAATTCACTTGTTTTCCTCAGATTTGGAGGAAAAAAATCGAAAAACTGTACATGAATACAACCATAACTCTTGATCCAGAAATAGTTACTGGGCCTATAATAAACCAAATCGAAGCTCTTTTTGAGCTCTACAAATTAGGCAGGGTGAACCATGCCAACGCAATTTTGTTGGCCAAAATTCATTTGTTTTCATCAGATTTGGAGGAAAAAAAATCAAAAAACTGTTCCTGAATACGGCCCTAAGTCTTGATCCAGAAATCGTTGCTGGGCCTATAATATACCAAACCGAAGCTCTTTTTGAGCTCTACAAATTAGGCAGGGCAAACCTGGCCAACGCAATTTTTTCAGCCAAAATTCACTTGTTTTCATCAGATTTGGAGGAAAAAAATCAAAAAACTATACTTGAATACGGTCATAACTCTAGATCCAGAAATCGTTGCTGGGCCTGTAATATACCAAATCGACGCTCTTTTCGAGCTCTACAAATTAGCCTGGGCGAACCCCGCCAATGCAATTTTTTCGGCAAAAATTCACTTGTTTTCCTCAGATTTAGAGGAAAAAAAATAGAAAAACTGTGCGTGAATACGGCCATAACTCTTGATCCAGAAATCGTTGCTGGACCTGTAATATACGAAATCGAAGCACTTTTCGCGCTCTACAAATTAGGCTAGGCGAACCACACCAATGCCATTTTTTCTGCAAAAATTCACTTGTTTTCCTCAGATTTGGAGGAAAAAAAATCGAAAAACTGTGCCTGAATACGGCCATAACTCTTGATCCAGAAATCGTTGCTGGGCCTGTAATATACGAAATCGAAGCTCTTTTCGAGCTCTAAAAATTAGGCTAGGCGAACCACGCCAATGCCATTTTTTCGGCAAAAATTCACTTGTTTTCCTCAGATTTGGAGAAAAAAAAATTGAAAAACAGTGACTGAATACGGCCATAACTCTTGATCCAGAAATCGTTGCTGGGCCTATAATATACCAAATCGAAGCACTTTTTTAGCTCTACAAATTATACACGGCGCATCAGGCCAACGTAATTTTTTTGGCAAAAATTCACTTGTTTTCCTCAGATTTGGAGGAAAAAAATCGAAAAACTGTGCATGAATACAACCATAACTCTTGATCCAGAAATAGTTGCTGGGCCTATAATAAACCAAATCGAAGTTCTTTTTGAGCTCTACAAATTAGGCAGGGTGAACCAGGCCAACGCAATTTTGTTGGCCAAAATTCATTTGTTTTCATCAGATTTGCAGGAAAAAAAATCAAAAAACTGTGCCTGAATACGGCCCTAACTCTTGATCCAGAAATCGTTGCTGGGCCTATAATATACCAAACCGAAGCTCTTTTTGAGCTCTACAAATTAGGCAGGGCAAACCTGGCCAACGCAATTTTTTCAGCCAAAATTCACTTGTTTTCATCAGATTTGGAGGAAAAAAATCAAAAAACTATACTTGAATACGGTCATAACTCTAGATCCAGAAATCGTTGCTGGGCCTGTAATATAGCAAATCGAAGCCCTTATCGAGCTCTACAAATTAGGCTGGGCGAACCCCGCCAATGCAATTTTTTCGGCAAAAATTCACTTGTTTTCCTCAGATTTGGAGGAAAAAAAATAGAAAAACTGTGCCTGAATACGGCCATAACTCTTGATCCAGAAATCGTTGTTGGACCTGTAATATACGAAATCGAAGCACTTTTCGAGCTCTACAAATTAGGCTAGGCGAACCACGCCAATGCCATTTTTTCGGCAAAAATTCACTTGTTTTGCTCAGATTTGGAGGAAAAAAAATCGAAAAACTGTGCCTGAATACGGCCATAACTCTTGATCCAGAAATCGTTGCTGGGCCTGTAATATACGAAATCGAAGCTCTTTTCGAGCTCTACAAATTAGGCTAGGCGAACCACGCCAATGCCATTTTTTCGGCAAAAATTCACTTGTTTTCCTCAGATTTGGAGGAAAAAAAATTGAAAAATAGTGACTGAATACGGCCATAACTCTTGATCCAGAAATCGTTGCTGGGCCTATAATATACCAAATCGAAGCTCTTTTTTAGCTCTACAAATTATGCAGGGCGAACCAGGCCAACGCAATTTTTTCGGCAAAAATTCACTTGTTTTCCTCAGATTTGGAGGAAAAAAAATCAAAAAACTGTGCCTGAATACGGCCATAACACTTGATCCAGAAATCGATGCTGGGCCTGTAATATACGTAATCGAAGTTCTTTCCGAGGTCTACAAATTAGGCTAGGCGAACCACGCCAATGCCATTTTTTCGGCAAAAATTCACTTGTTTTCCTCAGATTTGGAGGAAAAAAAATAGAAAAACTGTGCCTGAATACGGCCATAACTCTTGATCCAGAAATCGTTGCTGGACCTGTAATATACGAAATCGAAGCACTTTTCGAGCTCTACAAATTAGGCTAGGCGAACCACGCCAATGCCATTTTTTTGGCAAAAATTCACTTGTTTTCCTCAGATTTGGAGGAAAAAAAATTGAAAAACTGTTCCTGAATACGGCCATAACTCTTGATCCAGAAATCTTTGCTGGGCCTATAATATACCAAATCAAAGCTCTTTTTGAGCTCTACAAACTATGCAGGGCGAACCAGGGCAACGCAATTTTTTTGGCAAAAATTCACTTGTTTTCAACAGATTTGGCGGAAAAAAATTGAAAAATTGTGCCTGAATACGGCCATAACTCTTGATCCAGAAATCGTTGCTGGGCCTATAATATACCAAATATAAGCTCTTTTTGAGCTCTACAAATTATGCAGGGTGAACCAGGCCAACGCAATTTTTTTGTCAAAAATTCATTTGTTTTCATCAGATTTGGAGGAAAAAAAATCAAAAAACTGTGCCTAAATACGGCCATAACGCTTGAACCAGAAATCGTTGCTGGGCCTATAATATACCAAACCGAAGCTCTTTTTGAGCTCTACAAATTAGGCAGGGCAAACCTGGCCAACGCAATTTTTTCAGCCAAAATTCACTTGTTTTCATCAGATTTGGAGGAAAAAAACTAAAAAACTGTACTTGAATACGGCCATAACTCTTCATCCAGAAATCGTTGCTGGGACTGTAATACACCAAATCGAAGCTCTTTTCGAGCTCTACAAATTAGGCTAGGCGAACCCCGCCAATGCCATTTTTTCGGCAAAAATTCACTAGCTTTCCTCAGATTTTGAGGGAAAAAATCAAAAAAATTGTGCCTGAATACGGCCATAACACTTGATCCAGAAATTGTTGCTGGGCCTGTAATATACCAAATCGAAGCTCTTTTCGAGGTCTACAAATTAGGTTGGGCGACCCCCACCAATGCAATTTTTTCTGCGAAAATTCACTTGTTTTCCTCAGATTGGAGGAAAAAAAATTGAAAAACTGTGCCTGAATACGGCCATAACTCTTGATCCAGAAATCGTTACTGGGCCTATAATATACCAAATCGAAGCTCTTTTTGAGCTCTACAAATTAGGCAAGGCAAATCCCGCCAAAGCCATTTTTTCGACAAAAATTCACTTGTTTTCCTCAGATTTTGAAGGAAAAAATCAAAAAACTGTGCCTGAATACAGCCATAACACTTGATCCAGAAATCGATGCTGGGCCTGTAATATACGAAATCGAAGCTCTTTTCGAGCTCTACAAATTAGGCTAGGCGAACCACGCCAATGCCATTTTTTCGGCAAAAATTCACTTGTTTTCCTCAGATTTGGAGGAAAAAAAATAGAAAAACTGTGCCTGAATACGGCCATAACTCTTGATCCAGAAATCGATGCTGGGCCTATAATATAGGAAATCGAAGCTCTTTTCGAGGTCTACAAATTAGGCTAGGCGAACCACGCCAATGCCATTTTTTCGGCAAAAATTCACTTGTTTTCCTCAGATTTGGAGGAAAAAAAATTGAAAAACAGTGACTGAATACGGCCATAACTCTTGATCCAGAAATCTTTGCTGGGCCTATAATATACCAAACGAAGCTCTTTTTGAGCTCTACAAATTATGCAGGGCGAACCAGGCCAACGCAATTTTTTTGGCAAAAATTCACTTGTTTTCATCAGATTTGGCGGAAAAAAATTGAAAAACTGTGCCAGAATACGGCCATAACTCTTGATCCAGAAATCGTTGCTGGGCCTATAATATACCAAATATAAGCTCTTTTTGAGCTCTACAAATTATGCAGGGTCAACCAGGCCAACGCAATTTTTTTGTCAAAAATTCATTTGTTTTCATCAGATTTGGAGGAAAAAAAATCAAAAAACTGTGCCTAAATACGGCCATAACGCTTGATCCAGAAATCGTTGCTGGGCCTATAATATACCAAACCGAAGCTCTTTTTGAGCTCTACAAATTAGGTAGGGCAAACCTGGCCAACCCAATTTTTTCAGCCAAAATTCACTTGTTTTCATCAGATTTGGAGGAAAAAAACTAAAAACCTGTACTTGAATACGGCCATAACTCTTCATCCAGAAATAGTTGCTGGGACTGTAATACACCAAATCGAAGCTCTTTTCGAGCTCTACAAATTAGGCTAGGCGAACCCCGCCAATGCCATTTTTTCGGCAAAAATTCACTTGTTTTCCTCAGCTTTTGAGGGAAAAAATCAAAAAAACTGTGCGTGAATACGGCCATAACACTTGATCCAGAAATCGTTGCTGGGCCTGTAATATACAAAATCGAAGCTCTTTTCGAGGTCTACAAATTAGGTTGGGCGACCCCCACCAATGCAATTTTTTCGGCGAAAATTCACTTGTTTTCCTCAGATTTGGAGGAAAAAAAATCGAAAAACTGTGCTTGAATACGGCCATAACTCTTGATCTAGAAATCGTTGCTGGGCCTATAATATACCAAATCGAAGCTCTTTTTGAGCCCTACAAATTAGGCAGGGTGAAATAGGCCAACGCAATTTTTTTGGCCAAAATTCTCTTGTTTTCATCAGATTTGGAGGAAAAAAATCGAAAAACTGTGCCTGAATACGGCCATAACTCTTGATCCAGAAATCGTTGCTGGGCCTGTAATACACTAAATCGAAGCTCTTTTCGAGCTCTACAAATTAGGCAAGGCAAACCCCGCCAATGCAATTTTTTCGGAAAAATTCACTTGTTTTCCTCAGATTTTGAGGGAAAAAATCAAAAAACTTTTCCTGAATACGGCCATAACACTTGATCCAGAAATCGATGTTGGGCCTGTAATATACGAAATCGAAGCTCTTTTTGAGCTCTACAAATTATGCTGGGCGAACCAGGCCAACGTAATTTTTTTGGCAAAAAGTCACTTGTTTTCATCAGATTTGGCGGAAAAAAATTGAAAAACTGTGCCTGAATACGGCCATAACTCTTGATCCAGAAATCGTTGCTGGGCCTATAATATACCAAATATAAGCTCTTTTTGAGCTCTACAAATTATGCAGGGTGAACCAGGCCAACGCAATTTTTTTGTCAAAAATTCATTTGTTTTCATCAGATTTGGAGGAAAAAAAATCAAAAAACTGTGCCTAAATACGGCCATAACGCTTGATCCAGAAATCGTTGCTGGGCCTATAATATACCAAACCGAAGCTCTTTTTCAGCTCTACAAATTAGGTAGGGCAAACCTGGCCAACGCAATTTTTTCAGCCAAAATTCACTTGTTTTCATCAGATTTGGAGGAAAAAAACTAAAAACCTGTACTTGAATACGGCCATAACTCTTCATCCAGAAATAGTTGCTGGGACTGTAATACACCAAATCGAAGCTCTTTTCGAGCTTACAAATTAGGCTAGGCGAACCCCGCCAATGCCATTTTTACGGCAAAAATTCACTTGTTTTCCTCAGATTTTGAGGGAAAAAATCAAAAAAACTGTGCGTGAATACGGCCATAACACTTGATCCAGAAATCGTTGCTGGGCCTGTAATATACAAAATCGAAGCTCTTTTCGAGGTCTACAAATTAGGTTGGGCGACCCCCACCAATGCAATTTTTTCGGCGAAAATTCACTTGTTTTCCTCAGATTTGGAGGAAAAAAAATCGAAAAACTGTGCTTGAATACGGCCATAACTCTTGATCTAGAAATCGTTGCTGGGCCTATAATATACCAAATCGAAGCTCTTTTTGAGCCCTACAAATTAGGCAGGGTGAAATAGGCCAACGCAATTTTTTTGGCCAAAATTCTCTTGTTTTCATCAGATTTGGAGGAAAAAAATTGAAAAACTGTGCCTGAATACGGCCATAACTCTTGATCCAGAAATCGTTGCTGGGCCTGTAATACACTAAATCGAAGCTCTTTTCGAGCTCTACAAATTAGGCAAGGCAAACCCCGCCAATGCAATTTTTTCGGAAAAATTCACTTGTTTTCCTCAGATTTTGAGGGAAAAAATCAAAAAACTTTTCCTGAATACGGCCATAACACTTGATCCAGAAATCGATGTTGGGCCTGTAATATACGAAATCGAAGCTCTTTTTGAGCTCTACAAATTATGCAGGGCGAACTAGGCCAACGTAATTTTTTTGGCAAAAAGTCACTTGTTTTCATCAGATTTGGCGGAAAAAAATTGAAAAACTGTGCCTGAATACGGCCATAACTCTTGATCCAGAAATCGTTGCTGGGCCTATAATATACCAAATATAAGCCCTTTTTGAGCTCTACAAATTATGCAGGGTGAACCAGGCCAACGCAATTTTTTTTGTCAAAAATTCATTTGTTTTCATCAGATTTAGAGGAAAAAAAATCCAAAAACTGTGCCTAAATACGGCCATAACGCTTGATCCAGAAATCGTTGCTGGGCCTATAATATACCAAACCGAAGCTCTTTTTGAGCTCTACAAATTAGGCAGGGCAAACCTGGCCAACGCAATTTTTTCAGCCAAAATTCACTTGTTTTCATCAGATTTGGAGGAAAAAAACTAAAAAACTGTGCTTGAATACGGTCATAACTCTTCATCCAGAAATCGATGCTCGGACTGTAATACACCAAATCGAAGCTCTTTTCGAGCTCTACAAATTAGGCTAGGCGAACCCCGCCAATGCCATTTTTTCGGCAAAAATTCACTTGTTTTCCTCAGATTTTGAGGGAAAAAATCAAAAAAACTGTGCCTGAATACGGCCATAACACTTGATCCAGAAATCGTAGCTGGGCCTGTAATATACCAAATCGAAGCTCTTTTCAAGGTCTACAAATTAGGCTGGGCGATCCCCACCAATGCAATTTTTTCGGCAAAAATTCACTTGTTTTCCTCAGATTTGGAGGAAAAAAAATCGAAAAACTGTGCCTGAATACGGCCATAACTCTTGATCCAGAAATCGTTGCTGGGCCTATAATATACCAAATCGAAGCTCTTTTTGAGCTCTACAAATTAGGCAGGGTGAAATAGGCCAACGCAATTTTTTTGGCCAAAATTCACTTGTTTTCATCAGATTTGGAGGAAAAAAATCGAAAAACTGTGCCTGAATACGGCCATAACTCTTGATCCAGAAATCGTTGCTAGGCCTGTAATATACCAAATCGAAGCTCTTTTCGATCTCTACAAATTAGGCTAGGCGAACCCCGCCAATGCTATTTTTTCGGCAAAAATTCACTTATTTTCCTCAGATTTGGAGGAAAAAAAATTGAAAAACAGTGACTGAATACGGCCATAACTCTTGATCCAGAAATCGTTGCTGGGCCTATAATATACCAAATCGAAGCTCTTTTTGAGCTCTACAAATTATGCAGGGCGAACCAGGCCAACGCAATTTTTTTGGCAAAGATTCACTTGTTTTCATCAGATTTGGCGGAAAAAAATCGAAAAACTGTGCCTGAATACGGCCATAACTCTTGATCCAGAAATCGTTGCTGGGCCTATAATATACCAAATTGAAGCTCTTTTTGAGCTCTACAAATTAGGCAGGGTGAACCAGGCCAACGCAATTTTTTTGTCAAAAATTCATTTGTTTTCATCAGATTTGGCGGAAAAAAAATAAAAAAACTGTGCCTAAATACGGCCATAACGCTTGATCCAGAAATTGTTGCTGGGCCTATAATATACCAAACCGAAGCTCTTTTTGAGCTCTACAAATTAGGCAGGGCAAACCTGGCTAATGCAATTTTTTCAGCCAAAATTCACTTGTTTTCATCAGATTTGGAGGAAAAAAACTAAAAAACTGTACTTGAATACGGCCATAACTCTTGATCCAGAAATCGTTACTGGGCCTGTAATACACCAAATCAAAGCTCTTTTCGAGCTCTACAAAGAAGGCTAGGCGAACCCCGCCAATGCCATTTTTTCGGCAAAAATTCACTTGTTTTCCTCAGATTTTGAGGGAAAAAATCAAAAAACTGTGCCTGAATACGGCCATAACACTTGATCCAGAAATCGTTGCTGGGCCTGTAATATACCAAATCGAAGCTCTTTTCGAGGTCTACAAATTAGGTTGGGCGACCCCCACCAATGCAATTTTTTCGGCAAAAATTCACTTGTTTTCCTCAGATTTTGAGGGAAAAAATCAAAAAAACTGTGCCTGAATATGGCCATAACACTTGATCCAGAAATCGTTGCTGGGCCGGTAATATACCATATCGAAGCTCTTTTCGAGGTCTACAAATTAGGCTGGGCGACCCCCACCAATGCAATTTTTTCTGCGAAAATTCACTTGTTTTCCTCAGATTTGGAGGAAAAAAAATCGAAAAACTGTGCCTGAATACGGCCATAACTCTTGATCCAGAAATCGTTGCTGGGCCTATAATATACCAAATCGAAGCTCTTTTTGAGCTCTACAAATTAGGCAGGGTGAAATAGGCCAACGCAATTTTTTTGGCCAAAATTCACTTGTTTTCATCAGATTTGGAGGAAAAAAATCGAAAAACTGTGCCTGAATACGGCCATAACTCCTGATCCAGAAATCGTTGCTGGGCCTGTTATACACCAAATCGAAGCTCTTTTCGAGCTCTAGAAATTAGGCAAGCCAAACCCCGCCAATGCCATTTTTTCGGCAAAATTTCACTTGTTTTCCTCAGATTTTGAGGGAAAAAATCAAAAAACTGTGCCTGAATACGGCCATAACACTTGATCCAGAAATCGTTGCTGGGCCTGTGATAAGTGCACAAATTTGCACTAAAATTGTTCATAATTGCTAAATAAATTAAGTTTTAATTAAATATTTTCGTGGAATTAATATTTTGTGAAAGTATTTTATTTTAATTTAATTTATTTTGTTTTGTAGGAAAATAAGACATTAGGGCCAAAATTATAAAGAAAAAGAAAAGCCCATCAGCGAGCCCAAAGCCCATCAGCCTTCCGCCGAGCCGAGCCGAGCCGATTGGAGCCGAGCCGCGCGAGTTTCCCTGCGTTGCCACGTGTCGCCGTCTGCCGCACCGCAGCTCCGTGGGACCCAGGTGTCCCCGCGAGTACGCGCGCTTGCCGCGCACGGACGCTTCCCCTGCGCGAGTTTCCTCCACGCGCGCGTCTGGCGATTTTCCTTCTTCTCCGCGTGGGTCCCGCGTGCAGGTACTTCCCAATCAACGATCGCCACGTGTCCCGCCCGTTCAGCAGCTCTCCAACCAAGCTCCGCCAGGTGTCGCGTGGGTCCCGTGTGCTGCGGAGTTCCTACCAGCGCTCGCCACGTGTCCTAAGGTGTGCAGAACCTTTCCTCTCCGCTAATCAACACACGCCACGTGTCCAAAGAAAGCAACGTTTCCTTCCTCAACGCTCGCCACGTGTCCCAGCCGTTTGGTATTCTCCAGCCAGCATATCCGTTTGGTTCCGTTGAGTGTTCAGCATTGAGTATCCGAATAAAGCATTGTAATTCCAACTTAATTAGGCAAAACGTCTCCTTATTTGTGTTCATTCGTTGAGTGCTTTTTAGACATCCTCAAACACTATAAATTAGAGCTTTGTTAGAGGTATTGGTGGTTAGAATTTTTAGCTTAAAGTTTAGACACATTTTTCTCTTATTGGTGAGGTTAGAGAGGAACCTATATGTGAAGTGATCTTGAGTGAATTTTGATTCTCCATTTGTTCTTCAAAGTTTATATATTTGAGTGGTTAATTTTCTTCTATCTTCTTCTAATTTCTCATATTGACATATTTTATTGTCAACTTTTATATAAATCTAGTCACGCTCTTTTTATGTGATTGTTGCATGATACTATATATTGATAGATATTATTTTATGAGTAGTCTTTTACTGCATTATTGCCAATGGTATATTGTCGCTCTTAGATTTCTCTTAAGATAATTTTTCCTAATACTAAACGTAAGAATTTTATTCACTCGAATACATTTTAATTCACATGTTCTTCAAATATTTATTTTCCGATTGTTAGTTTGGGATGTGAAACTTTCAATTGAGTAATCTCAAGGATCAAAATTCATTCGGGTGAACCAAGCATATAGGGGAATCTCGACGCCTTACCGGTTTTAAATATAATTTTCTCCTATATTTTTCTTTAACTTTAACCTCTCAACAAAAATTCCATTCTCTTTTATTTTTACTTTATTATTTATCTCCTAAAGCTTTTTATTTGCTAATCTTTTCTTGTTTAATTTGTCACCTCCTTGTGGATACGACCGCCCTAACTGTGCTACCGCGACCGCTTTATTTTCAACACGTTTGGGCGTAATCAAATTTTGGCGCCGTTGCCGGGGAGGTGCGTCAACAAGATTGTTCAGTAGATAATTAGCCAAAGAGGTAAGTACTATTTATCTTTTATTTGTTGTTTGGCACGTTTCAAAAAAAAAAAAAAAAACGTTTACTTCGTCATATTGCTTGTTGTCGGTCTTTAGTTTCCTGTTCTGTTTGTTGGGTTTTGTTTTGTCTTATTTTGTTTTCAAAAAAAAAAAAAGCAGTTTTAAAAAAATGTGATGTTTTTGTGTCTTTTTCTTGTCATTTTGTTGTCGTTGCTTTGTTTTAATAGTCATTTGTATTTTTTAGTCATTTTCTTTATTTTGTCTTTTATGCATTTAGTCCGTTTTAAAATTTGTTTGTCATTAGGTAGTGTGTGCTGTGTTTTTTCTTTTCTTTGTTCTTCTTTACTTTATTTTATTTTATTATTATTATTATTATTTTTGTCATTTTGTGTTTTATTAGTTTTGTTTTTTTATGTACATTAGTTTTTATTTTTTTTAAATTTGAATTTTATTTATATTGATTATTTTTTTTTTATATTTATTTGTTTGTTATTTTATTTTTTTTAATTTTCATAAATAGTATTAATTTTTAGGTTGTGACTTTTAGGTGACCAATTTAGACATTAAATTAGGACTCTTAATTTCTCATAATTTGTGTAACCTTAGGTTTTAGAATAGTATTAACTTAGGGTACTAATATCTAACATTTAACATTTCATAAAATACGCATTCATAAAACTTAATAAATTTTTCAAGCAATTTTGTGGAAACGTTGAAAAGTACAAACTAAGGGAGTTCTGTCTAGGAGGCTGGTTCCTGTTAGCGTTCTACGCCACCAGTCTTTCCTGGGAACGTTGCTCTGTCTAGGAGGTTGGTTTTTAAGGAGGCCTCGCCCCACCAATCTTTCCTGGGAGCACTCTTGGGGGTTGCGATTCGCGGTTCCACATTATTGTTTTCTTTGTTTAAAAAAATTTGAAAAAAAAAATAAAAAATAAAAAAAATAAAAAAAAAAGTGAAACGTTGTAAAGTGAATGAATCGTTATAGAGACGAATTAGGGAGATTCGCAAGAAGACCGGAGAACCCTAGTGAAGTTTCTTCCCACACGTCTAGTCCTCCCTCGACCCCAGCCTCACTAGGAGTTGCAAATCCGTTCGTGATGGCTCAAAACGAGGAGGTCCAGCAGAAGACGTTGAACGATTATCTTCACCCTACGCGTACGGCCACACCATCATGCATAATGTTTCCCCCTAATATGCCGAATTTGGATTTCAAGCCGGGCATGATCCAACTCTTGCCGACCTTTCATGGGTTAGAAAACGAGAATCCATACGTGCATATAAGGGAGTTTTAAGAAGTGGTGGCCACTTTTCACAACCGAGCTGAAGCCGCGAACTCTGTGCGATTGAAATTCTTTCCTTTCTCTTTGAAGGACAAGGCTAAAAGCTGGTTGTATTCTTTGCGACCTAGGTCTATTGGAAGTTGGGAAGAAATGACGACAGCGTTTTTCAACAAGTATTTCCCTCACCATAAGACCAATGGTCTAAAGCGACAGATCTCGACCTTTACCCAGAAAGACAATGAAACTCTGTATCAAGTTTGGGAACGGTTCAAGGATCTGTTAAATCAGTGTCCTCACCATGGTTACGAGAATTGGCGCCTCGTCAGTTATTTCTACGAAGGACTCACGATTCGAGAGCGCCAATTAGTGGAGATGATGTGCAATGGTGAGTTTCTCAAAAAGGATCCCGAAGAGGCTTTTGAGTATCTCAACGAGTTAGCCGAAAAAGCCCACACATGGACTGGTCCAAGTGCTACTGACAGCACCAATAGGTCCCGACCGGTTGGAATCTATCAATTAAGGGAGGAGGACAACCTCAAAGCCCAAGTCGAATCTTTGACAAGGCAAATCGAGGCCCTCAAAGGCAAAGAAGGTAGAGGAATCCACACGGTCGTAAGGGCAGAGACACATGAGCCATGCTTTGTCTGTGGTAGGGTGGAACATCTAGCTAAGGATTGTCCTGCTTATGGTGAAATTAGAGGGGTTTATGAGGAGCAATGCAATGCCTTAGGGGCATTCAACAAACCCTTCTCTAACACATACAATCCTGGCTGGAGGAACCATCCAAACTTCAGTTGGAGAGATTCCACCCAAGCACAACCATCGGAAGGACAATGGAGAACTGAGCAACAGCCGCAACCACCAAAGGCGTATTCTGCACCTCAATACAATTCTCAACAGCCAATGAGTTCTCTTGAGAACACCTTGCAATCTTTCATGGAGGTGCAGAGTAAGACGAATCAGAAGTTTGAGTCACTGTTCACGCAAATGGTGGAAGAAAGTAAAGAAATGAAGAGTCAAATCACGAAGCTAACTGAAGCTTTGGCTGTTCAAGAACGTGGCAAGTTCCCTTCACAAGCTCAGTCAAACCAAAAAGGCCAACATATGGAGCAAACCTCTTGAGGAGTTTGTTTCCAACACTTTTGTATCATATTTTTGTTTTTTTTTTATTTTTTATTTTGTTTGGTGTGCTTTGTGTGCTTTTATTTTTAGTTTGTTTTTGTGTGCTTTTATATTTGTTTGTGTGTTTTGGTAATTCAGTTCAGGAGGCTCGGCTTAGCTCCAATGTTCATCATCCAGGTGTTCTCTTTTCCTGTCTTCTTCATATTGCATATATTTTTAGACATTGAGGACACTGTCTGATTTTGGGTTGGGGGTGGTGAGCATATTCATGCGTGAGATCAATTTTTGTCTTGTTGTTATTTTGGATCAAAATTTTTGCAAGATTATCTAGGTATGATTTCAAAATGTTCAGTTTGAGTCAGTTTTTGCTATCTTAATTACCAAGAAATGATTTCCAGAGTTATTTTTGAGCACATGCCAAACCTTGTGGTAAGATGGTTGTTAACACATTTAGTTGAGAAAAATCCCGAGATTAAGTTTTTATTTTTAGTGAGTTGTGAGAGTTGAGAAAACAGCTTTTTGAACTTTCATTGATCTTTTGAGTTGGTTGAGTCATTATTGGAGCACCATTGCTTGACTTGTGACATTTGCTTGAGGGATGATTTCTGGTTAGGAATAATTTTTAGAATTGAGCCATGTGTTGTAAATATTTATCATTTTTCTTTTGTCTTTTACCATAAAAAGAAAAAAAAAGAAAAAAAAGAAAAAGAAAAAAAAGAGAGCAAGAGCAGCATTTTATCATCAATGTGTATGTAGTTTGGTTGTACTCACATCTTGTGCTGCATAGCAGCCAATCAAAAGAATGCCTTACTACATCAGCTTCATCAAATGTATGTTGTCTCTTGCCTCGAAAAAATAAAAAAATAAAAAAATAAAAAAAACAAAAAACAAAAAAAAAAGAGTGTGTTTATTTATTTGTATTTTTCGGCTCTTTGTGTGTTTATGAGATCTTCTTTTTGACCAGAATGAAATCCCAAAAGTTTGTTTATGGTTTGAGTGATGGATTGTTCCAAACATGTGATTTGCCTATCATTTGATCAATGTTTGTTTATTAGCATGTCCTTAAATTGCCTTCTCTCACTTGAGCGTTGACTGATTGAATTCCAACTCCATGAGTGAAAACCCTTTGCATTAAAATACTTCCGACACCCGTGAGGTAAATGGAGTTGAGACTTTTTCTTGGTGAGTTTTTCGATGCTATTTGTGTTATGGACTGTGGTAAGAGGGATACGGTTTGGTGCACACACACACGACTCTGGAGTTATAACTGAAGTAGTTTTGATAGCATTTTCTGATCACTTACTAATATTTTGTTTGATTGCTCAGGTGATTTTGCTAGTTTTGATTTGAATTTTCAACTCGACATGATTTTTCTTTCGCTTGAATTGCTAGAGACTAGCAATAAGCTGGTTGGGGGTTGTGATAAGTGCACAAATTTGCACTAAAATTGTTCATAATTGCTAAATAAATTAAGTTTTAATTAAATATTTTCGCGGAATTAATATTTTGTGAAAGTATTTTATTTTAATTTAATTTATTTTGTTTTGTAGGAAAATAAGACATTAGGGCCAAAATTATAAAGAAAAAGAAAAGCCCATCAGCGAGCCCAAAGCCCATCAGCCTTCCGCCGAGCCGAGCCGAGCCGATTGGAGCCGAGCCGTGCGAGTTTCCCTGCGTTGCCACGTGTCGCCGTCTGCCGCACCGCAGCTCCGTGGGACCCAGGTGTCCCCGCGAGTACGCGCGCTTGCCGCGCACGGACGCTTCCCCTGCGCGAGTTTCCTCCACGCGCGCGTCTGGCGATTTTCCTTCTTCTCCGCGTGGGTCCCGCGTGCAGGTACTTCCCAATCAACAATCGCCACGTGTCCCGCCCGTTCAGCAGCTCTCCAACCAAGCTCCGCCAGGTGTCGCGTGGGTCCCGTGTGCTGCGGAGTTCCTTCCTCAACGCTCGCCACGTGTCCTAAGGTGTGCAGAACCTTTCCTCTCCGCTAATCAACACACGCCACGTGTCCAAAGAAAGCAACGTTTCCTTCCTCAACGCTCGCCACGTGTCCCAGCCGTTTGGTATTCTCCAGCCAGCATATCCGTTTGGTTCCGTTGAGTGTTCGGCATTGAGTATCCGAATAAAGCATTGTAATTCCAACTTAATTAGGCAAAACGTCTCCTTATTTGTGTTCATTCGTTGAGTGCTTTTTAGACATCCTCAAACACTATAAATTAGAGCTTTGTTAGAGGTATTGGGGGGTTGATTCGAGAATTTTGAGCTTAAATTTAGACACATTTTTCTCTTATTGGTGAGGTTAGAGAGGAACCTATATGTGAAGTGATCTTGGGTAAATTTTGATTCTCCATTTGTTCTTCAAAGTTTATATATTTGAGTGGTTAATTTTCTTCTATCTTCTTCTAATTTCTCATATTGATATATGTTCTTGTCAACTTTTATATAAATCTAGTCACGCTCTTTTTATGTGATTGTTGCATGATACTATATATTGATAGATATTATTTTATGAGTAGTCTTTTACTGCATTATTGCCAATGGTATATTGTCGCTCTTAGATTTCTCTTAAGATGATTTTTCCTAATACTAAACGTAAGAATTTTATTCACTCGAATACATTTTAATTCACATGTTCTTCAAATATTTATTTTCCGATTGTTAGTTTGGGATGTGAAACTTTCAATTGAGTAATCTCAAGGATCAAAATTCATTCGGGTGAACCAAGCATATAGGGGAATCTCGACACCTTACCACTTTTAAATATAATTTCCTCCTATATTTTTCTTTAACTTTAACCTCTCAACAAAAATTCCATTCTCTTTTATTTTTACTTTATTATTTATCTCCTAAAGCTTTTTATTTGCTAATCATTTCTTGTTCAATTTGTCACCTCCTTGTGGATACGACCGCCCTAACTGTGCTACCGCGACCGCTTTATTTTCGACACGTTTGGGCGTAATCAGCCTGTAATATACCAAATCGAAGCTCTTTTCGAGGTCTACAAATTAGGTTGGGCGACCCCCACCAATGCAATTTTTTCGGCAAAAATTCACTTGTTTTCCTCAGATTTGGAGGAAAAAAAATCGAAAAACTGTGCCTGAATACGGGCATAACTCTTGATCCAGAAATCGTTGCTGGGCCTATAATATACCAAATTGAAGCTCTTTTGGAGCTCTACAAATTATGCAGGGTGAACCAGGCAAACGCAATTTTTTTGTCAAAAATTCATTTGTTTTCATCAGATTTGGCGGAAAAAAAATTAAAAAACTGTGCCTAAATACGGCCATAACGCTTGATCCAGAAATTGTTGCTGGGCCTATAATATACCAAACCGAAGCACTTTTTGAGCTCTACAAATTAGGCAGGGCAAACCTGGCCAATGCAATTTTTTCAGCCAAAATTCACTCGTTTTCATCAGATTTGGAGGAAAAAACTAAAAAACTGTACTTGAATACGGCCATAACTCTTGATCCAGAAATCGTTACTGGGCCTGTAATACACCAAATCAAAGCTCTTTTCGAGCTCTACAAGTAGGCTAGGCGAACCCTGCCAGTGCCATTTTTTCGGCAAAAATTCACTTGTTTTCCTCAGATTTTGAGGGAAAAAATCAAAAAACTGTGCCTGAATACGGCCATAACACTTGATCCAGAAAGCGTTGCTGGGCCTGTAATATACCAAATCGAAGCTCTTTTCGAGGTCTACAAATTAGGTTGAGCGACCCCCACCAATGCAATTTTTTCGGCAAAAATTCACTTGTTTTCCTCAGATTTTGAGGGAAAAAATCAAAAAAACTGTGCCTGAATATGGCCATAACACTTGATCCAGAAATCGTTGCTGGGCCTGTAATATACCAAATCGAACCTCTTTTCGAGGTCAACAAATTAGGCTGGGCGACCGCCACCAATGTAATTTTTTCTGCGAAAATTCACTTGTTTTCCTCAGATTTGGAGGAAAAAAAATTGAAAAACTGTGCCTGAATACGGCCATAACTCTTGATCCAGAAATCGTTGCTGGGCCTATAATATACCAAATCGAAGCTCTTTTTGAGCTCTACAAATTAGGCAGGGTGAAATAGGCCAACGCAATTTTTTTGGCCAAAATTCACTTGTTTTCATCAGATTTGGAGGAAAAAAATCGAAAAATTGTGCTTGAATACGGCCATAACTCCTGATCCAGAAATCGTTGCTGGGCCTGTAATACACCAAATCGAAGCTCTTTTCGAGCTCTACAAATTAGGCAAGGCAAACCCCGCCAATGCCATTTTTTCGGCAAAAATTCACTTGTTTTCCTCAGATTTTGAGGGAAAAAATCAAAAAACTGTGCCTGAATACGGCCATAACACTTGATCCAGAAATCGTTGCTGGGCCTGTAATATACCAAATCGAAGCTCTTTTCGAGGTCTACAAATTAGGCTGGGCGACCCCCACCAATGCATTTTTTTCGGCAAAAATTCACTTGTTTTCCTCAGATTTGGAGGAAAAAAAATCGAAAAACTGTGCCTGAATACGGCCATAACTCTTGATCCAGAAATCGTTGCTGGGCCTATAATATACCAAATCGAAGCTCTTTTTGAGCTCTACAAATTAGGCAGGGTGAAATAGGCCAACGCAATTTTTTTGGCCAAAATTCACTTGTTTTCATCAGATTTGGAGGAAAAAAATCGAAAAACTGTGCCTGAATACGGCCATAACTCTTGATCCAGAAATCGTTGCTGGGCCTGTAATAAACCAAATCGAAGCTCTTTTCGATCTCTACAAATTAGGCTGGGCGAACCCCGCCAATGCAATTTTTTCGGCAAAAATTCACTTATTTTCCTCAGATTTGGAGGAAAAAGAATGGAAAAACAGTGACTGAATACGGCCAAAACTCTTGATCCAGAAATCGTTGCTGGGCCTATAATATACCAAATCGAAGCTCTTTTTGAGCTCTACAAATTAGGCAGGGTGAAATAGGCCAACGCAATTTTTTTGGCCAAAATTCACTTGTTTTCATCAGATTTGGAGGAAAAAAATCGAAAAACTGTGCTTGAATACGGCCATAACTCCTGATCCAGAAATCGTTGCTGGGCCTGTAATACACCAAATCGAAGCTCTTTTCGAGCTCTACAAATTAGGCAAGGCAAACCCCGCCAATGCCATTTTTTCGGCAAAAATTCACTTGTTTTCCTCAGATTTTGAGGGAAAAAATCAAAAAACTGTGCCTGAATACGGCCATAACACTTGATCCAGAAATCGTTGCTGGGCCTGTAATATACCAAATCGAAGCTCTTTTCGAGGTCTACAAATTAGGCTGGGCGACCCCCACCAATGTAATTTGTTCGGCAAAAATTCACTTGTTTTCCTCAGATTTGGAGGAAAAAAAATCGAAAAACTGTGCCTGAATACGGCCATAACTCTTGATCCAGAAATCGTTGCTGGGCCTATAATATACCAAATCGAAGCTCTTTTTGAGCTCTACAAATTAGGCAGGGTGAAATAGGCCAACGCAATTTTTTTGGCCAAAATTCACTTGTTTTCATCAGATTTGGAGGAAAAAAATCGAAAAACTGTGCTTGAATACGGCCATAACTCCTGATCCAGAAATCGTTGCTGGGCCTGTAATACACCAAATCGAAGCTCTTTTCGAGCTCTACAAATTAGGCAAGGCAACCCGCCAATGCCATTTTTTCGGCAAAAATTCACTTGTTTTCCTCAGATTTTGAGGGAAAATCAAAAAACTGTGCCTGAATACGGCCATAACACTTGATCCAGAAATCGTTGCTGGGCCTGTAATATACCAAATCGAAGCTCTTTTCGAGGTCTACAAATTAGGCTGGGCGACCCCCACCAATGCAATTTTTTCGGCAAAAATTCACTTGTTTTCATCAGATTTGGAGGAAAAAAAATCAAAAAACTGTGCCTGAATACGGCCATAACTCTTGATCCAGAAATCGTTGCTGTGCCTATAATATACCAAATCGAGGCTCTTTTTGAGCTCTACAAATTAGGCAGGGTGAAATAGGCCAACGCAATTTTTTTGGCCAAAATTCACTTGTTTTCATCAGATTTGGAGGAAAAAAATCGAAAAACTGTGCCTGAATACGGCCATAACTCTTGATCCAGAAATCGTTGCTGGGCCTGTAATATACCGAATCGAAGCTCTTTTCGATCTCTACAAATTAGGCTGGGCGAACCCCGCCAATGCAATTTTTTCGGCAAATATTCACTTATTTTCCTCAGATTTGGAGGCAAAAGAATGGAAAAACAGTGACTGAATACGGCCATAACTCTTGATCCAGAAATCGTTGCTGGGCCTATAATATACCAAATGGAAGCTCTTTTTGGGCTCTAAAAATTATGCACGGCGAACCAGGCCAACGCAATTTTTTTGGCAAAGATTCACTTGTTTTCATCAGATTTGGCGGAAAAAAATCAAAAAACTGTGCCTAAATACGGCCATAACGCTTGATCCAGAAATCGTTGCTGGGCCTGTAATATACCAAATCGAAGCTCTTTTCGAGGTCTACAAATTAGGCTGGGCGACCCCCACCAATGCAATTTTTTCGGCAAAAATTCACTTGTTTTCCTCAGATTTGGAGGAAAAAAAATCGAAAAACTGTGCCTGAATACGGCCATAACTCTTGATCCAGAAATCGTTGCTGGGCCTATAATATACCAAATCGAAGCTCTTTTTGAGCTCTACAAATTAGGCAGGGTGAAATAGGCCAACGCAATTTTTTTGGCCAAAATTCACTTGTTTTCATCAGATTTGGAGGAAAAAAATCGAAAAACTGTGCTTGAATACGGCCATAACTCCTGATCCAGAAATCGTTGCTGGGCCTGTAATACACCAAATCGAAGCTCTTTTCGAGCTCTACAAATTAGGCAAGGCAAACCCCGCCAATGCCATTTTTTCGGCAAAAATTCACTTGTTTTCCTCAGATTTTGAGGGAAAAAATCAAAAAACTGTGCCTGAATACGGCCATAACACTTGATCCAGAAATCGTTGCTGGGCCTGTAATATACCAAATCGAAGCTCTTTTCGAGGTCTACAAATTAGGCTGGGCGACCCCCACCAATGTAATTTGTTCGGCAAAAATTCACTTGTTTTCCTCAGATTTGGAGGAAAAAAATCGAAAAACTGTGCCTGAATACGGCCATAACTCTTGATCCAGAAATCGTTGCTGGGCCTATAATATACCAAATCGAAGCTCTTTTTGAGCTCTACAAATTAGGCAGGGTGAAATAGGCCAACGCAATTTTTTTGGCCAAAATTCACTTGTTTTCATCAGATTTGGAGGAAAAAAATCGAAAAACTGTGCTTGAATACGGCCATAACTCCTGATCCAGAAATCGTTGCTGGGCCTGTAATACACCAAATCGAAGCTCTTTTCGAGCTCTACAAATTAGGCAAGGCAAACCCCGCCAATGCCATTTTTTCGGCAAAAATTCACTTGTTTTCCTCAGATTTTGAGGGAAAAATCAAAAAACTGTGCCTGAATACGGCCATAACACTTGATCCAGAAATCGTTGCTGGGCCTGTAATATACCAAATCGAAGCTCTTTTCGAGGTCTACAAATTAGGCTGGGCGACCCCCACCAATGCAATTTTTTCGGCAAAAATTCACTTGTTTTCATCAGATTTGGAGGAAAAAAAATCAAAAAACTGTGCCTGAATACGGCCATAACTCTTGATCCAGAAATCGTTGCTGGGCCTATAATATACCAAATCGAGGCTCTTTTTGAGCTCTACAAATTAGGCAGGGTGAAATAGGCCAACGCAATTTTTTTGGCCAAAATTCACTTGTTTTCATCAGATTTGGAGGAAAAAAATCGAAAAACTGTGCCTGAATACGGCCATAACTCTTGATCCAGAAATCGTTGCTGGGCCTGTAATATACCGAATCGAAGCTCTTTTCGATCTCTACAAATTAGGCTGGGCGAACCCCGCCAATGCAATTTTTTCGGCAAATATTCACTTATTTTCCTCAGATTTGGAGGAAAAAGAATGGAAAAACAGTGACTGAATACGGCCATAACTCTTGATCCAGAAATCGTTGCTGGGCCTATAATATACCAAATGGAAGCTCTTTTTGGGCTCTAAAAACTATGCACGGCGAACCAGGCCAACGCAATTTTTTTGGCAAAGATTCACTTGTTTTCATCAGATTTGGCGGAAAAAAATCAAAAAACTGTGCCTAAATACGGCCATAACGCTTGATCCAGAAATCGTTGCTGGGCCTATAATATACCAAATTGAAGCTCTTTTTGAGCTCTACAAATTATGCAGGGTGAACCAGGCGAACGCAATTTTTTTGTCAAAAATTCATTTGTTTTCATCAGATTTGGCGGAAAAAAAATCAAAAAACTGTGCCTAAATACGGCCATAACGCTTGATCCAGAAATCGTTACTCGGCCTATAATATACCAAACCGAAGCTCTTTTTGAGCTCTACAAATTAGGCTTGGCGAACCCCGCCAATGCAATTTTTTCGGCAAAAATTCACTCATTTTCCTCAGATTTGGAGGAAAAAAAATTGAAAAACAGTGACTGAATACGGCCAT
Source organism: Morus indica (assembly GCA_029231665.1). Taxonomy (NCBI): domain Eukaryota; kingdom Viridiplantae; phylum Streptophyta; class Magnoliopsida; order Rosales; family Moraceae; genus Morus; species Morus indica. Next base: position 815,764 of record JACAGA010000022.1, read on the forward strand.
AACTCTTGATCCAGAAATCGTTGCTGGGCCTATAATATACCAAATCGAAGCTCATTTTAAGCTCTACAAATTATGCAGGGCGAACAAGGCCAACGCAATTTTTTTGGCAAAGATTCACTTGTTTTCATCAGATTTGGCGGAAAAAAATCGAAAAACTGTGCCTGAATACGGCCATAACTCTTGATCCAGAAATCGTTGCTGGGCCTATAATATACCAAATTGAAGCTCTTTTTGAGCTCTACAAATTATGCAGGGTGAACCAGGCGAACGCAATTTTTTTGTCAAAAATTCATTTGTTTTCATCAGATTTGGCGGAATAAAAAATCAAAAAATACGGCCATAACTCTTGATCCAGAAATCGTTGCTGGGCCTATAATATACCAAACCGAAGCTCTTTTTGAGCTCTACAAATTAGGCAGGGCAAACCTGGCCAACGCAATTTTTTCAGCCAAAATTCACTTGTTTTCATCAGATTTGGAGGAAAAAAATTAAAAAACTGTACTTGAATACGGCCATAACTCTTGATCTAGAAATCGTTACTGGGCCTGTAATACACCAAATCGAAGCTCTTTTCGAGCTCTACAAATTAAGCTAGGCGAACCCCGCCAATGCCATTTTTTCGGCAAAAATTCACTTGTTTTCCTCAGATTTGGAGGAAAAAAAATCAAAAAACTGTGCCTGAATACGGCCATAACTCTTGATCCAGAAATCGTTGTTGGGCCTATAATATACCAAATCGAAGCTCTCTTTGAGCTCTACAAATTAGGCAGGGTGAAATAGGCCAACACAATTTTTTTGGTGAAAATTCACTTGTTTTCATCAGATTTGCAGGAAAAAAATCGAAAAACTGTGCCTGAATACGGCCATAAGTCTTGATCCAGAAATCGTTGCTGGGCTTGTAATATACCAAATCGAACCTCTTTTCGATCTCTAAAAATTAGGCTGGGCGAACCCCGCCAATGCAATTTTTTCGGCAAAAATTCACTTATTTTCCTCAGATTTGGAGGAAAAAAAATCGAAAAACTGTACGTGAATACGGCCATAACTCTTGATCCAGAAATCGTTGCTCGGCCTGTAATATACGAAATCGAAGCTCTTTTCAAGCTCTACAAATTAGGCTAGGCGAACCACGCCAATGCCATTTTTTCGACAAAAATTCACTTGTTTTCCTCAGATTTGGAGGAAAAAAAATCGAAAAACTGTGCCTGAATACGGCCATAACTCTTGACCCAGAAATCGTTGCTGGGCCTGTAATATACGAAATCGAAGCACTTTTCGAGCTCTACAAATTAGGCTAGGCGAACCACGCCAATGCCATCTTTTCGGCAAAAATTCACTTGTTTTCCTCAGATTTGGAGGAAAAAAAATTAAAAAACAGTGACTGAATACGGCCATAACTCTTGATCCAGAAATCGTTGCTGGGCCTATAGTATACCAAATCGAAGCTCTTTTTTAGCTCTACAAATTATGTAGGGCGAACCAGGCCAACGCAATTTTTTTGGCAAAAATTAACTTGTTTTCCTCAGATTTGGAGGAAAAAAATCAAAAAACTGTGCCTGAATACAGCCATAACTCTTGATCCACAAATAGTTGCTGGGCCTATAATATACCAAATCGAAGCTCTTTTTGAGCTCTACAAATTAGGCAGGGTGAACCAGGCCAACACAATTTTGTTGGTCAAAATTCATTTGTTTTCATCAGATTAGGAGGAAAAAAAATCAAAAAAACTGTGCCTGAATACGTCCATAACTCTTGATCCAGAAATCGTTGCTGGGCCTATAATATACCAAACCGAAGCTCTTTTTGAGCTCTACAAATTAGGCAGGGCAAACCTGGCCAACACAATTTTTTCAGCCAAAATTCACTTGTTTTCCTCAGATTTGGAGGAAAAAAAATTGAAAAACTGTGCCTGAATACGGCCATGACTCTTGATCCAGAAATCGTCGCTGGGCCTGTAATATACGAAATCAAAGCACTTTTCGAGCTCTACAAATTAGGCTAGGCGAGCCATGCCAATGCCATTTTTTTCGGCAAAAATTCACATGTTTTCCTCAGATTTGGAGGAAAAAAAATCGAAAAACTGTGCCTGAATACGACCATAACTCTTGATCCAGAAATCGTTGCTGGGCCTGTAATATACGAAATCGAAGCTCTTTTCGAGCTCTACAAATTAGGCTAGGCGAACCACGCCAATGCCATTTTTTCGGCAAAAATTCCCTTGTTTTCGTCAGATTTGGAGGAAAAAAAATTGAAAAACAGTGACTGAATACGGCCATAACTCTTGATCCAGAAATCGTTGCTGGGCCTATAATATACCAAATCGAAGCTCTTTTTGAGCTCTACAAATTATGCAGGGCGAACCAGGCCAACGCAATTTTTTTGGTAAAAATTCACTTGTTTTGCTCAGATTTGGAGGAAAAAAATCGAAAAACGGTGCTTGAATACAGCCATAACTCTTGATCCAGAAATAGTTGATGGGCCTATAATATACCAAATCGAAGCTCTTTTTGAGCTCTACAAATTAGGCAGGGTGAACTAGGCCAACGCAATTTTGTTGGCCAAAATTCATTTGTTTTCATCAGATTTGGAGGAAAAAAAATCAAAAAACTGTAACTGAATACGGCCATAACTCTTGATCCAGAAATCGTTGCTGGGCCAATAATATACCAAACCGAAGCTCTTTTTGAGCTCTACAAATTAGGCAAGGCAAACCTGGCCAACGCAATTTTTTCAGGCAAAATTCACTTGTTTTCATCAGATTTGGAGGAAAAAAATCAAAAAACTGTACTTGAATACGGCCATAACTCTAGATCCAGAATTCGTTGCTGGGCCTGTAATACACCAAATCGAAGCTCTTTTCGAGCTCTACAAACTTGGCTAGGCGAACCACGCCAATGCCATTTTTTCGGCAAAAATTCACTTGTTTTCCTCAGATTTGGAGGAAAAAAAATCGAAAAACTGTGCCTGAATACGGCCATAACTCTTGATCCAGAAATCGTTGCTGGGCCTATAATATTCCAAATCGAAGCTGTTTTTGACCTCTACAAATTAGGCGGGGCGAACGCCGCCAACGCAATTTTTTCGGCAAAAATTCACTTGTTTTTATCAGATTTGGAGGAAAAAAATCGAAAAACTATGCCTGAATACGGCCATAACACTTGATCCAGAAATCGTTGCTGGGCTTGTAATATACCAAATCGAAGCTCTTTTTGAGCTCTACAAATTCGGCAGGGCGAACCAGGCCAACGCAATTTTTTTGGTAAAAATTCACATGTTTTCCTCAGATTTGGAGGAAAAAAATCGAAAAACGGTGCTTGAATACAGCCATAACTCTTGATCCAGAAATAGTTGATGGGCCTATAATATACCAAATCGAAGCTCTTTTTGAGCTCTACAAATTAGGAAGGGTGAACTAGGCCAACGCAATTTTGTTGGCCAAAATTCATTTGCTTTCATCAGATTTGGAGGAAAAAAAATCAAAAAACTGTAATTGAATACGGCCATAACTCTTGATCCAGAAATCGTTGCTGGGCCTATAATATACCAAACCGAAGCTCTTTTTGAGCTCTACAAATTAGGCAAGGCAAACCTGGCCAACGCAATTTTTTCAGCCAAAATTCACTTGTTTTCATCAGATTTGGAGGAAAAAAATCAAAAAACTGTACTTGAATACGGCCACAACTCTAGATCCAGAATTCGTTTCTGGGCCTATAATACACCAAATCGAAGCTCTTTTCGAGCTCTACAAATTAGGCTAGGCGAACCACGCCAATGCCATTTTTTCGGCAAAAATTCACTTGTTTTCCTCAGATTTGGAGGAAAAAAAATCGAAAAACTATGCCTGAATACGGCCATAACTCTTGATCCAGAAATCGTTGCTGGGCCTATAATATTCCAAATCGAAGCTCTTTTTGACCTCTACAAATTAGGCTGGGCGAACGCCGCCAATGCAATTTTTTCGGCAAAAATTCACTTGTTTTCATCAGATTTGGAGGAAAAAAATCGAAAAACTATGCCTGAATACGGCCATAGCACTTGATCCAGAAATCGTTGCTGGGCCTATAATATACCAAACCGAAGCTCTTTTTGAGCTCTACAAATTAGGCAAGGCAAACCTGGCCAACGCAATTTTTTCAGGCAAAATTCACTTGTTTTCATCAGATTTGGAGGAAAAAAATCAAAAAACTGTACTTGAATACGGCCATAACTCTAGATCCAGAATTCGTTGCTGGGCCTGTAATACACCAAATCGAAGCTCTTTTCGAGCTCTACAAACTTGGCTAGGCGAACCACGCCAATGCCATTTTTTCGGCAAAAATTCACTTGTTTTCCTCAGATTTGGAGGAAAAAAAATCGAAAAACTGTGCCTGAATACGGCCATAACTCTTGATCCAGAAATCGTTGCTGGGCCTATAATATTCCAAATCGAAGCTGTTTTTGACCTCTACAAATTAGGCGGGGCGAACGCCGCCAACGCAATTTTTTCGGCAAAAATTCACTTGTTTTTATCAGATTTGGAGGAAAAAAATCGAAAAACTATGCCTGAATACGGCCATAACACTTGATCCAGAAATCGTTGCTGGGCTTGTAATATACCAAATCGAAGCTCTTTTTGAGCTCTACAAATTCGGCAGGGCGAACCAGGCCAACGCAATTTTTTTGGTAAAAATTCACATGTTTTCCTCAGATTTGGAGGAAAAAAATCGAAAAACGGTGCTTGAATACAGCCATAACTCTTGATCCAGAAATAGTTGATGGGCCTATAATATACCAAATCGAAGCTCTTTTTGAGCTCTACAAATTAGGAAGGGTGAACTAGGCCAACGCAATTTTGTTGGCCAAAATTCATTTGCTTTCATCAGATTTGGAGGAAAAAAAATCAAAAAACTGTAATTGAATACGGCCATAACTCTTGATCCAGAAATCGTTGCTGGGCCTATAATATACCAAACCGAAGCTCTTTTTGAGCTCTACAAATTAGGCAAGGCAAACCTGGCCAACGCAATTTTTTCAGCCAAAATTCACTTGTTTTCATCAGATTTGGAGGAAAAAAATCAAAAAACTGTACTTGAATACGGCCACAACTCTAGATCCAGAATTCGTTTCTGGGCCTATAATACACCAAATCGAAGCTCTTTTCGAGCTCTACAAATTAGGCTAGGCGAACCACGCCAATGCCATTTTTTCGGCAAAAATTCACTTGTTTTCCTCAGATTTGGAGGAAAAAAAATCGAAAAACTGTGCCTGAATACGGCCATAACTCTTGATCCAGAAATCGTTGCTGGGCCTATAATATTCCAAATCGAAGCTCTTTTTGACCTCTACAAATTAGGCTGGGCGAACGCCGCCAATGCAATTTTTTCGGCAAAAATTCACTTGTTTTCATCAGATTTGGAGGAAAAAAATCGAAAAACTATGCCTGAATACGGCCATAGCACTTGATCCAGAAATCGTTGCTGGGCTTGTAATATACCAAATCGAAGCTCTTTTTGAGCTCTACAAATTCGGCAGGGTGAACAAGGCCAACGCAATTTTTTTGGCCAAAATTCACTTGTTTTCATCAGATATGGAGGAAAAAAATCGAAAAACTGTGCCTGAATACGACCATAACTCTTGATCCAGAAATCGTTGCTGGGCCTGTAATATACCAAATCGAAGCTCTTTTCGAGCTCTACAAATTAGGCTGGGCGAACCCCGCCAATGCAATCTTTTCGGCAAAAATTCACTTGTTTTCCTCATATTTGGAGGAAAAAAAATCGAAAAACTGTGCCTGAATACGGCCATAACTCTTGATCCAGAAATCATTGCTGGGCCTGTAATACACGAAATCGAAGCACTTTTCGAGCTCTACAAATTAGGCTAGGCGAACCACGCCAATGCCATTTTTTCGGCAAAAATTCACTTCTTTTCCTCAGATTTGGAGGAAAACAAATTGAAAAACAGTGACTGAATACGGCCATAACTCTTGATCCAGAAATCGTTGCTGGGCCTATAATATTCCAAATCGAAGCACTTTTTGAGCTCTGCAAATTATGCAGGGCGAACCAGGCCAACACAATTGTTTTGGCAAAAATTCACTTGTTTTCATCAGATTTGGAGGAAAAAAATCGAAAAACGGTGCTTGAATACAGCCATAACTCTTGATCCAGAAATAGTTGCTGGGCCTATAATATACCAAATCGAAGCTCTTTTTGAGCTCTACAAATTAGGCAGGGTGAACCAAGCCAACGCAATTTTGTTGGGCAAAATTCATTTGTTTTCATCTGATTTGGAGGAAAAAAAATCAAAAAATTGTGCCTGAATACGGCCATAACTCTTGATCCAGAAATCGTTGCTGGGCCTATAATATACCAAACCGAAGCTCTTTTTGAGCTCTAAAAATTAGGCAGGGCAAACCTGGCCAACGCAATTTTTTCAGCCAAAATTCACTTGTTTTCATCAGATTTGGAGGAAAAAAATCAAAAAACTGTACTTGAATACGGCCATAACTCTAGATCCAGAATTCGTTGCTGGGCCTGTAATACACCAAATCGAAGCTCTTTTCGAGCTCTACAAACTAGGCTAGGCGAACCACGCCAATGCCATTTTTTCGGCAAAAATTCACTTGTTTTCCTCAGATTTGGAGGAAAAAAAATCGAAAAACTGTGCCTGAATACGGCCATAACTCTTGATCCAGAAATCGTTGCTGGGCCTATAATATTCCAAATCGAAGCTGTTTTTGACCTCTACAAATTAGGCGGGGCGAACGCCGCCAACGCAATTTTTTCGGCAAAAATTCACTTGTTTTTATCAGATTTGGAGGAAAAAAATCGAAAAACTATGCCTGAATACGGCCATAACACTTGATCCAGAAATCGTTGCTGGGCTTGTAATATACCAAATCGAAGCTCTTTTTGAGCTCTACAAATTCGGCAGGGCGAACCAGGCCAACGCAATTTTTTTGGTAAAAATTCACATGTTTTCCTCAGATTTGGAGGAAAAAAATCGAAAAACGGTGCTTGAATACAGCCATAACTCTTGATCCAGAAATAGTTGATGGGCCTATAATATACCAAATCGAAGCTCTTTTTGAGCTCTACAAATTAGGAAGGGTGAACTAGGCCAACGCAATTTTGTTGGCCAAAATTCATTTGTTTTCATCAGATTTGGAGGAAAAAAAATCAAAAAACTGTAACTGAATACGGCCATAACTCTTGATCCAGAAATCGTTGCTGGGCCTATAATATACCAAACCGAAGCTCTTTTTGAGCTCTACAAATTAGGCAAGGCAAACCTGGCCAACGCAATTTTTTCAGCCAAAATTCACTTGTTTTCATCAGATTTGGAGGAAAAAAATCAAAAAACTGTACTTGAATACGGCCACAACTCTAGATCCAGAATTCGTTTCTGGGCCTATAATACACCAAATCGAAGCTCTCTTCGAGCTCTACAAATTATGCTAGGCGAACCACGCCAATGCCATTTTTTCGGCAAAAATTCACTTGTTTTCCTCAGATTTGGAGGAAAAAAAATCGAAAAACTGTGCCTGAATACGGCCATAACTCTTGATCCAGAAATCGTTGCTGGGCCTATAATATTCCAAATCGAAGCTCTTTTTGACCTCTACAAATTAGGCTAGGCGAACGCCGCCAACGCAATTTTTTCGGCAAAAATTCACTTGTTTTCATCAGATTTGGAGGAAAAAAATCGAAAAACTATGCCTGAATACGGCCATAGCACTTGATCCAGAAATCGTTGCTGGGCTTGTAATATACCAAATCGAAGCTCTTTTTGAGCTCTACAAATTCGGCAGGGTGAACAAGGCCAACGCAATTTTTTTGGCCAAAATTCACTTGTTTTCATCAGATTTGGAGGAAAAAAATCGAAAAACTGTGCCTGAATACGACCATAACTCTTGATCCAGAAATCGTTGCTGGGCCTGTAATATACCAAATCGAAGCTCTTTTCGAGCTCTACAAATTAGGCTGGGCGAACCCCGCCAATGCAATCTTTTCGGCAAAAATTCACTTGTTTTCCTCAGATTTGGAGGAAAAAAAATCGAAAAACTGTGCCTGAATACGGCCATAACTCTTGATCCAGAAATCATTGCTGGGCCTGTAATACACGAAATCGAAGCACTTTTCGAGCTCTACGAATTAGGCTAGGCGAACCACGCCAATGCCATTTTTTCGGCAAAAATTCACTTCTTTTCCTCAGATTTGGAGGAAAACAAATTGAAAAACAGTGACTGAATACGGCCATAACTCTTGATCCAGAAATCGTTGCTAGGCCTATAATATTCCAAATCGAAGCACTTTTTGAGCTCTGCAAATTATGCAGGGCGAACCAGGCCAACACAATTTTTTTGGCAAAAATTCACTTGTTTTCATCAGATTTGGAGGAAAAAAATCGAAAAACGGTGCTTGAATACAGCCATAACTCTTGATCCAGAAATAGTTGCTGGGCCTATAATATACCAAATCGAAGCTCTTTTTGAGCTCTACAAATTAGGCAGGGTGAACCAAGCCAACGCAATTTTGTTGGCCAAAATTCATTTGTTTTCATCTGATTTGGAGGAAAAAAAATCAAAAAACTGTGCCTGAATACGGCCATAACTCTTGATCCAGAAATCGTTGCTGGGCCTATAATATACCAAACCGAAGCTCTTTTTGAGCTCTACAAATTAGGCAGGGCAAACCTGGCCAACGCAATTTTTTCAGCCAAAATTCACTTGTTTTCATCAGATTTGGAGGAAAAAAATCAAAAAACTGTACTTGAATACGGCCATAACTCTAGATCCAGAAATCGTTGCTGGGCCTGTAATACACCAAATCGAAGCTCTTTTCGAGCTCTACAAATTAGGCTAGGCGAACCACGCCAATGCCATTTTTTCGGCAAAAATTCACTTGTTTTCCTCAGATTTGGAGGAAAAAAAATCGAAAAACTGTGCCTGAATACGGCCATAACTCTTGATCCAGAAATCGTTGCTGGGCCTATAATATTCCAAATCGAAGCTGTTTTTGACCTCTAAAAATTAGGCGGGGCGAACGCCGCCAACGCAATTTTTTCGGCAAAAATTCACTTGTTTTTATCAGATTTGGAGGAAAAAAATCGAAAAACTATGCCTGAATACGGCCATAACACTTGATCCAGAAATCGTTGCTGGGCTTGTAATATACCAAATCGAAGCTCTTTTTGAGCTCTACAAATTCGGAAGGGCGAACCAGGCCAACGCAATTTTTTTGGTAAAAATTCACATGTTTTCCTCAGATTTGGAGGAAAAAAATCGAAAAACGGTGCTTGAATACAGCCATAACTCTTGATCCAGAAATAGTTGATGGGCCTATAATATACCAAATCGAAGCTCTTTTTGAGCTCTACAAATTAGGAAGGGTGAACTAGGCCAACGCAATTTTGTTGGCCAAAATTCATTTGTTTTCATCAGATTTGGAGGAAAAAAAATCAAAAAACTGTAATTGAATACGGCCATAACTCTTGATCCAGAAATCGTTGCTGGGCCTATAATATACCAAACCGAAGCTCTTTTTGAGCTCTACAAATTAGGCAAGGCAAACCTGGCCAACGCAATTTTTTCAGCCAAAATTCACTTGTTTTCATCAGATTTGGAGGAAAAAAATCAAAAAACTGTACTTGAATACGGCCACAACTCTAGATCCAGAATTCGTTTCTGGGCCTATAATACACCAAATCGAAGCTCTTTTCGAGCTCTACAAATTAGGCTAGGCGAACCACGCCAATGCCATTTTTTCGGCAAAAATTCACTTGTTTTCCTCAGATTTGGAGGAAAAAAAATCGAAAAACTGTGCCTGAATACGGCCATAACTCTTGATCCAGAAATCGTTGCTGGGCCTATAATATTCCAAATCGAAGCTCTTTTTGACCTCTACAAATTAGGCTGGGCGAACGCCGCCAACGCAATTTTTTCGGCAAAAATTCACTTGTTTTCATCAGATTTGGAGGAAAAAAATCGAAAAACTATGCCTGAATACGGCCATAGCACTTGATCCAGAAATCGTTGCTGGGCTTGTAATATACCAAATCGAAGCTCTTTTTGAGCTCTACAAATTCGGCAGGGTGAACAAGGCCAACGCAATTTTTTTGGCCAAAATTCACTTGTTTTCATCAGATATGGAGGAAAAAAATCGAAAAACTGTGCCTGAATACGACCATAACTCTTGATCCAGAAATCGTTGCTGGGCCTGTAATATACCAAATCGAAGCTCTTTTCGAGCTCTACAAATTAGGCTGGGCGAACCCCGCCAATGCAATCTTTTCGGCAAAAATTCACTTGTTTTCCTCATATTTGGAGGAAAAAAAATCGAAAAACTGTGCCTGAATACGGCCATAACTCTTGATCCAGAAATCATTGCTGGGCCTGTAATACACGAAATCGAAGCACTTTTCGAGCTCTACAAATTAGGCTAGGCGAACCACGCCAATGCCATTTTTTCGGCAAAAATTCACTTCTTTTCCTCAGATTTGGAGGAAAACAAATTGAAAAACAGTGACTGAATACGGCCATAACTCTTGATCCAGAAATCGTTGCTGGGCCTATAATATACCAAATCGAAGCTCTTTTCTAGCTCTACAAATTAGGCTGGGCGAACCCCGCCAATGCAATCTTTTCGGCAAAAATTCACTTGTTTTCCTCAGATTTGGAGGAAAAAAATCGAAAAACTGTGCCTGAATACAGCCATAACTCTTGATCCAGAAATCAGTGCTGGGACTATAATACACCAAATCGAATCTCTTTTCGAGCTCTACAAATTAGGCTAGGTGAACCACGCCAATGCCATTTTTTTCGCAAAAATTCACTTATTTTCCTCAGGTTTGGAGGAAAAAAAATCGAAAAACTGTGCCTGAATACGGCCATAACTCTTGATCCAGAAATCGTTGCTGGGCATATAATATTCCAAATCGAAGCTCTTTTTGACCTCTACAAATTAGGCAGGGCAAACCTGGCCAACGCAATTTTTTCAGCCAAAATTCACTTGTTTTCATCAGATTTGGAGGAAAAAAATCAAAAAACTGTTCTTGAATACGGCCATAACTCTAGATCCAGAATTCCTTGCTGGGCCTGTAATACACCAAATCGAAGCTCTTTTCGAGCTCTTCAAATTAGGCTAGGCGAACCACGCCAATGCCATTTTTTCGGCAAAAATTCACTTGTTTTCCTCAGATTTGGAGGAAAAAAAATCGAAAAACTGTGCCTGAATACGGCCATAACTCTTGATCCAGAAATAGTTGCTGGGCCTATAATATTCCAAATCGAAGCTCTTTTTGACCTCTACAAATTAGGCGGGGCGAACGCCGCCAAGGCAATTTTTTCGGCAAAAATTCACTTGTTTTCATCCGATTTGGAGGAAAAAAATCGAAAAACTGTGCCTGAATACGGCCATAACACTTGATCCAGAAATCGTTGCTGGGATTGTAATATACGAAATCGAAGCTCTTTTTGAGCTCTACAAATTCGGCACGGTGAACCAGGCCAACGCAATATTTGTGGCCAAAATTCACTTGTTTTCATCAGATTTGGAGGAAAAAAATCGAAAAACTGCGCCTGAATACGGCCATAACTCTTGATCCAGAAATCGTCGCTGGGCCTATAATATTCCAAATCGAAGCACTTTTTGAGCTCTGCAAATTATGTAGGGCGAACCAGGCCAACGCAATTTTTTTGGCAAAAATTCACTTGTTTTCCTCAGATTTAGAGGAAAAAAATCAAAAAACGGTGCCTGAATACAGCCATAACTCTTGAGCCAGAAATAGTTGCTGGGCCTATAATATACCAAATCGAAGCTCTTTTTGAGCTCTACAAATTAGGCAGGGTGAACCAGGCCAACGCAATTTTGTTGGCCTAAATTCATTTGTTTTCATCAGATTTGTAGGAAAAAAAATCAAAAAACTTTGCCTGAATACGGCCATAACTCTTGATCAAGAAATCGTTGCTGGGCCTATAATATACCAAATCGAAGCTCTTTTCGAGATCTACAAATTAGGCTGGGCGAACCCCGCCAATGCAATCTTTTCGGCAAGAATTCACGGCCATAACTCTTGATCCAGAAATCGTTGCTGGGCCTATAGTATACCAAATTGAAGCTCTTTTTTAGCTCTAAAAATTATGTAGGGCGAACCAGGCCAACGCAATTTTTTTGGCAAAAATTAACTTGTTTTCCTCAGATTTGGAGGAAAAAAATCGAAAAACTGTGCCTGAATACAGCCATAACTCTTGATCCAGAAATCGTTGCTGGGCCTATAATATACCAAATCGAAGCTCTTTTTGAGCTCTACAAATTAGGAAGGGCCAACCTGGCCAACGCAATTTTTTCAGCCAAAATTCACTTGTCTTCATCAGGTTTGGAGGAAAAAAATCAAAAAATTGTACTTGAATACGGCCATAACTCTAGATCCAGAAATCGTTGCTGGGCCTGTAATACACCAAATCGAAGCTCTTTTCGAGCTCTACAAATTAGGCTGGGCGAACCCCGCCAATGCCATTTTTTCGGCAAAAATTCACTTGTTTTCCTCAGATTTGGAGGAAAAAAAATCGAAAAACTGTGCCTGAATACAGCCATAACTCTTGATCCAGAAATCGTTGCTGGGCCTATAATATACCAAACCGAAGCTCTTTTTGAGCTTTACAAATTATACAGGGCGAACCAGGCCAACGCAATTTTTTTGGCAAAAATTCACTTGTTTTCATCAGATTTGGAGGAAAAAAATCGAAAAACTGTGCCTGAATACGGCCATAACTCTTGATCCAGAAATCATTGCTGGGCCTATAATACACCAAATCGAATCTCTTTTCGAGCTCTACAAATTAGGCTAGGTGAACCACGCCAATGCCATTTTTTTCGCAAAAATTCACTTATTTTCCTCAGGTTTGGAGGAAAAAAAAATCGAAAAACTGTGCCTGAATACGGCCATAACTCGTGATCCAGAAATCGTCGCTGGGCATATAATATTCCAAATCGAAGCTCTTTTTGACCTCTACAAATTAGGCAGGGCGAACGCCGCCAACGCAATTTTTTCGGCAAAAATTCACTTGTTTTCATCAGATTTGGAGGAAAAAAATCGAAAAACTGTGCCTGAATACGGCCATAACACTTGATCCAGAAATCGTTGCCGGGCCTGTAATATACCAAATCGAAGCACTTTTCGAGGTCTACAAATTAGGCTGGGCGAACCCCGCCAATGCAATTTTTTCGGCAAAAATTCACTTGTTTTCCTCAGATTTGGAGGAAAAAAAATAGAAAAACTGTGCCTGAATACGGCCTTAACTCTTGATCCAGAAATCGTTGCTGGGCCTATAATATACCAAATCGAAGCTCTTTTTGAGCTCTACAAATTAGGCAGGGTGAACCAGGCCAACGCAATTTTTGCCCAAATTCACTTGTTTTCATCAGATTTGGAGGAAAAAAATCGAAAAACTGTGCCTGAATACGGCCATAACTCTTGATCCAGAAATCGTTGCTGGGCCTGTAATATACCAAATCGAAGCTCTTTTCGAACTCTACAAATTAGGCAGGGTGAATGCCGCCAATGCAATTTTTTCGGCAAAAATTCACTTGTTTTCATCAGATTTGGAGGAAAAAAATCAAAAAACTGTGCCTGAATACGGCCATAACACTTGATCCAGAAATCGTTGCTGGGCCTGTAATATACCAAATCGAAGCGCTTTTCGAGGTCTACAAATTAGGCTGGGCGAACCACGCCAATGCCATTTTTTCGGCAAAAATTCACTTCTTTTCCTCAGATTTGGAGGAAAAAAAATTGAAAAACAGTGACTGAATACGGCCATAACTCTTGATCCAGAAATCGTTGCTGGGCCTATAATATTCCAAATCGAAGCACTTTTTGAGCTCTGCAAATTATGTAGGGCGAACCAGGCCAACGCAATTTTTTTGGCAAAAATTCACTTGTTTTCATCAGATTTGGAGGAAAAAAATCGAAAAACGGTGCCTGAATACAGCCATAACTCTTGATCCAGAAATAGTTGCTGGGCCTATAATATACCAAATCGAAGCTCTTTTTGAGCTCTACAAATTAGGCAGGGTGAACAAGGCCAACGCAATTTTGTTCGCCAAAATACATTTGTCTTCATCAGATTTGGAGGAAAAAAAAATCAAAAAGCTGTGCCTGAATACGGCCATAACTCTTGATCCAGAAATCGTTGCTGGGCCTATAATATTCCAAATCGAAGCTCTTTTTGACCTCTACAAATTAGGCGGGGCGAACGCCGCCAAGGCAATTTTTTCAGCAAAAATTCACTTGTTTTCATCCGATTTGGAGGAAAAAAATCGAAAAACTGTGCCTGAATACGGCCATAACACTTGATCCAGAAATCGTTGCTGGGCTTGTAATATACCAAATCGAAGCTCTTTTTGGGCACTACAAATTCGGCAGGGTGAACCAGGCCAACGCAATTTTTTTGGCCAAAATTCACTTGTTTTCATCAAATTTGGAGGAAAAAAATCGAAAAACTGTGCCTGAATACGGCCATAACTCTTGATCCAGAAATCGTTGCTTGGCCTATAATATACCAAATCGAAGCTCTTTTTGAGCTCTAAAAATTAGGCAGGGTGAAGCAGGCCAACGCAATTTTGTTGGCCTAAATTCATTTGTTTTCATCAGATTTGGAGGAAAAAAAATCAAAAAACTTTGCCTGAATACGGCCATAACTCTTGATCCAGAAATCGTTGCTAGGCCTATAATATACCAAATCGAAGCTCTTTTCTAGCTCTACAAATTAGGCTGGGCGAACCCCGCCAATGCAATCTTTTCGGCAAAAATTCACTTGTTTTCCTCAGATTTGGAGGAAAAAAATCGAAAAACTGTGCCTGAATACGGCCATAACTCTTGATCCAGAAATCAGTGCTGGGCCTATAATACACCAAATCGAATCTCTTTTCGAGCTCTACAAATTAGGCTAGGTGAACCACGCCAATGCCATTTTTTTCGCAAAAATTCACTTATTTTCCTCAGGTTTGGAGGAAAAAAAATCGAAAAACTGTGCCTGAATACGGCCATAACTCGTGATCCAGAAATCGTTGCTGGGCATATAATATTCCAAATCGAAGCTCTTTTTGACCTCTACAAATTAGGCAGGGCGAACGCCGCCAACGCAATTTTTTCGGCAAAAATTCACTTGTTTTCATCAGATTTGGAGGAAAAAAATCGAAAAACTGTGCCTGAATACGGCCATAACACTTGATCCAGAAATCGTTGCTGGGCCTGTAATATACCAAATCGAAGCACTTTTCAAGGTCTACAAATTAGGCTGGGCGAACCCCGCCAATGCAATTTTTTTGGCAAAAATTCACTTGTTTTCCTCAGATTTGGAGGAAAAAAAATCGAAAAACTGTACCTGAATACGGCCTTAAATCTTGATCCAGAAATTGTTGTTGGGCCTATAATATACCAAATCGAAGCTCTTTTTGAGCTCTACAAATTAGGCAGGGTGAACCAGGCCAACGCAATTTTTTTGGCCAATATTCACTTGTTTTCATCAGATTTGGAGGAAAAAAATCGAAAAACTGTGCCTGAATACGGCCATAACTCTTGATCCAGAAATCGTTGCTGGGCCTGTAATATACCAAATCGAAGCTCTTTTCGAGCTCTACAAATTAGGCTAGGCGAACCACGCCAATGCCATTTTTTCGGCAAAAATTCACTTCTTTTCCTCAGATTTGGAGGAAAAAAAATTGAAAAACAGTGACTGAATACGGCCATAACTCTTGATCCAGAAATCGTTGCTGGGCCTATAATATTCCAAATCGAAGCACTTTTTGAGCTCTACAAATTATGCAAGGCGAACCAGGCCAACGTAATTTTTTTGGCAAAAATTCACTTGTTCTCATCAGATTTGGAGGAAAAAAATCAAAAAATTGTGGTTGAATACAGCCATAACTCTTGATCCAGAAATAGTTGTTGGGCCTATAATATACCAAATCGAAGCTCTTTTTGAGCTCTACAAATTAGGCAGGGTGAACCAGGCCAACGCAATTTTGTTGGCCAAAATTCATTTGTTTTCATCAGATTTGGAGGAAAAAAATCAAAAAACTGTACTTGCATACGGCCATAACTCTAGATCCAGAAATCGTTGCTGGGCCTGTAATACACCAAATCGAAGCTCTTTTCGAGGTCTACAAATTAGGCTAGGTGAACCCCGCCAATGCAAATTTTTCGGTAAAAATTCACTTGTTTTCCTCAGATTTGGAGGAAAAAAAATCGAAAAACTGTGCCTGAATACGGCCATAACTCTTGATCCAGAAATTGTTGCTGGGCCTATAATATACCAAATCGAAGCTCTTTTTGAGCACTACAAATTAGGAAGGGCGAACCAGGCCAACGCAATTTTTTTGGCAAAAATTCACTTGTTTTCATCAGATTTGCAGGAAAAAAATTGAAAAACTGTGCCTGAATACAGCCATAACTCTTGATCCAGAAATAGTTGCTGGGCCTATAATATACCAAATCGAAGCTCTTTTCGAGGTCTACAAATTAGGCTGGGCGAACCCCGCCAATGCAATTTTTTCTCCAAAAATTCACTTGTTTTCCTAGGATTTGGAGGAAAAAAAATCGAAAAACTTTGCCTGAATACGGCCATAACTCTTGATCCAGAAATCGTTGTTGGGCCTATAATATACCAAATCGAAGCTCTTTTTGACCTCTACAAACTAGGCAGGGTGAACCAGGCCAACGCAATTTTGTTGCCCAAAATTCATTTGTTTTCATCAGATTTGGAGGAAAAAAAAATTCAAAAAACTGTGCCTGAATACGGCCATAACTCTTGATCCAGAAATCGGTGCTGGGCCTATAATAAACCAAACCGAAGCTCTTTTTGAGCTCTACAAATTAGGCAGGGCAAACCTGGCCAACACAATTTTTTCAGCCAAAATTCACTTGTTTTCATCAGATTTGGAGGAAAAAAATCAAAAAACTGTTCTTGAATACGGCCATAACTCCAGATCCAGAATTCGTTGCTGGGCCGGTAAGACACCAAATCGAAGCTCTTTTCGAGCTCTACAAATTAGGCTAGGCGAACCACGCCAATGCCATTTTTTCGGCAAAAATTCACTTGTTTTCCTCAGATTCGGAGGAACAAAAATCAAAAAACTGTGCCTGAATACGGCCATAACTCTTGATCCAGAAATCGTTGCTGGGCCTATAATATTCCAAATCGAAGCTCTTTTTGACCTCTACAAATTAGGCGGGGCGAACGCCGCCAAGGCAATTTTTTCGGCAAAAATTCACTTGTTTTCATCCGATTTGGAGGAAAAAAATCGAAAAACTGTGCCTGAATACGGCCATAACACTTGATCCAGAAATCGTTGCTGGGCTTGTAATATACCAAATCGAAGCTCTTTTTGAGCTCTACAAATTATGAAGGGCGAACCAGGCCAACGCAATTTTTTTGGCAAAAATTCACTTGTTTTCATCAGATTTGCAGGAAAAAAATCGAAAAACTGTGCCTGAATACAGCCATAACTCTTGATCCAGAAATAGTTGCTGGGCCTATAATATACCAAATCGAAACACTTTTCGAGGTCTACAAATTAGGCTGGGCCAACCCCGCCAATGCAATTTTTTCGGCAAAAATTCACTTGTTTTCCTAGGATTTGGAGGAAAAAAAATCGAAAAACTTTGCCTGAATACGGCCATAACTCTTGATCCAGAAATCGTTGCTGGGCCTATAATATACCAAACCGAAGCTCTTTTGGAGGTCTACAAATTAGGCAGGGCAAACCTGGCCAACGCAATTTTTTCAGCCAAAATTCACTTGTTTCCATCAAATTTGGAGGAAAAAAATAAAAAAACTGTACTTGAATACGGCCATAACTCTAGATCCAGAAATCGTTGCTGGGCCTGCAACACACAAAATCGAAGCACTTTTCGAGCTCTACAAATTAGGCTAGGCCAACCCCGCCAATGCCATTTTGTCGGCAAAAATTCACTTGTTTTCCTCAGATTTGGAGGAAAAAAATCGAAAAACTGTGCCTGAATACGGCCATAACTCTTGATCCAGAAATCGTTGCTGGACCTATAATATTCCAAATCGAAGCTCTTTTTGACCTCTACAAATTAGGCGGGGCGAACGCCGCCAACGCAATTTTTTCGGCAAAAATTCACTTGTTTTCATCAAATTTGGAAGAAAAAAATCGAAAAACTGTGCCTGAAAACGGCCATAACACTTGATCCAGAAATCGTTGCTGGGCCTGTAATATACCAAATCGAAGCTCTTTTCGAGGTCTACAAATTAGGCAGGGCGAACCCCGCCAATGCAATTTTTTCGGGAAAAATTCACTTGTTTTCCTCAGAATTGGAGGAAAAAAAATCGAAAAACTGTGCCTGAATACGGCCATAACTCTTGATCCAGAAATCGTTGCTGGGCCTGTAATATACGAAATCGAAACTCTTTTCGAGCTCTTCAAATTAGGCTAGGCGAACCATGCTATGCCATTTTTTCTGCAAAAATTCACTTGTTTTCCTCAGATTTGGAGGAAAAAAAATCGAAAAACTGTGCCTGAATACGGCCATAACTCTTGATCCAGAAATCGTTGCTGGGCCTATAATATACCAAATCGAAGCTCTTTTTGAGCTCTACAAATTAGGCAGGGTGAACCAGGCCAACGCAATTTTTTTAGCCAAAATTCACTTGTTTTCATCAGATTTGGAGGAAAAAAATCGAAAAACTGTGCCTGAATACGACCATAACTCTTGATCCAGAAATCGTTGCGGGGCCTGTAATATACCAAATCGAAGCTCTTTTCGAGCTCAACAAATTAGGCTGGACGAACCCCGCCAATGCAATTTTTTCGGCAAAAATTCACTTGTTTTCCTCAGATTTGGAGGAAAAAAAATCGAAAAACTGTGCCTGAATACGGCCATAACTCTTGATCCAGAAATCGTTGCTGGGCCTGTAATATACGAAATCGAAACTCTTTTCGAGCTCTTCAAATTAGGCTAGGCGAACCATGCTAATGCCATTTTTTCTGCAAAAATTCACTTGTTTTCCTCAGATTTGGAGGAAAAAAAATCGAAAAACTGTGCCTGAATATGGCCATAACTCTTGATCCAGAAATCGTTGCTGGGCCTGTAATATATGAAATCGAAGCTCTTTTCGAGCTCAACAAATTAGGCTGGGCGAACCCCGCCAATACAATATTTTCGGCAAAAATTCACTTGTTTTCCTCAGATTTGGAGGAAAAAAAATCGTAAAACTTTGCCTGAATACGGCCATAACTCTTGATCCAGAAATCGTTGCTGGGCCTATAATATACCAAACCGAAGCTCTTTTTGAGGTATACAAATTAGGCAGGGCAAACCTGGCCAACGCAATTTTTTCAGCCAAAATTCACTTGTTTTCATCAGATTTGGAGGAAAAAAATCAAAAAACTGTACTTGAATACGGCCATAACTCTAGATCCAGAAATCGTTGCTGTGCCTGTAACACACCAAATCGAAGCTCTTTTCGAGCTCTACAAACTAGGCTAGGCGAACCCCGCCAATGCCATTTTTTTGACAAAAATTCACTTGTTTTCCTCAGATTTGGAGGAAAAAAAATCGAAAAACTGTGCCTGAATACAGCCATAACTCTTGATCCAGAAATCGTTGCTGGGCCTATAATATACCAAACCGAAGCTCTTTTTGAGCTCTACAAATTAGGAAGGGCCAACCTGGCCAACGCAATTTTTTCAGCCAAAATTCACTTGTCTTCATCAGGTTTGGAGGAAAAAAATCAAAAAATTGTACTTGAATACGGCCATAACTCTAGATCCAGAAATCGTTGCTGGGCCTGTAATACACCAAATCGAAGCTCTTTTCGAGGTCTACAAATTAGGCTGGGCGAACCCCGCCAATGCAATTTTTTCGGCAAAAATTCACTTGTTTTCCTCAGATTTGGAGGAAAAAAAATCGAAAAACTGTGCCTGAATACGGCCATAACTCTTGATCCAGAAATCGTTGTTGGGCCTATAATATACCAAATCGAAGCTCTTTTTGAGCTTTACAAATTATACAGGGCGAACCAGGCCAACGCAATTTTTTTGGCAAAAATTCACTTGTTTTCATCAGATTTGGAGGAAAAAAATCGAAAAACTGTGCCTGAATACGGCCATAACTCTTGATCCAGAAATCATTGCTGGGCCTATAATACACCAAATCGAAATTCTTTTCGAGCTCTACAAATTAGGCTAGGTGAACCACGCCAATGCCATTTTTTTCGCAAAAATTCACTTATTTTCCTCAGGTTTGGAGGAAAAAAAATTGAAAAACTGTGCCTGAATACGGCCATAACTCGTGATCCAGAAATCGTCGCTGGGCATATAATATTCCAAATCGAAGCTCTTTTTGAC
This sequence comes from Morus indica, assembly GCA_029231665.1. Lineage (NCBI taxonomy): Eukaryota > Viridiplantae > Streptophyta > Magnoliopsida > Rosales > Moraceae > Morus > Morus indica. Next base: position 836,121 of record JACAGA010000022.1, read on the forward strand.
CTCTACAAATTAGGCAGGGCGAACGCCGCCAACGCAATTTTTTCGGCAAAAATTCACTTGTTTTCATCAGATTTGGAGGAAAAAAATCGAAAAACTGTGCCTGAATACGGCCATAACACTTGATCCAGAAATCGTTGCCGGGCCTGTAATATACCAAATCGAAGCACTTTTCGAGGTGTACAAATTAGGCTGGGCGAACCCCGCCAATGCAATTTTTTCGGCAATAATTCACTTGTTTTCCTCAGATTTGGAGGAAAAAAAATAGAAAAACTGTGCCTGAATACGGCCTTAACTCTTGATCCAGAAATCGTTGCTGGGCCTATAATATACCAAATCGAAGCTCTTTTTAAGCTCTACAAATTAGGCAGGGTGAACCAGGCCAACGCAATTTTTTTGGCCAAAATTCACTTGTTTTCATCAGATTTGGACGAAAAAAATCGAAAAACTGTGCCTGAATACGGCCATAACTCTTGATCCAGAAATCGTTGCTGGGCCTGTAATATACCAAATCGAAGCACTTTTCGAACTCTACAAATTAGGCAGGGTGAATGCCGCCAATGCAATTTTTTCGGCAAAAATTCACTTGTTTTCATCAGATTTGGAGGAAAAAAAATCAAAAAACTGTGCCTGAATACGGCCATAACACTTGATCCAGAAATCGTTGCTGGGCCTGTAATATACCAAATCGAAGCGCTTTTCGAGGTCTACAAATTAGGCTGGGCGAACCCCGCCAATGCAATTTTTTCGGCAAAAATTCACTTGTTTTCATCAGATTTGGAGGAAAAAAAATCGAAAAACTGTGCCTGAATACGGCCTTAACTCTTGATCCAGAAATCGTTGCTGGGCCTATAATATACCAAATCGAAGCACTTTTTGAGCTCTAAAAATTAGGCAGGGTGAACCAGGCCAACGCAATTTTTTTGGCCAAAATTCACTTGTTTTCATCAATTTGGAGGAAAAAAATCGAAAAATTGTGCCTGAATACGGCCATAACTCTTGATCCAGAAATCGTTGCTGGGCCTATAATATTCCAAATCGAAGCACTTTTTGAGCTCTGCAAATTATGTAGGGCGAACCAGGCGAACGCAATTTTTTTGGCAAAAATTCACTTGTTTTCATCAGATTTGGAGGAAAAAAATCGAAAAACGGTGCCTGAATACAGCCATAACTCTTGATCCAGAAATAGTTGCTGGGCCTATAATATACCAAATCGAAGCTCTTTTTGAGCTCTACAAATTAGGCAGGGTGAACAAGGCCAACGCAATTTTGTTCGCCAAAATTCATTTGTCTTCATCAGATTTGGAGGAAAAAAAAATCAAAAAGCTGTGCCTGAATACGGCCATAACTCTTGATCCAGAAATCGTTGCTGGGCCTATAATATTCCAAATCGAAGCTCTTTTTGACCTCTACAAATTAGGCGGGGCGAACGCCGCCAAGGCAATTTTTTCAGCAAAAATTCACTTGTTTTCATCCGATTTGGAGGAAAAAAATCGAAAAACTGTGCCTGAATACGGCCATAACACTTGATCCAGAAATCGTTGCTGGGCTTGTAATATACCAAATCGAAGCTCTTTTTGGGCTCTACAAATTCGGCAGGGTGAACCAGGCCAACGCAATTTTTTTGGCCAAAATTCACTTGTTTTCATCAGATTTGGAGGAAAAAAATCGAAAAACTGTGCCTGAATACGGCCATAACTCTTGATCCAGAAATCGTTGCTTGGCCTATAATATACCAAATCGAAGCTCTTTTTGAGCTCTAAAAATTAGGCAGGGTGAACCAGGCCAACGCAATTTTGTTGGCCTAAATTCATTTGTTTTCATCAGATTTGGAGGAAAAAAAATCAAAAAACTTTGCCTGAATACGGCCATAACTCTTGATCCAGAAATCGTTGCTAGGCCTATAATATACCAAATCGAAGCTCTTTTCTAGCTCTACAAATTAGGCTGGGCGAACCCCGCCAATGCAATCTTTTCGGCAAAAATTCACTTGTTTTCCTCAGATTTGGAGGAAAAAAATCGAAAAACTGTGCCTGAATACGGCCATAACTCTTGATCCAGAAATCAGCGCTGGGCCTATAATACACCAAATCGAATCTCTTTTCGAGCTCTACAAATTAGGCTAGGTGAACCACGCCAATGCCATTTTTTTCGCAAAAATTCACTTATTTTCCTCAGGTTTGGAGGAAAAAAAATCGAAAAACTGTGCCTGAATACGGCCATAACTCGTGATCCAGAAATCGTTGCTGGGCATATAATATTCCAAATCGAAGCTCTTTTTGACCTCTACAAATTAGGCAGGGCGAACGCCGCCAACGAAATTTTTTCGGCAAAAATTCACTTGTTTTCATCAGATTTGGAGGAAAAAAATCGAAAAACTGTGCCTGAATACGGCCATAACACTTGATCCAGAAATCGTTGCTGGGCCTGTAATATACCAAATCGAAGCACTTTTCAAGGTCTACAAATTAGGCTGGGCGAACCCCGCCAATGCAATTTTTTTGGCAAAAATTCACTTGTTTTCCTCAGATTTGGAGGAAAAAAAATCGAAAAACTGTACCTGAATACGGCCTTAAATCTTGATCCAGAAATTGTTGTTGGGCCTATAATATACCAAATCGAAGCTCTTTTTGAGCTCTACAAATTAGGCAGGGTGAACCAGGCCAACGCAATTTTTTTGGCCAATATTCACTTGTTTTCATCAGATTTGGAGGAAAAAAATCGAAAAACTGTGCCTGAATACGGCCATAACTCTTGATCCAGAAATCGTTGCTGGGCCTGTAATATACCAAATCGAAGCTCTTTTCGAGCTCAACAAATTAGGCTAGGCGAACCACGCCAATGCAATTTTTTCGGCAAAAATTCACTTCTTTTCCTCAGATTTGGAGGAAAAAAAATTGAAAAACAGTGACTGAATACGGCCATAACTCTTGATCCAGAAATCGTTGCTGGGCCTATAATATTCCAACTCGAAGCACTTTTTGAGCTCTACAAATTATGCAAGGCGAACCAGGCCAACGTAATTTTTTTGGCAAAAATTCACTTGTTTTCATCAGATTTGCAGGAAAAAAATTGAAAAACTGTGCCTGAATACAGCCATAACTCTTGATCCAGAAATAGTTGCTGGGCCTATAATATACCAAATCGAAGCTCTTTTTGACCTCTACAAACTAGGCAGGGTGAACCAGGCCAACGCAATTTTGTTGCCCAAAATTCATTTGTTTTCATCAGATTTGGAGGAAAAAAAAAATCAAAAAACTGTGCCTGAATACGGCCATAACTCTTGATCCAGAAATCGGTGCTGGGCCTATAATAAACCAAACCGAAGCTCTTTTTGAGCTCTACAAATTAGGCAGGGCAAACCTGGCCAACACAATTTTTTCAGCCAAAATTCACTTGTTTTCATCAGATTTGGAGGAAAAAAATCAAAAAACTGTTCTTGGATACGGCCATAACTCTAGATCCAGAATTCGTTGCTGGGCCGGTAAGACACCAAATCGAAGCTCTTTTCGAGCTCTACAAATTAGGCTAGGCGAACCACGCCAATGCCATTTTTTCGGCAAAAATTCACTTGTTTTCCTCAGATTCGGAGGAACAAAAATCAAAAAACTGTGCCTGAATACGGCCATAACTCTTGATCCAGAAATCGTTGCTGGGCCTATAATATTCCAAATCGAAGCTCTTTTTGACCTCTACAAATTAGGCGGGGCGAACGCCGCCAAGGCAATTTTTTCGGCAAAAATTCACTTGTTTTCATCCGATTTGGAGGAAAAAAATCGAAAAACTGTGCCTGAATACGGCCATAACACTTGATCCAGAAATCGTTGCTGGGCTTGTAATATACCAAATCGAAGCTCTTTTTGAGCTCTACAAATTATGAAGGGCGAACCAGGCCAACGCAATTTTTTTGGCAAAAATTCACTTGTTTTCATCAGATTTGCAGGAAAAAAATCGAAAAACTGTGCCTGAATACAGCCATAACTCTTGATCCAGAAATAGTTGCTGGGCCTATAATATACCAAATCGAAACACTTTTCGAGGTCTACAAATTAGGCTGGGCCAACCCCGCCAATGCAATTTTTTCGGCAAAAATTCACTTGTTTTCCTAGGATTTGGAGGAAAAAAAATCGAAAAACTGTGCCTGAATACGGCCATAACACTTGATCCAGAAATCGTTGCTGGGCTTGTAATATACCAAATCGAAGCTCTTTTTGACCTCTACAAACTAGGCAGGGTGAACCAGGCCAACGCAATTTTGTTGCCCAAAATTCATTTGTTTTCATCAGATTTGGAGGAAAAAAAAAATCAAAAAACTGTGCCTGAATACGGCCATAACTCTTGATCCAGAAATCGTTGCTGGGCCTATAATATACCAAACCGAAGCTCTTTTGGAGGTCTACAAATTAGGCAGGGCAAACCTGGCCAACGCAATTTTTTCAGCCAAAATTCACTTGTTTTCATCAAATTTGGAGGAAAAAAATAAAAAAACTGTACTTGAATACGGCCATAACTCTAGATCCAGAAATCGTTGCTGGGCCTGCAACACACAAAATCGAAACACTTTTCGAGCTCTACAAATTAGGCTAGGCCAACCCCGCCAATGCCATTTTGTCGGCAAAAATTCACTTGTTTTCCTCAGATTTGGAGGAAAAAAATCGAAAAACTGTGCCTGAATACGGCCATAACTCTTGATCCAGAAATCGTTGCTGGACCTATAATATTCCAAATCGAAGCTCTTTTTGACCTCTACAAATTAGGCGGGGCGAACGCCGCCAACGCAATTTTTTCGGCAAAAATTCACTTGTTTTCATCAAATTTGGAGGAAAAAAATCGAAAAACTGTGCCTGAAAACGGCCATAACACTTGATCCAGAAATCGTTGCTGGGCCTGTAATATACCAAATCGAAGCTCTTTTCGAGGTCTACAAATTAGGCAGGGCGAACCCCGCCAATGCAATTTTTTCGGGAAAAATTCACTTGTTTTCCTCAGATTTGGAGGAAAAAAAATCGAAAAACTGTGCCTGAATACGGCCATAACTCTTGATCCAGAAATCGTTGCTGGGCCTCTAATATACCAAATCGAAGCTCTTTTTGAGCTCTACAAATTAGGCAGGGTGAACCAGGCCAACGCAATTTTTTTAGCCAAAATTCACTTGTTTTCATCAGATTTGGAGGAAAAAAATCGAAAAACTGTGCCTGAATACGACCATAACTCTTGATCCAGAAATCGTTGCTGGGCCTGTAATATACCAAATCGAAGCTCTTTTCGAGCTCAACAAATTAGGCTGGACGAACCCCGCCAATGCAATTTTTTCGGCAAAAATTCACTTGTTTTCCTCAGATTTGGAGGAAAAAAAATCGAAAAACTGTGCCTGAATACGGCCATAACTCTTGATCCAGAAATCGTTGCTGGGCCTGTAATATACGAAATCGAAACTCTTTTCGAGCTCTTCAAATTAGGCTAGGCGAACCATGCTAATGCCATTTTTTCTGCAAAAATTCACTTGTTTTCCTCAGATTTGGAGGAAAAAAAATCGAAAAACTGTGCCTGAATATGGCCATAACTCTTGATCCAGAAATCGTTGCTGGGCCTGTAATATATGAAATCGAAGCTCTTTTCGAGCTCAACAAATTAGGCTGGGCGAACCCCGCCAATACAATATTTTCGGCAAAAATTCACTTGTTTTCCTCAGATTTGGAGGAAAAAAAATCGTAAAACTTTGCCTGAATACGGCCATAACTCTTGATCCAGAAATCGTTGCTGGGCCTATAATATACCAAACCGAAGCTCTTTTTGAGGTATACAAATTAGGCAGGGCAAACCTGGCCAACGCAATTTTTTCAGCCAAAATTCACTTGTTTTCATCAGATTTGGAGGAAAAAAATCAAAAAACTGTACTTGAATACGGCCATAACTCTAGATCCAGAAATCGTTGCTGTGCCTGTAACACACCAAATCGAAGCTCTTTTCGAGCTCTACAAACTAGGCTAGGCGAACCCCGCCAATGCCATTTTTTTGACAAAAATTCACTTGTTTTCCTCAGATTTGGAGGAAAAAAAATCGAAAAACTGTGCCTGAATACAGCCATAACTCCTGATCCAGAAATCGTTGCTGGGCCTATAATATACCAAATCGAAGCTCTTTTTGACCTCTACAAATTAGGCAGGGTGAACCAGGCCAACGCAATTTTGTTGGCCAAAATTCATTTGTTTTCATCAGATTTGGAGGAAAAAAAAATCAAAAAACTGTACTTGAATATGGCCATAACTCTAGATCCAGAATTCGTTGCTGGTCCTGTAATACACCAAATCGAAGCTCTTTTCGAGCTCTACAAATTAGGCTAGGCGAACCACGCCAATGCCATTTTTTCGGCAAAAATTCACTTGTTTTCCTCAGATTTGGAGGAAAAAAAATCAAAACACTGTGCCTGAATACGGCCATAACTCTTGATCCAGAAATCGTTGCTGGGCCTATAATATTCCAAATCGAAGCTCTTTTTGACCTCTACAAATTAGGCGGGGCGAACGCCGCCAAGGCAATTTTTTCGGCAAAAATTCATTTGTTTTCATCAGATTTGCAGGAAAAAAAATCAAAAAACTTTGCCTGAATACGGCCATAACTCTTGATCCAGAAATCGTTGCTGGGCCTATAATATACCAAATCGAAGCTCTTTTCGAGCTCTACAAATTAGGCTGGGCGAACCCCGCCAATGCAATCTTTTCGGCAAAAATTCACTTGTTTTCCTCAGATTTGGAGGAAAAAAATCGAAAAACTGTTCCTGAATACGGCCATAACTCTTGATCCAGAAATCATTGCTGGGCCTATAATACACCAAATCGAATCTCTTTTCGAGCTCTACAAATTAGGCTAGGTGAACCACGCCAATGCCATTTTTTCGCAAAAATTCACTTATTTTCCTCCGGTTTGGAGGAAAAAAAATCGAAAAACTGTGCCTGAATACGGCCATAACTCGTGATCCAGAAAACGTTGCTGGGCATATAATATTCCAAATCGAAGCTCTTTTTGACCTCTACAAATTTGGCAGGGCGAACGCCGCCAACGCAATTTTTTCGGCAAAAATTCACTTGTTTTCATCAGATTTGGAGGAAAAAAATCGAAAAACTGTGCCTGAATACGGCCATAACACTTGATCCAGAAATCGTTGCTGGGCCTGTAATATACCAAATCGAAGCTCTTTTCGAGCTGTACAAATTAGGCTGGGCGAACCCCGCCAATGCAATCTTTTCGGCAAAAATTCACTTGTTTTCCTCAGATTTGGAGGAAAAAAAATCGAAAAACTGTGCCTGAATACGGCCATAACTCTTGATCCAGAAATCATTGCTGGGCCTGTAATATACGAAATCGAAGCTCTTTTCGAGCTCTACAAATTAGGCTAGGCGAACCACGCCAATGCCATTTTTTCGGCAAAAATTCACTTGTTTTCCTCAGATTTGGAGGAAAAAAAATTGAAAAACAGTGACTGAATACGGCCATAACTCTTGATCCAGAAATCGTTGCTGGGCCTATAATATTCCAAATCGAAGCACTTTTTGAGCTCTACAAATTATGCAGGGCGAACCAGGCCAACGTAATTTTTTTGGCAAAAATTCACTTGTTTTCATCAGATTTGGAGGAAAAAAATCGAAAAACTGTGCCTGAATAAAGCCATAACTCTTGATCCAGAAATAGTTACTGGGCCTATAAGATACCAAATCGAAGCTCTTTTTGAGCTCTACAAATTAGGCAGGGTGAACCAGGCCAACGCAATTTTGTTGGCCAAAATTCATTTGTTTTCATCAGATTTGGAGGAAAAAATATCAAAAAAACTGTGCCTGAATACGGCCATAACTCTTGATCCAGAAATCTTTCCTGGGTCTATAATATACCAAACCGAAGCTCTTTTTGAGCTCTACAAATTAGGCAGGGCAAACCTGGCCAACACAATTTTTTCAGCCAAAATTCACTTGTTTTCATCAGATTTGGAGGAAAAAAATCAAAAAACTGTACTTGCATACGGCCATAACTCTAGATCCAGAAATCGTTGCTGGGCCTGTAATACACCAAATCGAAGCTCTTTTCGAGGTCTACAAATTAGGCTAAGCGAACCCCGCCAATGCCAATTTTTTGGTAAATATTCACTTGTTTTCCTCAGATATGGAGGAAAAAAAATCGAAAAACTGTGCCTGAATACGGCCATAACTCTTGATCCACAAATTGTTGCTGGGCCTATAATATACCAAATCGAAGCTCTTTTTGAGCTCTTCAAATTATGAAGGGCGACCCAGGCCAACGCAATTTTTTTGGCAAAAATTCACCTGTTTTCATCAGATTTGCAGGAAAAAAATCGAAAAACTGTGCCTGAATACAGCAATAACTCTTGATCCAGAAATAGTTGCTGGGCCTATAATATACCAAATTGAAGCTCTTTTCGAGGTCTACAAATTAGGCTGGGCGAACCCCGCCAATGCAATTTTTTTGGCAAAAATTCACTTGTTTTCCTAGGATTTGGAGGAAAAAAAATCGAAAAACTTTGCCTGAATACGGCCATAACTCTTGATCCAGAAATCGTTGCTGGGCCTATAATATACCAAACCGACGCTCTTTTGGAGGTCTACAAATTAGGCAGGGCAAACCTGGCCAACGCAATTTTTTCAGCCAAAATTCACTTGTTTTCATCAGATTTGGAGGAAAAAAATCAAAAAATTGTACTTGAATACGGCCATAACTCTAGATCCAGAAATCGTTGCTGGGCCTGTAACACACCAAATCGAAGCTCTTTACGAGCTCTACAAACTAGGCTGGACGAACCCCGCCAATGCAATTTTTTCGGCAAAAATTCACTTGTTTTCCTCAGATTTGGAGGAAAAAAAATCGAAAAACTGTGCCTGAATACGGCCATAAGTCTTGATCCAGAAATCGTTGCTGGACCTATAATATTCGAAATCGAAGCTCTTTTTGACCTCTACAAATTAGGCGGGGCGAACGCCGCCAACGCAATTTTTTCGGCAAAAATTCACTTGTTTTCATCAAATTTAGAGGAAAAAAATCGAAAAACTGTGCCTGAATACGGCCATAACACTTGATCCAGAAATCGTTGCTGGGCCTGTAATATACCAAATCGAAGCTCTTTTCGAGGTCTACAAATTAGGCAGGGCGAACCCCGCCAATGCAATTTTTTCGGCAAAAATTCACTTGTTTTCCTCAGATTTGGAGGAAAAAAAATCGAAAAACTGTGCCTGAATACGGCCATAACTCTTGATCCAGAAATCGTTGCTGGGCCTCTAATATACCAAATCGAACCACTTTTTGAGCTCTACAAATTAGGCAGGGTGAACCAGGCCAACGCAATTTTTTTAGCAAAAATTCACTTGTTTTCATCAGATTTGGAGGAAAAAAATCGAAAAACTGTGCCTGAATACGGCCATAACTCTTGATCCAGAAATCGTTGCTGGGCCTGTAATATACCAAATCGAAGCTCTTTACGAGCTCTACAAACTAGGCTGGACGAACCCCGCCAATGCAATTTTTTCGGCAAAAATTCACTTGTTTTCCTCAGATTTGGAGGAAAAAAAATCGAAAAACTGTGCCGGAATACGGCCATAACTCTTGATCCAGAAATCGTTGCTGGGCCTGTAATATACGAAATCGAAGCTCTTTTAGAGCTCTTCAAATTAGGCTAGGCGAACCACGCTAATGCCATTTTTTCTGCAAAAATTCACTTGTTTTCCTCAGATTTGGAGGAAAAAAAATCGAAAAACTGTGCCTGAATATGGCCATAACTCTTGATCCAGAAATCGTTGCTGGGCCTGTAATATACGAAATCGAAGCTCTTTTCGAGCTCAACAAATTAGGCTGGGCGAACCCCGCCAATGCAATATTTTCGGCAAAAATTCACTTGTTTGCCACAGATTTGGAGGAAAAAAAATCGTAAAACTTTGCCTGAATACGGCCATAACTCTTGATCCAGAAATCGTTGCTGGGCCTATAATATACCAAACCGAAGCTCTTTTTGAGGTATACAAATTAGGCAGGGCAAACCTGGCCAACGCAATTTTTTCAGCCAAAATTCACTTGTTTTCATCAGATTTGGAGGAAAAAAATCAAAAAACTGTACTTGAATACGGCCATAACTCTAGATCCAGAAATCGTTGCTGGGCCTGTAACACACCAAATCGAAGCTCTTTTCGAGCTCTACAAACTAGGCTAGGCGAACCCCGCCAATGCCATTTTTTCGACAAAAATTCACTTGTTTTCCTCAGATTTGGAGGAAAAAAAATCGAAAAACTGTGCCTGAATACGGCCATAACTCCTGATCCAGAAATCGTTGCTGGGCCTGTAATATACCAAATCGAAGGTCTTTTCGAGGTCTACAAATTAGGCTGGGCGAACCCCGCCAATGCAATCTTTTCGGCAAAAATTCACTCGTTTTCCTCAGATTTGGAGGAAAAAAAATCGAAAAACTGTGCCTGATTACGGCCATAACTCTTGATCTAGAAATCATTGCTGGGCCTGTAATATACGAAATCGAAGCTCTTTTCGAGCTCCACAAATTAGGCTAGGCGAACCACGCCAATGCCATTTTTTCGGCAAAAATTCACTTCTTTTCCTCAGATTTGGAGGAAAAAAAATTGAAAAACAGTGACTGAATACGGCCATAACTCTTGATCCAGAAATCGTTGCTGGGCCTATAATATTCCAAATCGAAGCACTTTTTGAGCTCTACAAATTATGCAGGGCGAACCAGGCCAACGTAATTTTTTTGGCAAAAATTCACTTGTTTTCATCAGATTTGGAGGAAAAAAATCGAAAAACTGTGCCTGAATAAAGCCATAACTCTTGATCCAGAAATAGTTACTGGGCCTATAATATACCAAATCGAAGCTCTTTTTGAGCTCTACAAATTAGGAAGGGTGAACCAGGCCAACGCAATTTTGTTGGCCAAAATTCATTTGTTTTCATCAGATTTGGAGGAAAAAATATCAAAAAACTGTGCCTGAATACGGCCATAACTCTTGATCCAGAAATCTTTCCTGGGTCTATAATATACCAAACCGAAGCTCTTTTTGAGCTCTACAAATTAGGCAGGGCAAACCTGGCCAACACAATTTTTTCAGCCAAAATTCACTTGTTTTCATCAGATTTGGAGGAAAAAAATCAAAAAACTGTACTTGCATACGGCCATAACTCTAGATCCAGAAATCGTTGCTGGGCCTGTAATACACCAAATCGAAGCTCTTTTCGAGGTCTACAAATTAGGCTAGGCGAACCCCGCCAATGCCAATTTTTCGGTAAATATTCACTCGTTTTCCTCAGATTTGGAGGAAAAAAAATTGAAAAACTGTGCCTGAATACGGCCATAACTCATGATCCAGAAATCGTTGCTGGGCCTATAATATACCAAACCGAAGCTCTTTTGGAGGTCTACAAATTAGGCAGGGCAAACCTGGCCAACGCAATTTTTTCACCCAAAATTCACTTGTTTTCATCAGATTTGGAGGAAAAAAATCGAAAAATTGTACTTGAATACGGCCATAACTCTAGATCCAGAAATCGTTGCTGGGCCTGTAACACACAAAATCGAAGCTCTTTTCGAGCTCTACAAATTAGGCTAGGCGAACCCCGCCAATGCCATTTTGTCGGCAAAAATTCACTTGTTTTCCTCAGATTTGGAGGAAAAAAATCGAAAAACTGTGCCTGAATACGGCCATAACTCTTGATCCAGAAATCGTTGCTGGACCTATAATATTCGAAATCGAAGCTCTTTTTGACCTCTACAAATTAGGCGGGGCGAACGCCGCCAACGCAAATTTTTCGGCAAAAAATCACTTGTTTTCATCAAATTTGGAGGAAAAAAATTGAAAAACTGTGCCTGAATACGGCCATAACACTTGATCCAGAAATCGTTGCTGGGCCTGTAATATACCAAATCGAAGCTCTTTTCGAGGTCTAAAAATTAGGCAGGGCGAACCCCGCCAATGCAATTTTTTCGGCAAAAATCACTTGTTTTCCTCAGATTTGGAGGAAAAAAAATCGAAAAACTGTGCCTGAATACGGCCATAACTCTTGATCTAGAAATCGTTGCTAGGCCTATAATATACCAAATCGAAGCTCTTTTGGAGCTCTACAAATTTGGCAGGGTCAACCAGGCCAACACAATTTTTTTGGCCAAAATTCACTTGTTTTCATCAGATTTGGAGGAAAAAAATCAAAAACTGTGCTTGAATACGGCCATAACTCTTGATCCAGAAATCGTTGCTGGGCCAGTAATATACCAAATCGAAGCTCTTTTCGAGCTCTACAAATTAGGCTGGACGAACCCCGCCAATGTAATTTTTTCAGCCAAAATTCACTTGTATTCATCAGATTTGGAGGAAAAAAATCAAAAAACTGTACTTGAATACGGCCATAACTCTAGATCCAGAAATCGTTGCTGGGCCTGTATCACACCAAATCGAAGCTCTTTTCGAACTCTACAAATTAGGCTAGGCGAACCCCGCCAATGCCATTTTGTCGGCCAAAACTCACTTGTTTTCCTCAGATTTGGAGGAAAAAAAATTGAAAAACTGTGCCTGAATACGGCCATAACTCTTGATCCAGAAATCGTTGCTGGGCCTATAATATTCCAAATTGAAGCTCTTTTTGACCTCTAAAAATTAGGCAGGGCGAACGCCGCCAACGCAATTTTTTCGGCAAAAATTCACTTGTTTTCATCAAATTTGGATGAAAAAAATCGAAAAACTGTGCCTGAATACGACCATAACACTTGATCTAGAAATCGTTGCTGGGCCTGTAACATACCAAATCGAAGCTCTTTTCGAGGTCTACAAATTAGGCTGGGCGAACCCCGACAATGCAATTTTTCGGCAAAAATTCACTTGTTTTCCTCAGATTTGGAGGAAAAAAAATCGAAAAACTGTGCCTAAATACGGCCATAACTCTTGATCCAGAAATCGTTGCTGGGCCTATAATATACCAAATTGAAGCTCTTTTTGAGTTCTACAAATTACGCATGGTGAACCAGGCCAACGCAATTTTTTTGGCCAAAATTCACTTGTTTTCATCAGATTTGGAGGAAAAAAATCAAAAAACTGTGCCTGAATACAGCCATAACTCTTGATCCAGAAATCGTTGCTGGTCCTGTAATATACGAAATCGAAGCTCTTTTCGAGCTCTACAAATTAGGCTAGGCGAACCACGCCAATGCCATTTTTTTTGCCAAAATTCACTTGTTTTCCTCAGATTTGGAGGAAAAAAAATTGAAAAACTGTGCCTGAATACGGCCATAACTCTTGATCCAGAAATCGTTGCTGGGCCTGTAATATACGAAATCGAAGCTCTTTTCGAGCTCTACAAATTAGGCTAGGCGAACCACGCCAATGCCATTTTTTCGGCAAAAATTCACTTGTTTTCCTCAGATTTGGAGGAAAAAAATTGAAAAACAGTGATTGAATACGGCCATAACTCTTGATCCAGAAATTGTTGCTGGGCCTGTAATATACCAAATCGAACCACTTTCGAGCTCTACAAATTAGGCTGGGCGAACCCTGCGAAACCAATTTTTTCGGCAAAAATTCACTTGTTTTCCTCAGATTTGGAGGAAAAAAAATTGAAAAACTGTGCCTGAATACAACCATAACTCCTGATCCAGAAATCGTTGCTGGGCCTATAATATACCAAATCGAAGCTCTTTTTGACCTCTACAAATTAGGCAGGGTGAACCTGGCCAACGCAATTTTTTTGGCCAAAAGTCACTTGCTTTCATCAGATTTGGAGGAAAAAAATTGAAAAACTGTGCCTGAATACGGCCATAACTCTTGATCCATAAATCGTTGCTGGGCCTGTAATATACCAAATCGAAGCTCTTTTCGAGCTCTGCAAATTAGGCTGGGCGAACCCCGCCAATGCAATTTTTTCGGTAAAAATTCACTTGTTTTCCTCAGATTTGGAGGAAAAAAAATCGAAAAACTGTGCCTGAATACGGCCATAACTCTTGATCCAGAAATCGTTGCTGGGCCTGTAATATACGAAATCGAAGCTCTTTTCAAGCTCTTCAAATTAGGCTAGGCGAACCACGCCAATGCCATTTTTTCTGCAAAAATTCACTTGTTTTCCTCATATTTGGAGGAAAAAAAATCGAAAAACTGTGCCTGAATACGGCCATAACCCAGAAATCGTTGCTGCGCCTGTAATATACGAAATCGAAGCTCTTTTTGAGCTCTACAAATTAGGCTAGGCTAACCACGCCAATGCCATTTTTTCGGCAAAAATTCACTTGTTTTCCTCAGATTTGGAGGAAAAAAATTGAAAAACAGTGATTGAATACGGCCATAACTCTTGATCCAAAAATCGTTACTGGGCCTGTAGTATACCAAATCGAAGCTCTTTTCGAGCTCTACAAATTAGGCGGGGCGACCCTGCCAAACCAATTGTTTTGGCAAAATTCACTTGTTTTCATCAGATTTGGAGGAAAAAAATCGAAAAACTGTGCCTGAATACGGCCATAACTCTTGATCCAGAAATCGTTGCTGGGCCTGTAATATACGAAATCGAAGCTCTTTTCGAGCTCTTCAAATTAGGCTAGGCGAACCACGCCAATGCCATTTTTTCTGCAAAAATTCACTTGTTTTCCTCAGATTTGGAGGAAAAAAAATCGAAAAACTGTGCCTGAATACGGCCATAACTCTTGATCCAGAAATCGTTGCTGGGCCTGTAATATACGAAATCGAAGCTCTTTTTGAGCTCTACAAATTAGGCTAGGCGAACCACGCCAATGCCATTTTTTCGGCAAAAATTCACTTGTTTTCCTCAGATTTGGAGGAAAAAAAATAGAAAAACTGTGTCTGAATACGGCCATAACTCTTGATCCAGAAGTCGTTGCTGGGCCAATAATATACCAAATCGAAGCTCTTTTTGAGCTCTACAAATAAGGCAGGGTGAACCAGGCCAACGCAATTTTGTAGGCCAAAATTCATTTGTTTTAATCAGATTTGGTGGAAAAAAAATCAAAAAACTGCGCCTGAATACGGCCATAACTCTTGATCCAGAAATCGTTGCTGGGCCTATAATATACCAAACCGAAGCTCTTTTTGAGCTCTACAAATTAGGCAGGGCAAACCTGGCCAACGCAATTTTTTCAGCCAAAATTCACTAATTTTCATCAGACTTGGAGGAAAAAAATCAAAAAACTGTCCATGAATATGGCCATAACTCTAGATCCCGAAATCGTTGCTGGGCCTGTAATATACGAAATCAAAGCTCTTATTGAGCTCTACAAATTAGGCTAGGCGAACCACGCCAATGCCATTTTTTCTGCAAAAATTCACTTTTTTTCCTCATATTCGGAGGAAAAAAAATCGAAAAACTGTGCCTGAATACGGCCATAACTCTTGATCCAGAAATAGTTGCTGGGCCTGTAATATACGAAATCGAAGCTCTTTTCGAGCTCTACAAATTTGGCTAGGCAAACCACGCCAATGCCATTTTTTCGGCAAAAATTCACTTGTTTTCCTCAGATTTGAAGGAAAAAAATTGAAAAACAGTGACTGAATGCGGCCATAACTCTTGATCCAGAAATCGTTGCTGGTCCTGTAATATACCAAATCGAAGCTCTTTTCGAGCTCTAAAAATTAGGCTGGGCGAACCCAGCCAAAGCAATTTTTTCGGCAAAAATTCACTTGTTTTCCTCAGATTTCGAGGAAAAAAAATCAAAAAACTGTGCCTGAAGACGGCCATAACTCTTGATCCAGAAATCGTTGCTGGGCCTGTAATATACGAAATCGAAGCTCTTTTCGAGCTCTACAAATTAGGCTAGGCGAACCACGCCAATGCCATTTTTTCGGCAAAAATTCACTTGTTTTCCTCAGATTTGGAGGAAAAAAATTTAAAAACAGTGACTGAATACGGCCATAACTCTTGATCCAGAAATCGTTGCTGGGCCAATAATATACCAAATCGAAGCTCTTTTTGAGCTCTACAAATAAGGCAGGGTGAACCAGGCCAACGCAATTTTGTAGGCCAAAATTCATTTGTTTTCATCAGATTTGGTGGAAAAAAAATCAAAAAACTGTGCCTGAATACGGCCATAACTCTTGATCCAGAAATCGTTGCTGGGCCTATAATATACCAAACCGAAGCTCTTTTTGAGCTCTACAAATTAGGCAGGGCAAACCTGGCCAACGCAATTTTTTCAGCCAAAATTCACTTGTTTTCATCAGACTTGGAGGAAAAAAATCAAAAAACTGTCCTTGAATATGGCCATAACTCTAGATCCCGAAATCGTTGCTGGGCCTGTAATATACGAAATCAAAGCTCTTTTTGAGCTCTACAAATTAGGCTAGGCGAACCACGCCAATGCCATTTTTTCTGCAAAAATTCACTTTTTTTCCTCATATTCGGAGGAAAAAAAATCGAAAAACTGTGCCTGAATACGGCCATAACTCTTGATCCAGAAATCGTTGCTGGGCCTGTAATATACAAAATCGAAGCTCTTTTTGAGCTCTACAAATTAGGCTGGACGAACCACGCCAATACAATTTTTTCGGCAAAAATTCACTTGTTTTCCTCAGATTTGGAGGAAAAAAAATCGAAAAACTGTGCCTGAATACGGCCATAACTCTTGATCCAGAAATCGTTGCTGGGCCTGTAATATACGAAATCGAAGCTCTTTTCGAGCTCTTCAAATTAGGCTAGGCGAACCACGGCAATGCCATTTTTTCTGCAAAAATTCACTTGTTTTCCTCAGATTTGGAGGAAAAAAAATCGAAAAACTGTGCCTGAATACGGCCATAACTCTTAATCCAGAAATCGTTGTTGGGCCTGTAATATACGAAATCGAAGCACTTTTCGAGCTCTACAAATTAGGCTAGGCAAACCACGCCAATGCCATTTTTTCGGCAAAAATTCACTTGTTTTCCTCAGATTTGGAGGAAAAAAAAATAGAAAAACTGTGCCTGAATTCGGCCATAACACTTGATCCAGAAATCGTTGCTGGGCCTTTAATATACGAAATCGAAGCTCTTTTCGAGCTCCACAAATTAGGCTAGGCGAACCACGCCAATGCCATTTTTTCGGCAAAAATTCACTTGTTTTCCTCAGATTTGGAGGAAAAAAATTGAAAAACAGTGACTGAATACGGCCATAACTCTTGATCCAGAAATCGTTGCTGGGCCTATAATATACCAAATCGAAGCTCTTTTTGAGCTCTACAAATAAGGTAGGGTGAACCAGGCCAACGCAATTTTGTAGGCCAAAATTCATTTGTTTTCATCAGATTTGGTGGAAAAAAAATCAAAAAACTGTGCCTGAATACGGCCATAACTCTTGATCCAGAAATCGTTGCTGGGCCTATAATATACCAAACCGAAGCTCTTTTTGAGCTCTACAAATTAGGCAGGGCAAACCAGGCCAACGCAATTTTTTCAGCCAAAATTCACTTGTTTTCATCAGACTTGGAGGAAAAAAATCAAAAAACTGTCCTTAAATATGGCCATAACTCTAGATGCCGAAATCGTTGCT
Source organism: Morus indica (assembly GCA_029231665.1). Lineage (NCBI taxonomy): Eukaryota > Viridiplantae > Streptophyta > Magnoliopsida > Rosales > Moraceae > Morus > Morus indica. Next base: position 853,632 of record JACAGA010000022.1, read on the forward strand.
GGGCCTGTAATATACGAAATCAAAGCTCTTTTTGAGCTCTACAAATTAGGCTAGGCGAACCACGCCAATGCCATTTTTTCTGCAAAAATTCACTTTTTTTCCTCATATTCGGAGGAAAAAAAATCGAAAAACTGTACCTGAATACGGCCATAACTCTTGATCCAGAAATCGTTGCTGGGCCTGTAATATACGAAATCGAAGCTCTTTTCGAGCTCTACAAATTAGGCTAGGCAAACCACGCCAATGCCATTTTGTCGGCAAAAATTCACTTGTTTTCCTCAGATTTGGAGGAAAAAAATTGAAAAACAGTGACTGAATACGGCCATAACTCTTGATCCAGAAATCGTTGCTGGTCCTGTAATATACCAAATCGATGCTCTTTTCGAGCTCTAAAAATTAGGCTGGGCGAACCCAGCCAAAGCAATTTTTTCGGCAAAAATTCACTTGTTTTCCTCAGATTTCGAGGAAAAAAAATCAAAAAACTGTGCCTGAAGACGGCCATAACTCTTGATCCAGAAATCGTTGCTGAGCCTGTAATATACGAAATCGAAGCTCTTTTCGAGCTCTACAAATTAGGCTAGGCGAACCACGCCAATGCCATTTTTTCGGCAAAAATTCACTTGTTTTCCTCAGATTTGGAGGAAAAAAATTGAAAAACAGTGACTGAATACGGCCATAACTCTTGATCCAGAAATCGTTGCTGGGCCTATAATATACCAAATCGAAGCTCTTTTTGAGCTCTACAAATAAGGCAGGGTGAACCAGGCCAACGCAATTTTGTAGGCCAAAATTCATTTGTTTTCATCAGATTTGGTGGAAAAAAAATCAAAAAACTGTGCCTGAATACGGCCATAACTCTTGATCCAGAAATCGTTGCTGGGCCTATAATATACCAAACCGAAGCTCTTTTTGAGTCTAAAAATTAGGCAGGGCAAACCTGGCCAACGCAATTTTTTCAGCCAAAATTCACTTGTTTTCATCAGACTTGGAGGAAAAAAATCAAAAAATTGTCCTTGAATATGGCCATAACTCTAGATCCCGAAATCGTTGCTGGGCCTGTAATATACGAAATCAAAGCCCTTTTTGAGCTCTACAAATTAGGCTAGGCGAACCACGCCAATGCCATTTTTTCTGCAAAAATTCACTTGTTTTCCTCATATTCGGAGGAAAAAAAATCGAAAAACTGTGCCTGAATACGGCCATAACTCTTGATCCAGAAATCGTTGCTGGGCCTGTAATATACGAAATCGAAGCTCTTTTCACGCTCTACAAATTAGGCTAGGCAAACCACGCCAATGCCATTTTTCGGCAAAAATTCACTTGTTTTCCTCAGATTTGGAGGAAAAAAATTGAAAAACAGTGACTGAATACGGCCATAACTCTTGATCCAGAAATCGTTGCTGGTCCTGTAATATACCAAATCGAAGCTCTTTTCGAGCTCTAAAAATTAGGCTGGGCGAACCCAGCCAAAGCAATTTTTTCGGCAAAAATTCACTTGGTTTCCTCAGATTTCGAGGAAAAAAAATCAAAAAACTGTGCCTGAAGACGGCCACAACTCTTGATCCAGAAATTGTTGCTGGGCCTGTAATATACGAAATCGAAGCTCTTTTCGAGCTCTACAAATTAGGCTAGGCGAACCACGCCAATGCCATTTTTTCGGCAAAAATTCACTTATTTTCCTCAGATTTGGAGGAAAAAAAATCGAAAAACTGTGCCTGAATACGGCCATAACTCTTAATCCAGAAATCGTTGTTGGGCCTGTAATATACGAAATCGAAGCACTTTTCGAGCTCTACAAATTAGGCTAGGCGAACCACGCCAATGCCATTTTTTCGGCAAAAATTCACTTGTTTTCCTCAGATTTGGAGGAAAAAAAAATAGAAAAACTGTGCCTGAATTCGGCCATAACACTTGATCCAGAAATCGTTGCTGGGCCTTTAATATACGAAATCGAAGCTCTTTTCGAGCTCCACAAATTAGGCTAGGCGAACCACGCCAATGCCATTTTTTCGGCAAAAATTCACTTGTTTTCCTCAGATTTGGAGGAAAAAAATTGAAAAACAGTGACTGAATACGGCCATAACTCTTGATCCAGAAATCGTTGCTGGGCCTATAATATACCAAATCGAAGCTCTTTTTGAGCTCTACAAATAAGGTAGGGTGAACCAGGCCAACGCAATTTTGTAGGCCAAAATTCATTTGTTTTCATCAGATTTGGTGGAAAAAAAATCAAAAAACTGTGCCTGAATACGGCCATAACTCTTGATCCAGAAATCGTTGCTGGGCCTATAATATACCAAACCGAAGCTCTTTTTGAGCTCTACAAATTAGGCAGGGCAAACCAGGCCAACGCAATTTTTTCAGCCAAAATTCACTTGTTTTCATCAGACTTGGAGGAAAAAAATCAAAAAACTGTCCTTAAATATGGCCATAACTCTAGATGCCGAAATCGTTGCTGGGCCTGTAATATACGAAATCAAAGCTCTTTTTGAGCTCTACAAATTAGGCTAGGCGAACCACGCCAATGCCATTTTTTCTGCAAAAATTCACTTTTTTTCCTCATATTCGGAGGAAAAAAAATCGAAAAACTGTACCTGAATACGGCCATAACTCTTGATCCAGAAATCGTTGCTGGGCCTGTAATATACGAAATCGAAGCTCTTTTCGAGCTCTACAAATTAGGCTAGGCAAACCACGCCAATGCCATTTTGTCGGCAAAAATTCACTTGTTTTCCTCAGATTTGGAGGAAAAAAATTGAAAAACAGTGACTGAATACGGCCATAACTCTTGATCCAGAAATCGTTGCTGGTCCTGTAATATACCAAATCGAAGCTCTTTTCGAGCTCTAAAAATTAGGCTGGGCGAACCCAGCCAAAGCAATTTTTTCGGCAAAAATTCACTTGTTTTCCTCAGATTTCGAGGAAAAAAAATCAAAAAACTGTGCCTGAAGACGGCCATAACTCTTGATCCAGAAATCGTTGCTGGGCCTGTAATATACGAAATCGAAGCTCTTTTCGAGCTCTACAAATTAGGCTAGGCGAACCACGCCAATGCCATTTTTTCGGCAAAAATTCACTTGTTTTCCTCAGATTTGGAGGAAAAAAATTGAAAAACAGTGACTGAATACGGCCATAACTCTTGATCCAGAAATCGTTGCTGGGCCTATAATATACCAAATCGAAGCTCTTTTTGAGCTCTACAAATAAGGCAGGGTGAACCAGGCCAACGCAATTTTGTAGGCCAAAATTCATTTGTTTTCATCAGATTTGGTGGAAAAAAAATCAAAAAACTGTGCCTGAATACGGCCATAACTCTTGATCCAGAAATCGTTGCTGGGCCTATAATATACCAAACCGAAGCTCTTTTTGAGCTCTAAAAATTAGGCAGGGCAAACCTGGCCAACGCAATTTTTTCAGCCAAAATTCACTTGTTTTCATCAGACTTGGAGGAAAAAAATCAAAAAACTGTCCTTGAATATGGCCATAACTCTAGATCCCGAAATCGTTGCTGGGCCTGTAATATACGAAATCAAAGCCCTTTTTGAGCTCTACAAATTAGGCTAGGCGAACCACGCCAATGCCATTTTTTCTGCAAAAATTCACTTGTTTTCCTCATATTCGGAGAAAAAAAAATCGAAAAACTGTGCCTGAATACGGCCATAACTCTTGATCCAGAAATCGTTGCTGGGTCTGTAATATACGAAATCGAAGCTCTTTTCAAGCTCTACAAATTAGGCTAGGCAAACCACGCCAATGCCATTTTTCGGCAAAAATTCACTTGTTTTCCTCAGATTTGGAGGAAAAAAATTGAAAAACAGTGACTGAATACGGCCATAACTCTTGATCCAGAAATCGTTGCTGGTCCTGTAATATACCAAATCGAAGCTCTTTTCGAGCTCTAAAAATTAGGCTGGGCGAACCCAGCCAAAGCAATTTTTTCGGCAAAAATTCACTTGGTTTCCTCAGATTTCGAGGAAAAAAAATCAAAAAACTGTGCCTGAAGACGGCCACAACTCTTGATCCAGAAATTGTTGCTGGGCCTGTAATATACGAAATCGAAGCTCTTTTCGAGCTCTACAAATTAGGCTAGGCGAACCACGCCAATGCCATTTTTTCGGCAAAAATTCACTTATTTTCCTCAGATTTGGAGGAAAAAAAATCGAAAAACTGTGCCTGAATACGGCCATAACTCTTGATCCATAAATTGTTGCTGGGCCTATAATATTCCAAATCGAAGCTCTTTTTGAGCTCTACAAATTATGAAGGGCGAACCAGGCCAACGCAATTTTTTTGGCAAAAATTCACTTGTTTTCATCAGATTTGGAGGAAAAAAATTGAAAAACTGTGCCTGAATACAGCCATAACTCTTGATCCAGAAATCGTTGCTGGGCCTGTAATATACCAAATCGAAGCTCTTTTCGAGGTCTACAAATTAGGCTTGGCGAACCCCGCCAATGCAATTTTTTCGGCAAAAATTCACTTGTTTTCCTCAAATTTGGAGGAAAAAAAATCGAAAAACTGTGCCTAAATACGGCCATAACTCTTGATCCAGAAATCGTTGCTGGGCCTGTAATATACGAAATCAAAGCTCTTTTCGAGCTCTACAAATTAGGCTAGGCGAACCAGGCCAATGCCATTTTTTCGGCAAAAATTCACTTGTTTTCCTCAGATTTGGAGGAAAAAAATTGAAAAACAGTGATTGAATACGGCCATAACTCTTGATCCAGAAATCGTTGCTGGGCCTGTAACATACCAAATCGAAGCACTTTTTGAGCCGTACAAATTAGGCTGGGCGAACCCTGCCAAAGCAATTTTTTCGGCAAAAATTCACTTGTTTTCCTCAGATTTGGAGGAAAAAAAATTGAAAAACTGTGCCTGAATACGGCCATAACTCCTGATCCAGAAATCGTTGCTGGGCCTATAATATACCAAATCGAAGCTCTTTTTGACCTCTACAAATTAGGCAGGGTGAACCTGGCCAACGCAATTTTTTTGGCCAAAATTCACTTGTTTTCATCAGATTTGGAGGAAAAAAATTGAAAAACTGTGACTGAATACGGCCATAACTCTTGATCCAGAAATCGTTGCTGGGCCTGTAATATACCAAATCGAAGCTCTTTTCTAGCTCTACAAATTAGGCTGGGCGAACGCAGCCAAAGCAATTTTTTCGGCTAAAATTCACTTGTTTTCCTCAGATTTCGAGGAAAAAAAATCAAAAAACTGTGCCTGAAGACGGCCATAACTCTTGATCCAGAAATCGTTGCTGGGCCTGTAATATACGAAATCGAAGCTCTTTTCGAGCTCTACAAATTAGGCTAGGCGAACCACGCCAATGCCATTTTTTCGGCAAAAATTCACTTATTTTCCTCAGATTTGGAGGAAAAAAAATCGAAAAACTGTGCCTGAATACGGCCATAAATCTTGATCCATAAATTGTTGCTGGGCCTATAATATTCCAAATCGAAGCACTTTTAGAGCTCTACAAATTATGAAGGGCGAACCAGGCCAACGCAATTTTTTTGGCAAAAATTCACTTGTTTTCATCTGATTTGGAGGAAAAAAATTGAAAAACTGTGCCTGAATACAGCCATAACTCTTGATCCAAAAATAGTTGCTGGGCCTATAATATACCAAATCGAAGCTCTTTTCGAGGTCTACAAATTAGGCTGGGCGAACCCCGCCAATGCAATTTTTTCGGGAAAAATTCACTTGTTTTCCTAAGATTTGGAGGAAAAAAAATCGAAAAACTGTGCCTGAATACGGCCAAAACTCTTGATCCAGAAATCATTGCAGGGCCTATAATATACCAAACCGAAGCTCTTTTCGAGCTCTTCAAATTAGGCTAGGCGAACCACGCCAATGCCATTTTTTCTGCAAAAATTCACTTGTTTTCCTCAGATTTTGAGGATAAAAAAAATTGAAAAACTGTGCCTGAATACGGCCATAACTCTTGATCCTGAAATCGTTGCTGGGCCTGTAATATACGAAATCGAAGCTCTTTTCGAGCTCTACAAATTAGGCTAGGCGAAGCACGCCAATGCCATTTTTTCGGCAAAAATACACTTGTTTTCCTCAGATTTGGAGGAAAAAAATTTAAAAACAGTGATTGAATACGGCCATGACTCTTGATCCAGAAATCGTTACTGGGCCTGTAATATACCAAATCGAAGCTCTTTTCGAGCTCTACAAATTAGGCTGGGCGACCCTGCCAAAGCAATTTTTTTTGGCAAAATTCACTTGTTTTCATCAGATTTGGAGGAAAAAAATTGAAAAACTGTGCCTGAATACGGCCATAACTCTTGATCCAGAAATCGTTGCTGGGCCTGTAATATACGAAATCGAAGCTCTTTTCGAGCTCTACAAATTAGGCTAGGCGAACCTTCCCAATGCCACTTTTTCGGCAAAAATTCACTTGTTTTCCTCAGATTTGGAGGAAAAAAATTGAAAAACAGTGATTGAATACGGCCATAACTCTTGATCCAGAAATCGTTGCTGGGCCTGTAATATACGAAATCGAAGCTCTTTTCGAGCTCTTCAAATTAGGCTAGGCGAACCACGCCAATGCCATTTTTTCTGCAAAAATTCACTTGTTTTCCTCAGATTTGGAGGAAAAAAAAACGAAAAACTGTGCCTGAATACGGCCATAACTCTTGATCCAGAAATCGTTGCTGCGCCTGTAATATACGAAATCGAAGCTCTTTTTGAGCTCTACAAATTAGGCTAGGCGAACCACGCCAATGCCATTTTTTCGGCAAAAATTCACTTGTTTTCCTCAGATTTGGAGGAAAAAAATTAAAAAACAGTGATTTAATACGGCCATAACTCTTGATCCAGAAATCGTTACTGGGCCTGTAATATACCAAATCGAAGCTCTTTTCGAGCTCTACAAATTAGGCTGGGCGACCCTGCCAAAGCAATTTTTTTGGCCAAAATTCACTTGTTTTCATCAGATTTGGAGGAAAAAAATCAAAAAACTGTGCCTGAACACGGCCATAACTCTTGATCCAGAAATCGTTGCTGGGCCTGTAATATACGAAATCGAAGCTCTTTTCGAGCTCATCAAATTAGGCAAGGCGAAACACGCCAATGCCATTTTTTCTGCAAAAATTCACTTGTTTTCCTCAGATTTGGAGGAAAAAAATTTGAAAAACTGTGCCTGAATACGGCCATAACTCTTGATCCAGAAATCGTTGCTGGGCCTGTAATATACGAACTCGAAGCTCTTTTCGAGCTCTACAAATTAGGCTAGGCGAACCATGCCAATGCCATTTTTTCGGCAAAAATTCACTTGTTTTCCTCAGAGTTGGAGGAAAAAAATTGTAAAACAGTGATTGAATACGGCCATAACTCTTGATCCAGAAATCGTTGCATGGCCTGTAATATACCAAATCGAAGCACTTTAAAAGCTCTACAAATTAGGATGGGCGAACCCTGCCAAAGCAATTTTTTCGGCAAAAATTCACTTGTTTTCCTCAGATTTGGAGGAAAAAAAATTGAAAAACTGTGCCTGAATACGGCCATAACTCCTGATCCAGAAATCGTTGCTGGGCCTATAATATACCAAATCGAAGCTCTTTTTGACCTCTACAAATTAGGCAGGGTGAACCTGGCCAACACAATTTTTTTGGCCAAAATTCACTTGTTTTCATCAGATTTGGAGGAAAAAAATTGAAAAACTGTGCCTGAATACGGCCATAACTCTTGATCCAGAAATCGGTGCTGGGTCTGTAATATACCAAATCGAAGCTCTTTTCGAGCTCTACAAATTAGGCTGGATGAACCCCGCCAATGCAATTTTTTCGGCAAAAATTCACTTGTTTTCCTCAGATTTGGAGGAAAAAAAATCGAAAAACTGTGCCTGAATACGGCCATAACTCTTGATCCAGAAATCGTTGCTGGGCCTGTAATATACGAAATCGAAGCTCTTTTCGAGCTCTTCAAATTAGGCTAGGCGAACCACGCCAATGCAATTTTTTATGCAAAAATTCACATGTTTTCCTCAGATTTGGAGGAAAAAAAATCGAAAAACTGTGCCTGAATACGGCCATAACTCTTGATCCAGAAATCGTTGCTGCGCTTGTAATATATGAAATCGAAGCTCTTTTTGAGCTCTACAAATTAGGCTAGGCGAACCACGCCAATGCCATTTTTTCGGCAAAAATTCACTTGTTTTCCTCAGATTTGGAGGCAAAAAAATTGAAAAACAGTGATTGAATACGGCCATAACTCTTGATCCAGAAATCGTTACAGGGCCTGTAATATACCAAATCGAAGCTCTTTTCGAGCTCTACAAATTAGGCTGGGCGACCCTGCCAAAGCAATTTTTTTTGGCAAAATTCACTTGTTTTCATCAGATTTGGAGGAAAAAAATCGAAAAACTGTGCCTAAATACGGCCATAACTCTTGATCCAGAAATCGTTGCTGGGCCTGTAATATACGAAATCGAAGCTCTTTTCGAGCTCTACAAATTAGGCTAGGCGAACCTTGCCAATGCCACTTTTTCGGCAAAAATTCACTTGGTTTCCTCAGATTTGGAGGAAAAAAATTGAAAAACAGTGATTGAATACGGCCATAACTCTCGATCCAGAAATCGTTGCTGGGCCTGTAATATACGAAATCGAAGCTCTTTTCGAGCTCTTCAAATTAGGCTAGGCGAACCACGCCAATGCCATTTTTTCTGCAAAAATTCACTTGTTTTCCTCAGATTTGGGGGAAAAAAAAACGAAAAACTGTGCCTGAATACGGCCATAACTCTTGATCCAGAAATCGTTGCTGCGCCTGTAATATACGAAATCGAAGCTCTTTTTGAGCTCTACAAATTAGGCTAGGCGAACCACGCCAATGCCATTTTTTCGGCAAAAATTCACTTGTTTTCCTCAGATTTGGAGGAAAAAAATTAAAAAACAGTGATTGAATACGGCCATAACTCTTGATCCAGAAATCGTTACTGGGCCTGTAATATACCAAATCGAAGCTCTTTTCGAGCTCTACAAATTAGGCTGGGCGACCCTGCCAAAGCAATTTTTTTGGCCAAAATTCACTTGTTTTCATCAGATTTGGAGGAAAAAAATCAAAAAACTGTGCCTGAATACGGCCATAACACTTGATCCAGAAATCGTTGCTGGGCCTGTAATATACGAAATCGAAGCTCTTTTCGAGCTCATCAAATTAGGCTAGGCGAAACACGCCAATGCCATTTTTTCTGCAAAAATTCACTTGTTTTCCTCAGATTTGGAGGAAAAAAAATTGAAAAACTGTGCCTAAATACGGCCATAACTCTTGATCCAGAAATCGTTGCTGGGCCTGTAATATACGAACTCGAAGCTCTTTTCGAGCTCTACAAATTAGGCTAGGCGAACCATGCCAATGCCATTTTTTCGGCAAAAATTCACTTGTTTTCCTCAGATTTGGAGGAAAAAAATTGTAAAACAGTGATTGAATACGGCCATAACTCTTGATCCAGAAATCGTTGCATGGCCTGTAATATACCAAATCGAAGCACTTTTCGAGCTCTACAAATTAGGATGGGCGAACCCTGCCAAAGCAATTTTTTTTGCAAAAATTCACTTGTTTTCCTCAGATTTGGAGGAAAAAAAATCAAAAAACTGTGCCTGAATACGGCCATAACTCCTGATCCAGAAATCGTTGCTGGGCCTATAATATACCAAATCGAAGCTCTTTTTGACCTCTACAAATTAGGCAGGGTGAACCTGGCCAACACAATTTTTTTGGCCAAAATTCACTTGTTTTGATCAGATTTGGAGGAAAAAAATTGAAAAACTGTGCCTGAATACGGCTATAACTCTTGATCCAGAAATCGTTGCTGGGTCTGTAATATACCAAATCGAAGCTCTTTTCGAGCTCTACAAATTAGGCTGGACGAACCCCGCCAAGGCAATTTTTTCGGCAAAAATTCACTTGTTTTCCTCAAATTTGGAGGAAAAAAAATCGAAAAACTGTGCCTAAATACGGCCATAACTCTTGATCCAGAAATCGTTGCTGGGCCTATAATATACCAAATCGAAGCTCTTTTTGAGCTCTAAAAATTAGGCTAGGCGAACCACGCCAATGCCATTTTTTCTGCAAAAATTCACTTGTTTTCCTTAGATTTGGAGGAAAAAAAATCAAAAAAATGTGCCTGAAAACGGCCATAACTCTTGATCCAGAAATCGTTGCTGCGCCTGTAATATATGAAATCGAAGCTCTTTTTGAGCTCTACAAATTAGGCTAGGCGAACCACGCCAATGCCATTTTTTCGGCAAAAATTCACTTGTTTTCCTCAGATTTGGAGGCAAAAAAATTGAAAAAACAGTGATTGAATACGGCCATAACTCTTGATCCAGAAATCGTTACTGGGCCTGTAATATACCAAATCGAAGCTCTTTTCGAGCTCTACAAATTAGGCTGGGCGACCCTGCCAAAGCAATTTTTTTTGCCAAAATTCACTTGTTTTCATCAGATTTGGAGGAAAAAAATCGAAAAACTGTTCCTGAATACGGCCATAACTCTTGATCTAGAAATCGTTGCTGGGCCTGTAATATACCAAATCGAAGCTCTTTTCGAGCTCTACAAATTAGGCTGGACGAACCCCGCCAATACAATTTTTTCGGCAAAAATTCACTTGTTTTCCTCTGATTTGGAGGAAAAAAAATCGAAAAACTGTGCCTGAATACGGCCATAACTCTTGATCCAGAAATCGTTGCTGGGCCTGTAATATACGAAATCGAAGCTCTTTTCGAGCTCTTCAAATTAGGCTAGGCGAACCACGCCAATGCCATTTTTTCTGCAAAAATTCACTTGTTTTCCTCAGATTTGGAGGAAAAAAAATCGAAAAACTGTGCCTGAATACGGCCATAACTCTTGATCCAGAAATCGTTGCTGGGCCTGTAATATACGAAATCGAAGCTCTTTTCGAGCTCTACAAATTAGGCTAGGCGATCCTTGCCAATGCCACTTTTTCGGCAAAAATTCACTTGTTTTCCTCAGATTTGGAGGAAAAAAATTGAAAAACAGTGATTGAATACGGCCATAACTCTTGATCCAGAAATCGTTGCATGGCCTGTAATATACCAAATCGAAGCACTTTTCGAGCTCTACAAATTAGGCTTGGCGAACGCTGCCAAAGAAATTTTTTCGGCAAAAATTCACTTGTTTTCCTCAGATTTGGAGGAAAAAAATCGAAAAACTGTGCCTGAATACGGCCATAACTCCTGATCCGGAAATCGTTGCTGGGCCTATAATATACCAAATCGAAGCTCTTTTTGACCTCTACAAATTAGGCAGGGTGAACCTGGCCAACGCAATTTTTTTGGCCAAAATTCACTTGTTTTCATCAGATTTGGAGGAAAAAAATTGAAAAACTCTGCCTGAATACGGCCATAACTCTTGATCCAGAAATCGTTGCTGGGCCTGTAATATACCAAATCGAAGCTCTTTTCGAGCTCTACAAATTAGGCTGGACGAACCCCGCCAATACAATTTTTTCGGCAAAAATTCACTTGTTTTCCGCAGATTTGAAGGAAAAAAAATCGAAAAACTGTGCCTGAATACGGCCATAACTCTTGATCCAGAAATCGTTGCTGCGCCTGTAATTTACGAAATCGAAGCTCTTTTTGAGCTCTACAAATTAGGCTAGGCGAACCACGCCAATGCCGTTTTTTCGGCAAAAATTCACTTGTTTTCCTCAGATTTGGAGGAAAAAAATTGAAAAACAGTGATTGAATACGGCCATAACTCTTGATCCAGAAATCGTTACTGGGCCTGTAATATACCAAATCGAAGCTCTTTTCGAGCTCTACAAATTAGGCTGGGCGACCCAGCCAAAGCAATTTTTTTGGCCAAAATTCACTTGTTTTCATCAGATTTGGAGGAAAAAAATCGAAAAACTGTGCCTGAATACGGCCATAACTCTTGATCCAGAAATCGTTGCTGGGCCTGTAATATACCAAATCGAAGCTATTTTCGAGCTCTACAAATTAGGCTGGACTAACCCCGCCAATACAATTTTTTCGGCAAAAATTCACTTGTTTTCCTCTGATTTGGAGGAAAAAAAATCGAAAAACTGTGCCTGAATACGGCCATAACTCTTGATCCAGAAATCGTTGCTGGGCCTGTAATATACGAAATCGAAGCTCTTTTCGAGCTCTACAAATTAGGCTAGGCGAACCACGACAATGCCATTTTTTCTGCAAAAATTCACTTGTTTTCCTCAGATTTGGAGGAAAAAAAATCGAAAAACTGTGCCTGAATACGGCCATAACTCTTTATCCAGAAATCGTTGCTGCGCCTGTAATATATGAAATCGAAGCTCTTTTTGAGCTCTACAAATTAGGCTAGGCGAACCACGCCAATGCCATTTTTTCGGCAAAAATTCACTTGTTTTCCTCAGATTTGGAGGCAAAAAAATTGAAAAACAGTGATTGAATACGGCCATAACTCTTGATCCAGAAATCGTTACTGGGCCTGTAATATACCAAATCGAAGCTCTTTTCGAGCTCTACAAATTAGGCTTGGCGAACCCTGCCAAAGAAATTTTTTTGGCAAAAATTCACTTGTTTTCCTCAGATTTGGAGGAAAAAAATCGAAAAACTGTGCCTGAATACCGCCATAACACCTGATCCGGAAATCGTTGCTGGGCCTATAATATACCAAATCGAAGCTCTTTTTGAGCTCTACAAGTTAGGCAGGGTGAACCTGGCCAACGCAATTTTTTTGGCCAAAATTCACTTGTTTTCATCAGATTTGGAGGAAAAAAATTGAAAAACTCTGCCTAAATACGGCCATAACTCTTGATCCAGAAATCGTTGCTGGGCCTGTAATATACCAAATCGAAGCTCTTTTCGAGCTCTACAAATTAGGCTGCGCCAATACAATTTTTTCGGCAAAAATTCACTTGTTTTCCTCAGATTTGGAGGAAAAAAAATCGAAAAACTGTGCCTGAATACGGCCATAACTCTTGATCCAGAAATCGTTGCTGGGCCTGTAATATACGAAATCGAAGCTCTTTTCGAGCTCTACAAATTAGGCTATGCGAACCTTGCCAATGCCACTTTTTCGGCAAAAATTCACTTGTTTTCCTCAGATTTGGAGGAAAAAAATTGAAAAACAGTGATTGAATACGGCCATAACTCTTGATCCAGAAATCGTTGCGTGGCCTGTAATATACAAAATCGAAGCACTTTTCGAGCTCTACAAATTAGGCTTGGCGAACCCTGCCAAAGAAATTTTTTCGGCAAAAATTCACTTGTTTTCCTCAGATTTGGAGGAAAAAAATCGAAAAACTGTGCCTGAATACCGCCATAACACCTGATCCGGAAATCGTTGCTGGGCCTATAATATACCAAATCGAAGCTCTTTTTGACCTCTACAAATTAGGTAGGGTGAACCTGGCCAACGCAATTTTTTTGGCCAAAATTCACTTGTTTTCATCAGATTTGGAGGAAAAAAATTGAAAAACTCTGCCTGAATACGGCCATAACTCTTGATCCAGAAATCGTTGCTGGGCCTGTAATATACCAAATCGAAGCTCTTTTCGAGCTCTACAAATTAGGCTGGACGAATCCCGCCAATACAATTTTTTCGGCAAAAATTCACTTGTTTTCCTAAGATTTGGAGGAAAAAAAATCGAAAAACTTTGCCTGAATACGGCCATAACTCTTGATCCAGAAATCGTTGCTGCGCCTGTAATATATGAAATCGAAGCTCTTTTTGAGCTCTACAAATTAGGCTAGGCGAACCACGCCAATGCCGTTTTGTCGGCAAAAATTCACTTGTTTTCCGCAGATTTGAAGGAAAAAAAATCGAAAAACTGTGCATGAATACGGCCATAACTCTTGATCCAGAAATCGTTGCTGCGCCTGTAATATACGAAATCGAAGCTCTTTTTGAGCTCTACAAATTAGGCTAGGCGAACCACGCCAATGCCGTTTTTTCGGCAAAAATTCACTTGTTTTCCTCAGATTTGGAGGAAAAAAATTGAAAAACAGTGATTGTATACGGCCATAACTCTTGATCCAGTAATCGTTACTGGGCCTGTAATATACCAAATCGAAGCTCTTTTCGAGCTCTACCAATTAGGCTGGGCGACCCAGCCAAAGCAATTTTTTTGGCCAAAATTCACTTGTTTTCATCAGATTTGGAGGAAAAAAATCGAAAAACTGTGCCTGAATACGGCCATAACTCTTGATCCAGAAATCGTTGCTGGGCCTGTAATATACCAAATCGAAGCTATTTTCGAGCTCTACAAACTAGGCTGGACGAACCCCGCCAATACAATTTTTTCGGCAAAAATTCACTTGTTTTCCTCAGATTTGGAGGAAAAAAAATCGAAAAACTTTGCCTGAATACGGCCATAACTCTTGATCCAGAAATCGTTGCTGCGCCTGTAATATACGAAATCGAAGCTCTTTTTGAGCTCTACAAATTAGGCTAGGCGAACCACGCCAATGCCGTTTTGTCGGCAAAAATTCACTTGTTTTCCGCAGATTTGAAGGAAAAAAAATCGAAAAACTGTGCCTGAATACGGCCATAACTCTTGATCCAGAAATCGTTGCTGCGCCTGTAATATACGAAATCGAAGCTCTTTTTGAGCTCTACAAATTAGGCTAGGCGAACCACGCCAATGCCGTTTTTTCGGCAAAAATTCACTTGTTTTCCTCAGATTTGGAGGAAAAAAATTGAAAAACAGTGATTGAATACGGCCATAACTCTTGATCCAGTAATCGTTACTGGGCCTGTAATATACCAAATCGAAGCTCTTTTCGAGCTCTACCAATTAGGCTGGGCGACCCAGCCAAAGCAATTTTTTTGGCCAAAATTCACTTGTTTTCATCAGATTTGGAGGAAAAAAATTGAAAAACTCTGCCTGAATACGGCCATAACTCTTGATCCAGAAATCGTTGCTGGGCCTGTAATATACCAAATCGAAGCTCTTTTCGAGCTCTACAAATTAGGCTGGACGAATCCCGCCAATACAATTTTTTTGGCAAAAATTCACTTGTTTTCCTAAGATTTGGAGGAAAAAAAATCGAAAAACTTTGCCTGAATACGGCCATAACTCTTGATCCAGAAATCGTTGCTGCGCCTGTAATATACGAAATCGAAGCTCTTTTTGAGCTCTACAAATTAGGCTAGGCGAACCACGCCAATGCCGTTTTTTCGGCAAAAATTCACTTGTTTTCCTCAGATTTGGAGGAAAAAAATTGAAAAACAGTGATTGAATACGGCCATAACTCTTGATCCAGTAATCGTTACTGGGCCTGTAATATACCAAATCGAAGCTATTTTCGAGCTCTACCAATTAGGCTGGGCGACCCAGCCAAAGCAATTTTTTTGGCCAAAATTCACTTGTTTTCATCAGATTTGGAGGAAAAAAATCGAAAAACTGTGCCTGAATACGGCCATAACTCTTGATCCAGAAATCGTTGCTGGGCCTGTAATATACCAAATCGAAGCTATTTTCGAGCTCTACAAACTAGGCTGGACGAACCCCGCCAACACAATTTTTTCGGCAAAAATTCACTTGTTTTCCTCAGATTTGGAGGAAAAAAAATCGAAAAACTTTGCCTGAATACGGCCATAACTCTTGATCCAGAAATCGTTGCTGCGCCTGTAATATACGAAATCGAAGCTCTTTTTGAGCTCTACAAATTAGGCTAGGCGAACCACACCAATGCCGTTTTGTCGGGAAAAATTCACTTGTTTTCCGCAGATTTGAAGGAAAAAAAATCGAAAAACTGTGCCTGAATACGGCCATAACTCTTTATCCAGAAATCGTTGCTGCGCCTGTAATATATGAAATCGAAGCTCTTTTTGAGCTCTACAAATTAGGCTAGGCGAACCACGCCAATGCCATTTTTTCGGCAAAAATTCACTTGTTTTCCTCAGATTTGGAGGCAAAAAAATTGAAAAACAGTGATTGAATACGGCCATAACTCTTGATCCAGAAATCGTTACTGGGCCTGTAATATACCAAATCGAAGCTCTTTTCGAGCTCTACAAATTAGGCTTGGCGAACCCTGCCAAAGAAATTTTTTTGGCAAAAATTCACTTGTTTTCCTCAGATTTGGAGGAAAAAAATCGAAAAACTATGCCTGAATACCGCCATAACACCTGATCCGGAAATCGTTGCTGGGCCTATAATATACCAAATCGAAGCTCTTTTTGAGCTCTACAAATTAGGCTGGGTGAACCTGGTCAACGCAATTTTTTTGGCCAAAATTCACTTGTTTTCATCAGATTTGGAGGAAAAAAATTGAAAAACTCTGCCTAAATACGGCCATAACTCTTGATCCAGAAATCGTTGCTGGGCCTGTAATATACCAAATCGAAGCTCTTTTCGAGCTCTACAAATTAGGCTGCGCCAATACAATTTTTTCGGCAAAAATTCACTTGTTTTCCTCAGATTTGGAGGAAAAAAAATCGAAAAACTGTGCCTGAATACGGCCATAACTCTTGATCCAGAAATCGTTGCTGGGCCTGTAATATACCAAATCGAAGCTATTTTCGAGCTCTACAAATTAGGCTGGACGAACCCCGCCAATACAATTTTTTCGGCAAAAATTCACTTGTTTTCCTCAGATTTGGAGGAAAAAAAATCGAAAAACTGTGCCTGAATACGGCCATAACTCTTGATCCAGAAATCGTTGCTGGGCCTGTAATATACGAAATCGAAGCTCTTTTCGAGCTCTTCAAATTAGGCTAGGCGAACCACGACAATGCCATTTTTTCTGCAAAAATTCACTTGTTTTCCTCAGATTTGGAGGAAAAAAAATCGAAAAACTGTGCCTGAATACGGCCATAACTCTTTATCCAGAAATCGTTGCTGCGCCTGTAATATATGAAATCGAAGCTCTTTTTGAGCTCTACAAATTAGGCTAGGCGAACCACGCCAATGCCATTTTTTCGGCAAAAATTCACTTGTTTTCCTCAGATTTGGAGGCAAAAAAATTGAAAAACAGTGATTGAATACGGCCATAACTCTTGATCCAGAAATCGTTACTGGGCCTGTAATATACCAAATCGAAGCTCTTTTCGAGCTCTACAAATTAGGCTTGGCGAACCCTGCCAAAGAAATTTTTTTGGCAAAAATTCACTTGTTTTCCTCAGATTTGGAGGAAAAAAATCGAAAAACTGTGCCTGAATACCGCCATAACACCTGATCCGGAAATCGTTGCTGGGCCTATAATATACCAAATCGAAGCTCTTTTTGACCTCTACAAATTAGGCAGGGTGAACCTGGCCAACGCAATTTTTTTGGCCAAAATTCACTTGTTTTCATCAGATTTGGAGGAAAAAAATTGAAAAACTCTGCCTGAATACGGCCATAACTCTTGATCCAGAAATCGTTGCTGGGCCTGTAATATACCAAATCGAAGCTCTTTTCGAGCTCTACAAATTAGGCTGGACGAATCCCGCCAATACAATTTTTTTGGCAAAAATTCACTTGTTTTCCTAAGATTTGGAGGAAAAAAAATCGAAAAACTTTGCCTGAATACGGCCATAACTCTTGATCCAGAAATCGTTGCTGCGCCTGTAATATACGAAATCGAAGCTCTTTTTGAGCTCTACAAATTAGGCTAGGCGAACCACGCCAATGCCGTTTTGTCGGCAAAAATTCACTTGTTTTCCGCAGATTTGAAGGAAAAAAAATCGAAAAACTGTGCCTGAATACGGCCATAACTCTTGATCCAGAAATCGTTGCTGCGCCTGTAATATACGAAATCGAAGCTCTTTTTGAGCTCTACAAATTAGGCTAGGCGAACCACGCCAATGCCGTTTTTTCGGCAAAAATTCACTTGTTTTCCTCAGATTTGGAGGAAAAAAATTGAAAAACAGTGATTGTATACGGCCATAACTCTTGATCCAGTAATCGTTACTGGGCCTGTAATATACCAAATCGAAGCTCTTTTCGAGCTCTACCAATTAGGCTGGGCGACCCAGCCAAAGCAATTTTTTTGGCCAAAATTCACTTGTTTTCATCAGATTTGGAGGAAAAAAATCGAAAAACTGTGCCTGAATACGGCCATAACTCTTGATCCAGAAATCGTTGCTGGGCCTGTAATATACCAAATCGAAGCTATTTTCAAGCTCTAATAACTAGGCTAGACGAACCCCGCCAATACAATTTTTTCGGCAAAAATTCACTTGTTTTCCTCAGATTTGGAGGAAAAAAAATCGAAAAACTTTGCCTGAATACGGCCATAACTCTTGATCCAGAAATCGTTGCTGCGCCTGTAATATACCAAATCGAAGCTCTTTTCGAGCTCTACCAATTAGGCTGGGTGACCCAGCCAAAGCAATTTTTTTGGCCAAAATTCACTTGTTTTCATCAGATTTGGAGGAAAAAAATCGAAAAACTGTGCCTGAATACGGCCATAACTCTTGATCCAGAAATCGTTGCTGGGCCTGTAATATACCAAATCGAAGCTATTTTCGAGCTCTACAAACTAGGCTGGACGAACCCCGCCAACACAATTTTTTCGGCAAAAATTCACTTGTTTTCCTCAGATTTGGAGGAAAAAAAATCGAAAAACTTTGCCTGAATACGGCCATAACTCTTGATCCAGAAATCGTTGCTGCGCCTGTAATATACGAAATCGAAGCTCTTTTTGAGCTCTACAAATTAGGCTAGGCGAACCACGCCAATGCCGTTTTGTCGGGAAAAATTCACTTGTTTTCCGCAGATTTGAAGGAAAAAAAATCGAAAAACTGTGCCTGAATACGGCCATAACTCTTGATCCAGAAATCGTTGCTGCGCCTGTAATATACGAAATCGAAGCTCTTTTTGAGCTCTACAAATTAGGCTAGGCGAACCACGCCAATGCCGTTTTTTCGGCAAAAATTCACTTGTTTTCCTCAGATTTGGAGGAAAAAAATTGAAAAACAGTGATTGAATACGGCCATAACTCTAGATCCAGTAATCGTTACTGGGCCTGTAATATACCAAATCGAAGCTCTTTTCGAGCTCTACCAATTAGGCTGGGCGACCCAGCCAAAGGAATTTTTTTTGCCAAAATTCACTTGTTTTCATCAGATTTGGAGGAAAAAAATCGAAAAACTGTGCCTGAATACGGCCATAACTCTTGATCCAGAAATCGTTGCTGGGCCTGTAATATACGAAATCGAAGCTCTTTTTGAGCTCTACAAATTAGGCTAGGCGTACCACGCCAATGCCATTTTTTCGGCAAAAATTCACTTGTTTTCCTCAGATTTGGAGGAAAAAAAATCGAAAAACTATGCCTGAATACGGCCATAACTCTTGATCCAGAAATCGTTGCTGGGCCTGTAATATACGAAATCGAAGCTCTTTTCGAGCTCTACAAATTAGGCTAGGCGAACCACGCCAATGCCATTTTTTCGGCAAAAATTCACTTGTTTTCCTCAGATTTGGAGGAAAAAAAATCGAAAAACTGTGCCTGAATACGGCCATAACTCTTGATCCAGAAATCGTTGCTGGGCCTGTAATATACGAAATCGAAGCTCTTTTCGAGCTCTACAAATTAGGCTAGGCGAACCATGCCAATGCCATTTTTTCGGCAAAAATTCACTTGTTTTTCTCAGATTTGGAGGAAAAAAATTGAAAAACAGTGATTGAATACGGCCATAACTCTTGATCCAGAAATCGTTGCATGGCCTGTAATATACCAAATCGAAGCACTTTTCGAGCTCTACAAATGAGGCTGGGCGAAGCCTGCCAAAGCAATTTTTTCGGCAAAAATTGACTTGTTTTCCTCAGATTTGGAGGAAAAAAAATCGAAAAACTGTGCCAGAATACGGCCATAACTCCTGATCCAGAAATCGTTGCTGGGCCTATAATATACCAAATCGAAGCTCTTTTTGACCTCTACAAATTAGGCAGGGTGAACTTGGCCAACACAATTTTTTTGGCGAAAATTCACTTGTTTTCATCAGATTTGGAGGAAAAAAATTGAAAAACTGTGCCTGAATACGGCCATAACTCTTGATACAGAAATCGTTGCTGGGCCTGTAATATACCAAATCGAAGCTCTTTTCGAGCTCTACAAATTAGGCTGGGCGAACCCCGCCAATGCAATTTTTTCGGCAAAAATTCACTTGTTTTCCTTAGATTTGGAGGAAAAAAAATCGACAAACAGTGCCTGAATACGGCCATAACTCTTGATCCAGAAATCGTTGCTGAGCCTGTAATATACGAAATCGAAGCTCTTTTCGAGCTCTTCAAATTAGGCTAGGCGAACCACGCGAATGCCATTTTTTCTGCAAAAATTCAGTTGTTCTCCTCAGATTTGGAGGAAAAAAAATCGAAAAACTGTGCCTGAATACGGCCATAACTCTTGATCCAGAAATCGTTGCTGGGCCTGTAATATACGAAATCGAAGCTCTTTTTGAGCTCTACAAATTAGGCTAGGCGTACCACGCCAATGCCATTTTTTCGGCAAAAATTCACTTGTTTTCCTCAGATTTGGAGGAAAAAAATTGAAAAACAGTGATTGAATACGGCCATAACTCTTGATCCAGAAATCGTTACTGGGCCTGTAATATACCAAATCGAAGCTCTTTTCGAGCTTTACAAATTAGGCTGGGCAACCCTGCCAAAGCAATTTTTTCGGCAAAAATTCACTTGTTTTCCTAAGATTTCGAGGAAAAAAAATCAAAAAACTGTGCCTGAATATGGCCATAACTCTTGATCCAGAAATCGTTGCTGGGCCTGTAATATACGAAATCGAAGCTCTTTTCGAGCTCTACAAATTAGGGTAGGCGAACCACGCCAATGCCATTTTTTCGGCAAAAATTCACTTGTTTTCCTCAGATTTGGAGGAAAAAAAATCGAAAAACTGTGCCTGAATTCGGCCATAACACTTGATCCAGAAATCGTTGCTGGGCCTGTAATATACGAAATCGAAGCTCTTTTCGAGCTCCACAAATTAGGCAAGGCGAACCACGCCAATGCCATTTTTTTGGCAAAAATTCACTTGTTTTCCTCAGATTTGTAGGAAAAAACTTGAAAAACAGTGACTGAATACGGCCATAACTCTTGATCCAGAAATCGTTGCTGGGCCTATAATATACCAAATCGAAGCTCTTTTTGAGCTCTACAAATTAGGCAGGGTGAACCAGGCCAACGCAATTTTGTTGGCCAAAATTCATTTGATTTCATCAGATTTGGTGGAAAAAAAATCAAAAAACTGTGCCTGAATACGGCCATAACTCTTGATCCAGAAATCGTTGCTTGGCCTATAATATACCAAACCGAAGCTCTTTTTGAGCTCTACAAATTAGGCAGGGCAAACCTGGCCAACGCAATTTTTTCAGCAAAAATTCACTTGTTTTCATCAGACTTGGAGGAAAAAAAATAAAAAAATTGTACTTGAATATGGCAATAACTCTAGATCCAGAAATCGTTGCTGGGCCTGTAATATACGAAATCGAAGCTCTTTTCGAGCTCTTCAAATTAGGCTAGGCGAACCACGCCAATGCCATTTTTTCTGCAAAAATTCACTTGTTTTCCTCAGATTTTTGGAGGAAAAAAAATCGAAAAACTGTGCCTGAATTCGGCCATAATACTTGATCCAGAAATCGTTGCTGGGCCTGTAATATACGAAGTCGAAGCTCTATTCTAGCTCCACAAATTAGGCTAGGCGAACCACGCCAATGCCATTTTTCGGCAAAAATTCACTTGTTTTCCTCAGATTTGTAGGAAAAAAATTGAAAAACAGTGACTGAATACGGCCATAACTCTTGATCCAGAAATCGTTGCTGGGCCTGTAATATACCAAATCGAAGCACTTTTCGAGCTCTACAAATTAGGCTGGGTGAACCCTGCCAAAGCAATTTTTTCCGCAAAAATTCACTTGTTTTCCTCAGATTTGGAGGAAAAAAAATCGAAAAACTGTGCCTGAATACGGCCATAACTCCTGATCCAGAAATTCTTGCTGGGCCTATAATATATCAAATCGAAGCTCTTTTTGACCTCTACAAATTAGGCAGGGTGAACCTGGCTAACGCAATTTTTTTGGCCAAAATTCACTTATTTTCATCAGATTTGGAGGAAAAAAATTGAAAAACGGTGCCTGAATACGGCCATAACTCTTGATCCAGAAATCGTTGCTGGGCCTGTAATATACCAAATCGAAGCTCTTTTCGAGCTCTACAAATTAGGCTGGGCGAACCCCGCCAATGCAATTTTTTCGGCAAAAATTCACTTGTTTTCCTCAGATTTGGAGGAAAAAAAATCGAAAAACTGTGCCTGAATACGGCCATAACTCCTGATCCAGAAATTCTTGCTGGGCCTATAATATACCAAATCGAAGCTCTTTTTGACCTCTACAAATTAGGCAGGGTGAACCTGGCTAACGCAATTTTTTTGGCCAAAATTCACTTTTTTCATCAGATTTGGAGGAAAAAAATTGAAAAACGGTGCCTGAATACGGCCATAACTCTTGATCCAGAAATCGTTGCTGGGCCTGTAATATACCAAATCGATGCACTTTTCGAGCTCTACAAATTAGGCTGGGCGAACCCTGCCAAAGCAATTTTTTCGGCAAAAATTCACTTGTTTTCCTCAGATTTGGAGGAAAAAAAATCGAAAAACTGTGCCTGAATACGGCCATAACTCCTGATCCAGAAATTCTTGCTGGGCCTATAATATACCAAATCGAAGCTCTTTTTGACCTCTACAAATTAGGCAGGGTGAACCTGGCTAACGCAATTTTTTTGGCCAAAATTCACTTGTTTTCATCAGATTTGGAGGAAAAAAATTGAAAAACGGTGCCTGAATACGGCCATAACTCTTGATCCAGAAATCGTTGCTGGGCCTGTAATATACCAAATCGAAGCTCTTTTCGAGCTCTACAAATTAGGCTGGGCGAACCCCGCCAATGCAATTTTTTCGGCAAAAATTCACTTGTTTTCCTCAGATTTGGAGGAAAAAAAATCGAAAAACTGTGCCTGAATACGGCCATAACTCTTGATCCAGAAATCGTTGCTGCGCCTGTAATATACGAAATCGAAGCTCTTTTTGAGCTCTACAAATTAGGCTAGGCGAACCACGCCAATGCCGTTTTGTCGGCAAAAATTCACTTGTTTTCCGCAGATTTGAAGGAAAAAAAATCGAAAAACTGTGCCTGAATACGGCCATAACTCTTGATCCAGAAATCGTTGCTGCGCCTGTAATATACGAAATCGAAGCTCTTTTTGAGCTCTACAAATTAGGCTAGGCGAACCACGCCAATGCCGTTTTTTCGGCAAAAATTCACTTGTTTTCCTCAGATTTGGAGGAAAAAAATTGAAAAACAGTGATTGAATACGGCCATAACTCTTGATCCAGTAATCGTTACTGGGCCTGTAATATACCAAATCGAAGCTCTTTTCGAGCTCTACCAATTAGGCTGGGCGACCCAGCCAAAGCAATTTTTTTGGCCAAAATTCACTTGTTTTCATCAGATTTGGAGGAAAAAAATCGAAAAACTGTGCCTGAATACGGCCATAACTCTTGATCCAGAAATCGTTGCTGGGCCTGTAATATACCAAATCGAAGCTATTTTCGAGCTCTACAAACTAGGCTGGACGAACCCCGCCAATACAATTTTTTCGGCAAAAATTCACTTGTTTTCCTCAGATTTGGAGGAAAAAAAATCGAAAAACTTTGCCTGAATACGGCCATAACTCTTGATCCAGAAATCGTTGCTGCGCCTGTAATATACGAAATCGAAGCTCTTTTTGAGCTCTACAAATTAGGCTAGGCGAACCACGCCAATGCCGTTTTGTCGGGAAAAATTCACTTGTTTTCCGCAGATTTGAAGGAAAAAAAATCGAAAAACTGTGCCTGAATACGGCCATAACTCTTGATCCAGAAATCGTTGCTGCGCCTGTAATTTACGAAATCGAAGCTCTTTTTGAGCTCTACAAATTAGGCTAGGCGAACCACGCCAATGCCGTTTTTTCGGCAAAAATTCACTTGTTTTCCTCAGATTTGGAGGAAAAAAATTGAAAAACAGTGATTGAATACGGCCATAACTCTAGATCCAGTAATCGTTACTGGGCCTGTAATATACCAAATCGAAGCTCTTTTCGAGCTCTACCAATTAGGCTGGGCGACCCAGCCAAAGGAATTTTTTTTGCCAAAATTCACTTGTTTTCATCAGATTTGGAGGAAAAAAATCGAAAAACTGTGCCTGAATACGGCCATAACTCTTGATCCAGAAATCGTTGCTGGGCCTGTAATATACCAAATCGAAGCTATTTTCGAGCTCTACAAATTAGGCTGGAGGAACCCCGCCAATAAAATTTTTTCGGCAAAAATTCACTTGTTTTCCTCAGTTTTGGAGGAAAAAAAATCGAAAAACTGTGCCTGAATACGGCCATAACTCTTGATCCAGAAATCGTTGCTGGGCCTGTAATATACGAAATCGAAGCTCTTTTCGAGCTCTTCAAATTAGGCTAGGCGAACCACGCCAATGCCATTTTTTCTGCAAAAATTCACTTGTTTTCCTCAGATTTGGAGGAAAAAAAATCGAAAAACTGTGCCTGAATACGGCCATAACTCTTGATCCAGAAATCGTTGCTGGGCCTGTAATATACGAAATCGAAGCTCTTTTCGAGCTCTACAAATTAGGCTAGGCGAACCATGCCAATGCCATTTTTTCGGCAAAAATTCACTTAATTTTCTCAGATTTGGAGGAAAAAAATTGAAAAACAGTGATTGAATACGGCCATAACTCTTGATCCAGAAATCGTTGCATGGCCTGTAATATTCCAAATCGAAGCACTTTTCGTGCTCTACAAATGAGGCTGGGCGAAGCCTGCCAAAGCAATTTTTTCGGCAAAAATTCACTTGTTTTCCTCAGATTTGGAGGAAAAAAAATCGAAAAACTGTGCCAGAATACGGCCATAACTCCTGATTCAGAAATCGTTGCTGGGCCTATAATATACCAAATCGAAGCTCTTTTTGACCTCTACAAATTAGGCAGGGTGAACCTGGCCAACACAATTTTTTTGGCGAAAATTCACTTGTTTTCATCAGATTTGGAGGAAAAAAATTGAAAAACTGTGCCTGAATACGGCCATAACTCTTGATACAGAAATCGTTGCTGGGCCTGTAATATACCAAATCGAAGCTCTTTTCGAGCTCTACAAATTAGGCTGGGCGAACCCCGCCAATGCAATTTTTTCGGCAAAAATTCACTTGTTTTCCTTAGATTTGGAGGAAAAAAAATCGACAAACAGTGCCTGAATACGGCCATAACTCTTGATCCAGAAATCGTTGCTGAGCCTGTAATATACGAAATCGAAGCTCTTTTCGAGCTCTTCAAATTAGGCTAGGCGAACCACGCCAATGCCATTTTTTCTGCAAAAATTCAGTTGTTTTCCTCAGATTTGGAGGAAAAAAAATCGAAAAACTGTGCCTGAATACGGCCATAACTCTTGATCCAGAAATCGTTGCTGGGCCTGTAATATACGAAATCGAAGCTCTTTTTGAGCTCTACAAATTAGGCTAGGCGTACCACGCCAATGCCATTTTTTCGGCAAAAATTCACTTGTTTTCCTCAGATTTGGAGGAAAAAAATTGAAAAACAGTGATTGAATACGGCCATAACTCTTGATCCAGAAATCGTTACTGGGCCTGTAATATACCAAATCGAAGCTCTTTTCGAGCTCTACAAATTAGGCTGGGCAACCCTGCCAAAGCAATTTTTTCGGCAAAAATTCACTTGTTTTCCTAAGATTTCGAGGAAAAAAAATCAAAAAACTGTGCCTGAATATGGCCATAACTCTTGATCCAGAAATCGTTGCTGGGCCTGTAATATACGAAATCGAAGCTCTTTTCGAGCTCTACAAATTAGGCTAGGCGAACCACGCCAATGCCATTTTTTCGGCAAAAATTCACTTGTTTTCCTCAGATTTGGAGGAAAAAAAATCGAAAAACTGTGCCTGAATTCGGCCATAACACTTGATCCAGAAATCGTTGCTGGGCCTGTAATATACGAAATCGAAGCTCTTTTCGAGCTCCACAAATTAGGCTAGGCGAACCACGCCAATGCCATTTTTTCGGCAAAAATTCACTTGTTTTCCTCAGATTTGTAGGAAAAAACTTGAAAAACAGTGACTGAATACGGCCATAACTCTTGATCCAGAAATCGTTGCTGGGCCTATAATATACCAAATCGAAGCTCTTTTTGAGCTCTACAAATTAGGCAGGGTGAACCAGGCCAACGCAATTTTGTTGGCCAAAATTCATTTGTTTTCATCAGATTTGGTGGAAAAAAAATCAAAAAACTGTGCCTGAATACGGCCATAACTCTTGATCCAGAAATCGTTGCTTGGCCTATAATATACCAAACCGAAGCTCTTTTTGAGCTCTAAAAATTAGGCAGGGCAAACCTGGCCAACGCAATTTTTTCAGCAAAAATTCACTTGTTTTCATCAGACTTGGAGGAAAAAAAATCAAAAAACTGTACTTGAATATGGCAATAACTCTAGATCCAGAAATCGTTGCTGGGCCTGCAATATACGAAATCGAAGCTCTTTTCGAGCTCTTCAAATTAGGCTAGGCGAACCACGCCAATGCCATTTTTTCCTCAGATTTTTGGAGGAAAAAAAATCGAAAAACTGTGCCTGAATTCGGCCATAATACTTGATCCAGAAATCGTTGCTGGGCCTGTAATATACGAAGTCGAAGCTCTTTTCTAGCTCCACAAATTAGGCTAGGCGAACCACGCCAATGCCATTTTTTCGGCAAAAATTCACTTGTTTTCCTCAGATTTGTAGGAAAAAAATTGAAAAACAGTGACTGAATACGGCCATAACTCTTGATCCAGAAATCGTTGCTGGGCCTGTAATATACCAAATCGAAGCACTTTTCGAGCTCTACAAATTAGGCTGGGTGAACCCTGCCAAAGCAATTTTTTCGGCAAAAATTCACTTGTTTTCCTCAGATTTGGAGGAAAAAAAATCGAAAAACTGTGCCTGAATACGGCCATAACTCCTGATCCAGAAATTCTTGCTGGGCCTATAATATATCAAATCGAAGCTCTTTTTGACCTCTACAAATTAGGCAGGGTGAACCTGGCTAACGCAATTTTTTTGGCCAAAATTCACTTATTTTCATCAGATTTGGAGGAAAAAAATTGAAAAACGGTGCCTGAATACGGCCATAACTCTTGATCCAGAAATCGTTGCTGGGCCTGTAATATACCAAATCGAAGCTCTTTTCGAGCTCTACAAATTAGGCTGGGCGAACCCCGCCAATGCAATTTTTTCGGCAAAAATTCACTTGTTTTCCTTAGATTTGGAGGAAAAAAAATCGACAAACAGTGCCTGAATACGGCCATAACTCTTGATCCAGAAATCGTTGCTGAGCCTGTAATATACGAAATCGAAGCTCTTTTCGAGCTCTTCAAATTAGGCTAGGCGAACCACGCCAATGCCATTTTTTCTGCAAAAATTCAGTTGTTTTCCTCAGATTTGGAGGAAAAAAAATCGAAAAACTGTGCCTGAATACGGCCATAACTCTTGATCCAGAAATCGTTGCTGGGCCTGTAATATACGAAATCGAAGCTCTTTTTGAGCTCTACAAATTAGGCTAGGCGTACCACGCCAATGCCATTTTTTCGGCAAAAATTCACTTGTTTTCCTCAGATTTGGAGGAAAAAAATTGAAAAACAGTGATTGAATACGGCCATAACTCTTGATCCAGAAATCGTTACTGGGCCTGTAATATACCAAATCGAAGCTCTTTTCGAGCTCTACAAATTAGGCTGGGCAACCCTGCCAAAGCAATTTTTTCGGCAAAAATTCACTTGTTTTCCTAAGATTTCGAGGAAAAAAAATCAAAAAACTGTGCCTGAATATGGCCATAACTCTTGATCCAGAAATCGTTGCTGGGCCTGTAATATACGAAATCGAAGCTCTTTTCGAGCTCTACAAATTAGGCTAGGCGAACCACGCCAATGCCATTTTTTCGGCAAAAATTCACTTGTTTTCCTCAGATTTGGAGGAAAAAAAATCGAAAAACTGTGCCTGAATTCGGCCATAACACTTGATCCAGAAATCGTTGCTGGGCCTGTAATATACGAAATCGAAGCTCTTTTCGAGCTCCACAAATTAGGCTAGGCGAACCACGCCAATGCCATTTTTTCGGCAAAAATTCACTTGTTTTCCTCAGATTTGTAGGAAAAAACTTGAAAAACAGTGACTGAATACGGCCATAACTCTTGATCCAGAAATCGTTGCTGGGCCTATAATATACCAAATCGAAGCTCTTTTTGAGCTCTACAAATTAGGCAGGGTGAACCAGGCCAACGCAATTTTGTTGGCCAAAATTCATTTGTTTTCATCAGATTTGGTGGAAAAAAAATCAAAAAACTGTGCCTGAATACGGCCATAACTCTTGATCCAGAAATCGTTGCTTGGCCTATAATATACCAAACCGAAGCTCTTTTTGAGCTCTAAAAATTAGGCAGGGCAAACCTGGCCAACGCAATTTTTTCAGCAAAAATTCACTTGTTTTCATCAGACTTGGAGGAAAAAAAATCAAAAAACTGTACTTGAATATGGCAATAACTCTAGATCCAGAAATCGTTGCTGGGCCTGCAATATACGAAATCGAAGCTCTTTTCGAGCTCTTCAAATTAGGCTAGGCGAACCACGCCAATGCCATTTTTTCTGCAAAAATTCACTTGTTTTCCTCAGATTTTTGGAGGAAAAAAAATCGAAAAACTGTGCCTGAATTCGGCCATAATACTTGATCCAGAAATCGTTGCTGGGCCTGTAATATACGAAGTCGAAGCTCTTTTCTAGCTCCACAAATTAGGCTAGGCGAACCACGCCAATGCCATTTTTTCGGCAAAAATTCACTTGTTTTCCTCAGATTTGTAGGAAAAAAATTGAAAAACAGTGACTGAATACGGCCATAACTCTTGATCCAGAAATCGTTGCTGGGCCTGTAATATACCAAATCGAAGCACTTTTCGAGCTCTACAAATTAGGCTGGGCGAACCCTGCCAAAGCAATTTTTTCGGCAAAAATTCACTTGTTTTCCTCAGATTTGGAGGAAAAAAAATCGAAAAACTGTGCCTGAATACGGCCATAACTCCTGATCCAGAAATTCTTGCTGGGCCTATAATATACCAAATCGAAGCTCTTTTTGACCTCTACAAATTAGGCAGGGTGAACCTGGCTAACGCAATTTTTTTGGCCAAAATTCACTTATTTTCATCAGATTTGGAGGAAAAAAATTGAAAAACGGTGCCTGAATACGGCCATAACTCTTGATCCAGAAATCGTTGCTGGGCCTGTAATATACCAAATCGAAGCTCTTTTCGAGCTCTACAAATTAGGCTGGGCAACCCCGCCAATGCAATTTTTTCGGCAAAAATTCACTTGTTTTCCTCAGATTTGGAGGAAAAAAAATCGAAAAACTGTGCCTGAATACGGCCATAACTCCTGATCCAGAAATTCTTGCTGGGCCTATAATATACCAAATCGAAGCTCTTTTTGACCTCTACAAATTAGGCAGGGTGAACCTGGCTAACGCAATTTTTTTGGCCAAAATTCACTTGTTTTCATCAGATTTGGAGGAAAAAAATTGAAAAACGGTGCCTGAATACGGCCATAACTCTTGATCCAGAAATCGTTGCTGGGCCTGTAATATACCAAATCGAAGCACTTTTCGAGCTCTACAAATTAGGCTGGGCGACCCCTGCCAAAGCAATTTTTTCGGCAAAAATTCACTTGTTTTCCTCAGATTTGGAGGAAAAAAAATCGAAAAACTGTGCCTGAATACGGCCATAACTCCTGATCCAGAAATTCTTGCTGGGCCTATAATATACCAAATCGAAGCTCTTTTTGACCTCTACAAATTAGGCAGGGTGAACCTAGCTAACGCAATTTTTTTGGCCAAAATTCACTTGTTTTCATCAGATTTGGAGGAAAAAAATTGAAAAACGGTGCCTGAATACGGCCATAACTCTTGATCCAGAAATCGTTGCTGGGCCTGTAATATAGCAAATCGAAGCTCTTTTCGAGCTCTACAAATTAGGCTGTTCGAACCCCGCCAATGCAATTTTTTCGGCAAAAATTCACTTGTTTTCCTCAGATTTGGAGGAAAAAAAATCGAAAAACTGTGCCTGAATACGGCCATAACTCTTGATCCAGAAATCGTTGCTGGGCCTGTAATATACGTATTCGAAGCACTTTTCGAGCTCTTCAAATTAGGCTAGGCGAACCACGCCAATGCCATTTTTTCTGCAAAAATTCACTTGTTTTCCTCAGATTTGGAGGAAAAAAAATCGAAAAATTGTGCCTGAATACGACCATAACTCTTGATCCAGAAATCGTTGCTGGGCCTGTAATATACGAAATCGAAGCTCTTTTTGAGCTCTACAAATTAGTCTAGGCGAACCACGCCAATGCTATTTTTTCGGCAAAAATTCACTTGTTTTCCTCAGATTTGGAGGAAAAAAATTGAAAAACAGTGATTGAATACAGCCATAACTCTTGATCCAGAAATCGTTACTGGGTCTGTAATATACGAAATCGAAGCTCTTTTCGAGCTCTTCAAATTAGGCTAGGCGAACCACGCCAATGCCATTTTTTCTGCAAAAATTCACTTGTTTTCCTCCGATTTGGAGGAAAAAAAATTGAAAAACTGTGCCTGAATACGGCCATAACTCTTGATCCAGAAATCGTTGCTGGGCCTGTAATATACGTATTCGAAGCACTTTTTGAGCTCTTCAAATTAGGCTAGGCGAACCACGCCAATGCCATTTTTTCTGCAAAAATTCACTTGTTTTCCTCAGATTTTTGGAGGAAAAAAAATCGAAAAACTGTGCCTGAATTCGGCCATAATACTTGATCCAGAAATCGTTGCTGGGCCTGTAATATACGAAGTCGAAGCTCTTTTCTAGCTCCACAAATTAGGCTAGGCGAACTACGCCAATGCCATTTTTTCGGCAAAAATTCACTTGTTTTACTCAGATTTGTAGGAAAAAATTTGAAAAACAGTGACTGAATACGGCCATAACTCTTGATCCAGAAATCGTTGCTGGGCCTGTAATATACCAAATCGAAGCACTTTTCGAGCTCTACAAATTAGGCTGGGCGAACCCTGCCAAAGCAATTTTTTCGGCAAAAATTCACTTGTTTTCCTCAGATTTGGAGGAAAAAAAATCGAAAAACTGTGCCTGAATACGGCCATAACTCCTGATCCAGAAATTCTTGCTGGGCCTATAATATACCAAATCGAAGCTCTTTTTGACCTCTACAAATTAGGCAGGGTGAACCTGGCTAACGCAATTTTTTTGGCCAAAATTCACTTATTTTCATCAGATTTGGAGGAAAAAAATTGAAAAACGGTGCCTGAATACGGCCATAACTCTTGATCCAGAAATCGTTGCTGGGCCTGTAATATACCAAATCGAAGCTCTTTTCGAGCTCTACAAATTAGGCTGGGCGAACCCCGCCAATGCAATTTTTTCGGCAAAAATTCACTTGTTTTCCTCAGATTTGGAGGAAAAAAAATCGAAAAACTGTGCCTGAATACGGCCATAACTCCTGATCCAGAAATTCTTGCTGGGCCTATAATATACCAAATCGAAGCTCTTTTTGACCTCTACAAATTAGGCAGGGTGAACCTGGCTAACGCAATTTTTTTGGCCAAAATTCACTTATTTTCATCAGATTTGGAGGAAAAAAATTGAAAAACGGTGCCTGAATACGGCCATAACTCTTGATCCAGAAATCGTTGCTGGGCCTGTAATATACCAAATCGAAGCTCTTTTCGAGCTCTACAAATTAGGCTGGGCGAACCCCGCCAAAGCAATTTTTTCGGCAAAAATTCACTTGTTTTCCTCAGATTTGGAGGAAAAAAAATCGAAAAACTGTGCCTGAATACGGCCATAACTCCTGATCCAGAAATCCTTGCTGGGCCTATAATATACCAAATCGAAGCTCTTTTTGACCTCTACAAATTAGGCAGGGTGAACTAGCTAACGCAATTTTTTTGGCCAAAATTCACTTGTTTTCATCAGATTTGGAGGAAAAAAATTGAAAAACGGTGCCTGAATACGGCCATAACTCTTGATCCAGAAATCGTTGCTGGGCCTGTAATATAGCAAATCGAAGCTCTTTTCGAGCTCTACAAATTAGGCTGGGCGAACCCCGCCAATGCAATTTTTTCGGCAAAAATTCACTTGTTTTCCTCAGATTTGGAGGAAAAAAAATCGAAAAACTGTGCCTGAATACGGCCATAACTCTTGATCCAGAAATCGTTGCTGGGCCTGTAATATACGTATTCGAAGCACTTTTCGAGCTCTTCAAATTAGGCTAGGCGAACCACGCCAATGCCATTTTTTCTGCAAAAATTCACTTGTTTTCCTCAGATTTGGAGGAAAAAAAATCGAAAAATTGTGCCTGAATACGACCATAACTCTTGATCCAGAAATCGTTGCTGGGCCTGTAATATACGAAATCGAAGCTCTTTTTGAGCTCTACAAATTAGTCTAGGCGAACCACGCCAATGCTATTTTTTCGGCAAAAATTCACTTGTTTTCCTCAGATTTGGAGGAAAAAAATTGAAAAACAGTGATTGAATACAGCCATAACTCTTGATCCAGAAATCGTTACTGGGTCTGTAATATACGAAATCGAAGCTCTTTTTCGAGCTCTTCAAATTAGGCTAGGCGAACCACGCCAATGCCATTTTTTCTGCAAAAATTCACTTGTTTTCCTCCGATTTGGAGGAAAAAAAATTGAAAAACTGTGCCTGAATACGGCCTTAACTCTTGATCCAGAAATCGTTGCTGGGCCTGTAATATACGAAATTGAAGCTCTTTTTGAGCTCTACAAATTAGGCTAGGCGAACCACGCCAATGCTATTTTTTCGGCAAAAATTCACTTGTTTTCCTCAGATTTGGAGGAAAAAATTTGAAAAACAGTGATTGAATACGGCCATAACTCTTGATCCAGAAATCGTTACTGGACCTGTAATATACCAAATCGAAGCTCTTTACGAGCTCTACAAATTAGGCTGGGCGACCCTGCCAAAGCAATTTTTTCGGCAAAAATTCACTTGTTTTCCTCAGATTTCGAGGAAAAAAAAACATAAAATTGTGCCTGAATACGGCCATAACTCTTGATCCAGAAATCGTTGATGGGCCTGTAATATACGAAATCGAAGCTCTTTTCGAGCTCTACAAATTAGGCTAGGCGAACCACGCCAATGCCATTTTTTCGGCAAAAATTCACTTGTTTTCCTCAGATTTTTGGAGGAAAAAAAATCGAAAAACTGTGCCTGAATTCGGCCATAATACTTGATCCAGAAATCGTTGCTGGGCCTGTAATATACGAAGTCGAAGCTCTTTTCTAGCTCCACAAATTAGGCTAGGCGAACTACGCCAATGCCATTTTTTCGGCAAAAATTCACTTGTTTTCCTCAGATTTGTAGGAAAAAAATTGAAAAACAGTGACTGAATACGGCCATAACTCTTGATCCAGAAATCGTTGCTGGGCCTGTAATATACCAAATCGAAGCACTTTTCGAGCTCTACAAATTAGGCTGGGCGAACCCTGCCAAAGCAATTTTTTCGGCAAAAATTCACTTGTTTTCCTCAGATTTGGAGGAAAAAAAATCGAAAAACTGTGCCTGAATACGGCCATAACTCCTGATCCAGAAATTCTTGCTGGGCCTATAATATACCAAATCGAAGCTCTTTTTGACCTCTACAAATTAGGCAGGGTGAACCTGGCTAACGCAATTTTTTTGGCCAAAATTCACTTGTTTTCATCAGATTTGGAGGAAAAAAATTGAAAAACGGTGCCTGAATACGGCCATAACTCTTGATCCAGAAATCGTTGCTGGGCCTGTAATATACCAAATCGAAGCTCTTTTCGAGCTCTACAAATTAGGCTGGGCGAACCCCGCCAATGCAATTTTTTCGGCAAAAATTCACTTGTTTTCCTCAGATTTGGAGGAAAAAAAATCGAAAAACTGTGCCTGAATACGGCCATAACTCTTGATCCAGAAATCGTTGCTGGGCCTGTAATATACGTATTCGAAGCACTTTTCGAGCTCTTCAAATTAGGCTAGGCGAACCACGCCAATGCCATTTTTTCTGCAAAAATTCACTTGTTTTCCTCAGATTTGGAGGAAAAAAAATCGAAAAACTGTGCCTGAATACGACCATAACTCTTGATCCAGAAATCGTTGCTGGGCCTGTAATATACGAAATCGAAGCTCTTTTTGAGCTCTACAAATTAGGCTAGGCGAACCACGCCAATGCTATTTTTTCGGCAAAAATTCACTTGTTTTCCTCAGATTTGGAGGAAAAAAATTGAAAAACAGTGATTGAATACAGCCATAACTCTTGATCCAGAAATCGTTACTGGGCCTGTAATATACGAAATCGAAGCTCTTTTCGAGCTCTTTAAATTAGGCTAGGCGAACCACGCCAATGCCATTTTTTCTGTAAAAATTCACTTGTTTTCCTCAGATTTGGAGGAAAAAAAATTGAAAAACTGTGCCTGAATACGGCCTTAACTCTTGATCCAGACATCGTTGCTGGGCCTGTAATATACGAAATTGAAGCTCTTTTTGAGCTCTACAAATTAGGCTAGGCGAACCACGCCAATGCTATTTTTTCGGCAAAAATTCACTTGTTTTCCTCAGATTTGGAGGAAAAAATTTGAAAAACTGTGATTGAATACGGCCATAACTCTTGATCCAGAAATCGTTACTGGACCTGTAATATACCAAATCGAAGCTCTTTACGAGTTTTACAAATTAGGCTGGGCGACCCTGCCAAAGCAATTTTTTCGGAAAAAATTCACTTGTTTTCCTCCGATTTCGAGGAAAAAAAAACAAAAAATTGTGCCTGAATACGGCCATAACTCTTGATCCAGAAATCGTTGATGGGCCTGTAATATACGAAATCGAAGCTCTTTTCGAGCTCTACAAATTAGGCAAGGCGAACCACGCCAATGCCATTTTTTCGGCAAAAATTCACTTGTTTTCCTCAGATTTTTGGAGGAAAAAAAATCGAAAAACTGTGCCTGAATTCGGCCATAATACTTGATCCAGAAATCGTTGCTGGGCCTGTAATATACGAAGTCGAAGCTCTTTTCTAGCTCCACAAATTAGGCTAGGCGAACCACGCCAATGCCATTTTTTCGGCAAAAATTCACTTGTTTTCCTCAGATTTGTAGGAAAAAAATTGAAAAACAGTGACTGAATACGGCCATAACTCTTGATCCAGAAATCGTTGCTGGGCCTGTAATATACCAAATCGAAGCACTTTTGGAGCTCTACAAATTAGGCTGGGCGAACCCTGCCAAAGCAATTTTTTCGGCAAAAATTCACTTGTTTTCCTCAGATTTGGAGGAAAAAAAATCGAAAAACTGTGCCTGAATACGGCCATAACTCCTGATCCAGAAATCGTTGCTGGGCCTATAATATACCAAATCGAAGCTCTTTTTGACCTCTACAAATTAGGCAGGGTGAACCTGGCCAACACAATTTTTTTGGCCAAAATTCACTTGTTTTCATCAGATTTGGAGGAAAAAAATTGAAAAACTGTGCCTGAATACGGCCATAACTCTTGATCCAGAAATCGTTGCTGGGTCTGTAATATACCAAATCGAAGCTCTTTTTGAGCTCTACAAATTAGGCTGGGCGAACCCTGCCAAGCAATTTTTTCGGCAAAAATTCACTTGTTTTCCTCAGATTTGGAGGAAAAAAAATCGAAAAACTGTGCCTGAATACGGCCATAACTGCTGATCCAGTAATCGTTGCTGGGCCTATAATATACCAAATCGAAGCTCTTTTTGACCTCTACAAATTAGGCAGGGTGAACCTGGCCAACACAATTTTTTCGGCAAAAATTCACTTGTTTTCCTCAGATTTGGAGGAAAAAAATTGAAAAACTGTGCCTGAATACGGCCATAACTCTTGATCCAGAAATCGTTGCTGGGCCTGTAATATACGAAATTGAAGCTCTTTTTGAGCTCTACAAATTAGGCTAGGCGAACCACGCCAATGCTATTTTTTCGGCAAAAATTCACTTGTTTTCCTCAGATTTGGAGGAAAAAATTTGAAAAACAGTGATTGAATACGGCCATAACTCTTGATCCAGAAATCGTTACTGGGCCTGTAATATACCAAATCGAAGCTCTTTTCGAGCTCTACAAATTAGGCTGGGCGACCCTGCCAAAGCAATTTTTTCGGCAAAAATTCACTTGTTTTCCTCAGATTTCGAGGAAAAAAAACAAAAAACTGTGCCTGAATACGGCCATAACTCTTGATCCAGAAATCGTTGCTGGGCCTGTAATATACGAAATCGAAGCTCTTTTCGAGCTCTACAAATTAGGCTAGGCGAACCACGCCAATGCCATTTTTTCGGCAAAAATTCACTTGTTTTCCTCAGATTTGGAGGAAAAAAAATCGAAAAACTGTGCCTGAATTCGGCCATAA
Source organism: Morus indica (assembly GCA_029231665.1). Classification (NCBI taxonomy): domain Eukaryota; kingdom Viridiplantae; phylum Streptophyta; class Magnoliopsida; order Rosales; family Moraceae; genus Morus; species Morus indica. Next base: position 890,074 of record JACAGA010000022.1, read on the forward strand.
CACTTGATCCAGAAATCGTTGCTGGGCCTGTAATATACGAAATCGAAGCTCTTTTCTAGCTCCACAAATTAGGCTAGGCGAACCACGCCAATGCCATTTTTTCGGCAAAAATTCACTTGTTTTCCTCAGATTTGTAGGAAAAAAAATCGAAAAACTGTGCCTGAATACGGCCATAACTCTTGATCCAGAAATCGTTGCTGGGCCTGTAATATACGAAATCGAAGCTCTTTTCGAGCTCTACAAATTAGGCTAGGCGAACCACGCCAATGCCATTTTTTCGGCAAAAATTCACTTGTTTTCCTCAGATTTGGAGGAAAAAAAATCGAAAAACTGTGCCTGAATTCGGCCATAACACTTGATCCAGAAATCGTTGCTGGGCCTGTAATATACGAAATCGAAGCTCTTTTCTAGCTCCACAAATTAGGCTAGGCGAACCACGCCAATGCCATTTTTTCGGCAAAAATTCACTTGTTTTCCTCAGATTTGGAGGAAAAAAAATCAAAAAACTGTGCCTGAATACGGCCATAACTCCTGATCCAGAAATTCTTGCTGGGCCTATAATATACCAAATCGAAGCTCTTTTTGACCTCTACAAATTAGGCAGGGTGAACCTGGCTAACGCAATTTTTTTGGCCAAAATTCACTTGTTTTCATCAGATTTGGAGGAAAAAAATTGAAAAACGGTGCCTGAATACGGCCATAACTCTTGATCCAGAAATCGTTGCTGGGCCTGTAATATACCAAATCGAAGCTCTTTTCGAGCTCTACAAATTAGGCTGGGCGAACCCCGCCAATGCAATTTTTTCGGCAAAAATTCACTTGTTTTCCTCAGATTTGGAGGAAAAAAAATCGAAAAACTGTGCCTGAATACGGCCATAACTCTTGATCCAGAAATCGTTGCTGGGCCTGTAATATACGTATTCGAAGCACTTTTCGAGCTCTTCAAATTAGGCTAGGCGAACCACGCCAATGCCATTTTTTCTGCAAAAATTCACTTGTTTTCCTCAGATTTGGAGGAAAAAAAATCGAAAAACTGTGCCTGAATACGACCATAACTCTTGATCCAGAAATCGTTGCTGGGCCTGTAATATACGAAATCGAAGCTCTTTTTGAGCTCTACAAATTAGTCTAGGCGAACCACGCCAATGCTATTTTTTCGGCAAAAATTCACTTGTTTTCCTCAGATTTGGAGGAAAAAAATTGAAAAACAGTGATTGAATACAGCCATAACTCTTGATCCAGAAATCGTTACTGGGTCTGTAATATACGAAATCGAAGCTCTTTTTCGAGCTCTTCAAATTAGGCTAGGCGAACCACGCCAATGCCATTTTTTCTGCAAAAATTCACTTGTTTTCCTCAGATTTGGAGGAAAAAAAATTGAAAAACTGTGCCTGAATACGGCCTTAACTCTTGATCCAGAAATCGTTGCTGGGCCTGTAATATACGAAATTGAAGCTCTTTTTGAGCTCTACAAATTAGGCTAGGCGAACTACGCCAATGCTATTTTTTCGGCAAAAATTCACTTGTTTTCCTCAGATTTGGAGGAAAAAATTTGAAAAACTGTGATTGAATACGGCCATAACTCTTGATCCAGAAATCGTTACTGGACCTGTAATATACCAAATCGAAGCTCTTTACGAGTTTTACAAATTAGGCTGGGCGACCCTGCCAAAGCAATTTTTTCGGAAAAAATTCACTTGTTTTCCTCCGATTTCGAGGAAAAAAAAACAAAAAATTGTGCCTGAATACGGCCATAACTCTTGATCCAGAAATCGTTGATGGGCCTGTAATATACGAAATCGAAGCTCTTTTCGAGCTCTACAAATTAGGCAAGGCGAACCACGCCAATGCCATTTTTTCGGCAAAAATTCACTTGTTTTCCTCAGATTTTTGGAGGAAAAAAAATCGAAAAACTGTGCCTGAATTCGGCCATAATACTTGATCCAGAAATCGTTGCTGGGCCTGTAATATACGAAGTCGAAGCTCTTTTCTAGCTCCACAAATTAGGCTAGGCGAACCACGCCAATGCCATTTTTTCGGCAAAAATTCACTTGTTTTCCTCAGATTTGTAGGAAAAAAATTTAAAAACAGTGACTGAATACGGCCATAACTCTTGATCCAGAAATCGTTGCTGGGCCTCTAATATACGAAATCGAAGCTCTTTTCTAGCTCCAAAAATTAGGCTAGGCGAACCACGCCAATGCCATTTTTTCGGCAAAAATTCACTTGTTTTCCTCAGATTTGTAGGAAAAAAATTGAAAAACAGTGACTGAATACGGCCATAACTCTTGATCCAGAAATCGTTGCTGGGCCTGTAATATACCAAATCGAAGCACTTTTGGAGCTCTACAAATTAGGCTGCGAACCCTGCCAAAGCAATTTTTTCGGCAAAAATTCACTTGTTTTCCTCAGATTTGGAGGAAAAAAAATCGAAAAACTGTGCCTGAATACGGCCATAACTCCTGATCCAGAAATCGTTGCTGGGCCTATAATATACCAAATCGAAGCTCTTTTTGACCTCTACAAATTAGGCAGGGTGAACCTGGCCAACACAATTTTTTTGGCCAAATTCACTTGTTTTCATCAGATTTGGAGGAAAAAAATTGAAAAACTGTGCCTGAATACGGCCATAACTCTTGATCCAGAAATCGTTGCTGGGTCTGTAATATACCAAATCGAAGCTCTTTTTGAGCTCTACAAATTAGGCTGGGCGAACCCTGCCAAAGCAATTTTTTCGGCAAAAATTCACTTGTTTTCCTCAGATTTGGAGGAAAAAAAATCGAAAAACTGTGCCTGAATACGGCCATAACTGCTGATCCAGTAATCGTTGCTGGGCCTATAATATACCAAATCGAAGCTCTTTTTGACCTCTACAAATTAGGCAGGGTGAACCTGGCCAACACAATTTTTTCGGCAAAAATTCACTTGTTTTCCTCAGATTTGGAGGAAAAAAATTGAAAAACTGTGCCTGAATACGGCCATAACTCTTGATCCAGAAATCGTTGCTGGGCCTGTAATATACGAAATTGAAGCTCTTTTTGAGCTCTACAAATTAGGCTAGGCGAACCACGCCAATGCTATTTTTTCGGCAAAAATTCACTTGTTTTCCTCAGATTTGGAGGAAAAAATTTGAAAAACAGTGATTGAATACGGCCATAACTCTTGATCCAGAAATCGTTACTGGGCCTGTAATATACCAAATCGAAGCTCTTTTCGAGCTCTACAAATTAGGCTGGGCGACCCTGCCAAAGCAATTTTTTCGGCAAAAATTCACTTGTTTTCCTCAGATTTCGAGGAAAAAAAAACAAAAAACTGTGCCTGAATACGGCCATAACTCTTGATCCAGAAATCGTTGCTGGGCCTGTAATATACGAAATCGAAGCTCTTTTCGAGCTCTACAAATTAGGCTAGGCGAACCACGCCAATGCCATTTTTTCGGCAAAAATTCACTTGTTTTCCTCAGATTTGGAGGAAAAAAAATCGAAAAACTGTGCCTGAATTCGGCCATAACACTTGATCCAGAAATCGTTGCTGGGCCTGTAATATACGAAATCGAAGCTCTTTTCTAGCTCCACAAATTAGGCTAGGCGAACCACGCCAATGCCATTTTTTCGGCAAAAATTCACTTGTTTTCCTCAGATTTGTAGGAAAAAAATTGAAAAACAGTGACTGAATACGGCCATAACTCTTGATCCAGAAATCGTTGCTGGGCCTGTAATATACCAAATCGAAGCACTTTTGGAGCTCTACAAATTAGGCTGGGCGAACCCTGCCAAAGCAATTTTTTCGGCAAAAATTCACTTGTTTTCCTCAGATTTGGAGGAAAAAAAATCGAAAAACTGTGCCTGAATACGGCCATAACTCCTGATCCAGAAATCGTTGCTGGGCCTATAATATACCAAATCGAAGCTCTTTTTGACCTCTACAAATTAGGCAGGGTGAACCTGGCCAACACAATTTTTTTGGCCAAAATTCACTTGTTTTCATCAGATTTGGAGGAAAAAAATTGAAAAACTGTGCCTGAATACGGCCATAACTCTTGATCCAGAAATCGTTGCTGGGTCTGTAATATACCAAATCGAAGCTCTTTTTGAGCTCTACAAATTAGGCTGGGCGAACCCTGCCAAAGCAATTTTTTCGGCAAAAATTCACTTGTTTTCCTCAGATTTGGAGGAAAAAAAATCGAAAAACTGTGCCTGAATACGGCCATAACTGCTGATCCAGTAATCGTTGCTGGGCCTATAATATACCAAATCGAAGCTCTTTTTGACCTCTACAAATTAGGCAGGGTGAACCTGGCCAACACAATTTTTTCGGCAAAAATTCACTTGTTTTCCTCAGATTTGGAGGAAAAAAATTGAAAAACTGTGCCTGAATACGGCCATAACTCTTGATCCAGAAATCGTTGTTGGGCCTGTAATATACGAAATTGAAGCTCTTTTTGAGCTCTACAAATTAGGCTAGGCGAACCACGCCAATGCTATTTTTTCGGCAAAAATTCACTTGTTTTCCTCAGATTTGGAGGAAAAAATTTGAAAAACAGTGATTGAATACGGCCATAACTCTTGATCCAGAAATCGTTACTGGGCCTGTAATATACCAAATCGAAGCTCTTTTCGAGCTCTACAAATTAGGCTGGGCGACCCTGCCAAAGCAATTTTTTCGGCAAAAATTCACTTGTTTTCCTCAGATTTCGAGGAAAAAAAAACAAAAAACTGTGCCTGAATACGGCCATAACTCTTGATCCAGAAATCGTTGCTGGGCCTGTAATATACGAAATCGAAGCTCTTTTCGAGCTCTACAAATTAGGCTAGGCGAACCACGCCAATGCCATTTTTTCGGCAAAAATTCACTTGTTTTCCTCAGATTTGGAGGAAAAAAAATCGAAAAACTGTGCCTGAATTCGGCCATAACACTTGATCCAGAAATCGTTGCTGGGCCTGTAATATACGAAATCGAAGCTCTTTTCTAGCTCCACAAATTAGGCTAGGCGAACCACGCCAATGCCATTTTTTCGGCAAAAATTCACTTGTTTTCCTCAGATTTGTAGGAAAAAAATTGAAAAACAGTGACTGAATACGGCCATAACTCTTGATCCAGAAATCGTTGCTGGGCCTGTAATATACCAAATCGAAGCACTTTTGGAGCTCTACAAATTAGGCTGGGCGAACCCTGCCAAAGCAATTTTTTCGGCAAAAATTCACTTGTTTTCCTCAGATTTGGAGGAAAAAAAATCGAAAAACTGTGCCTGAATACGGCCATAACTCCTGATCCAGAAATCGTTGCTGGGCCTATAATATACCAAATCGAAGCTCTTTTTGACCTCTACAAATTAGGCAGGGTGAACCTGGCCAACACAATTTTTTTGGCCAAAATTCACTTGTTTTCATCAGATTTGGAGGAAAAAAATTGAAAAACTGTGCCTGAATACGGCCATAACTCTTGATCCAGAAATCGTTGCTGGGTCTGTAATATACCAAATCGAAGCTCTTTTTGAGCTCTACAAATTAGGCTGGGCGAACCCTGCCAAAGCAATTTTTTCGGCAAAAATTCACTTGTTTTCCTCAGATTTGGAGGAAAAAAAATCGAAAAACTGTGCCTGAATACGGCCATAACTGCTGATCCAGTAATCGTTGCTGGGCCTATAATATACCAAATCGAAGCTCTTTTTGACCTCTACAAATTAGGCAGGGTGAACCTGGCCAACACAATTTTTTCGGCAAAAATTCACTTGTTTTCCTCAGATTTGGAGGAAAAAAATTGAAAAACTGTGCCTGAATACGGCCATAACTCTTGATCCAGAAATCGTTGCTGGGCCTGTAATATACGAAATTGAAGCTCTTTTTGAGCTCTACAAATTAGGCTAGGCGAACCACGCCAATGCTATTTTTTCGGCAAAAATTCACTTGTTTTCCTCAGATTTGGAGGAAAAAATTTGAAAAACAGTGATTGAATACGGCCATAACTCTTGATCCAGAAATCGTTACTGGGCCTGTAATATACCAAATCGAAGCTCTTTTCGAGCTCTACAAATTAGGCTGGGCGACCCTGCCAAAGCAATTTTTTCGGCAAAAATTCACTTGTTTTCCTCAGATTTCGAGGAAAAAAAACAAAAAACTGTGCCTGAATACGGCCATAACTCTTGATCCAGAAATCGTTGCTGGGCCTGTAATATACGAAATCGAAGCTCTTTTTGAGCTCTACAAATTAGGCTAGGCGAACCACGCCAATGCCATTTTTTCGGCAAAAATTCACTTGTTTTCCTCAGATTTGGAGGAAAAAAAATCGAAAAACTGTGCCTGAATTCGGCCATAGCACTTGATCCAGAAATCGTTGCTGGGCCTGTAATATACGAAATCGAAGCTCTTTTCTAGCTCCACAAATTAGGCTAGGCGAACCACGCCAATGCCATTTTTTCGGCAAAAATTCACTTGTTTTCCTCAGATTTGTAGGAAAAAAATTGAAAAACAGTGACTGAATACGGCCATAACTCTTGATCCAGAAATCGTTGCTGGGCCTGTAATATACCAAATCGAAGCACTTTTGGAGCTCTACAAATTAGGCTGGGCGAACCCTGCCAAAGCAATTTTTTCGGCAAAAATTCACTTGTTTTCCTCAGATTTGGAGGAAAAAAAATCGAAAAACTGTGCCTGAATACGGCCATAACTCCTGATCCAGAAATCGTTGCTGGGCCTATAATATACCAAATCGAAGCTCTTTTTGACCTCTACAAATTAGGCAGGGTGAACCTGGCCAACACAATTTTTTTGGCCAAAATTCACTTGTTTTCATCAGATTTGGAGGAAAAAAATTGAAAAACTGTGCCTGAATACGGCCATAACTCTTGATCCAGAAATCGTTGCTGGGTCTTAATATACCAAATCGAAGCTCTTTTTGAGCTCTACAAATTAGGCTGGGCGAACCCTGCCAAAGCAATTTTTTCGGCAAAAATTCACTTGTTTTCCTCAGATTTGGAGGAAAAAAAATCGAAAAACTGTGCCTGAATACGGCCATAACTGCTGATCCAGTAATCGTTGCTGGGCCTATAATATACCAAATCGAAGCTCTTTTTGACCTCTACAAATTAGGCAGGGTGAACCTGGCCAACACAATTTTTTGGCCAAAATTCACTTGTTTTCATCAGATTTGGAGGAAAAAAATTGAAAAACTGTGCCTGAATACGGCCATAACTCTTGATCCAGAAATCGTTGCTGGGTCTGTAATATACCAAATCGAAGCTCTTTTTGAGCTCTACAAATTAGGCTGGGCGAACCCTGCCAAAGCAATTTTTTCGGCAAAAATTCACTTGTTTTCCTCAGATTTGGAGGAAAAAAAATCGAAAAACTGTGCCTGAATACGGCCATAACTGCTGATCCAGTAATCGTTGCTGGGCCTATAATATACCAAATCGAAGCTCTTTTTGACCTCTACAAATTAGGCAGGGTGAACCTGGCCAACACAATTTTTTCGGCAAAAATTCACTTGTTTTCCTCAGATTTGGAGGAAAAAAATTGAAAAACTGTGCCTGAATACGGCCATAACTCTTGATCCAGAAATCGTTGCTGGGCCTGTAATATACGAAATTGAAGCTCTTTTTGAGCTCCACAAATTAGGCTAGGCGAACCACGCCAATGCCATTTTTTCGGCAAAAATTCACTTGTTTTCCTCAGATTTGGAGGAAAAAAAATCGAAAAACTGTGCCTGAATTCGGCCATAGCACTTGATCCAGAAATCGTTGCTGGGCCTGTAATATACGAAATCGAAGCTTTTTTCTAGCTCCACAAATTAGGCTAGGCGAACCACGCCAATGCCATTTTTTCGGCAAAAATTCACTTGTTTTCCTCAGATTTGTAGGAAAAAAATTGAAAAACAGTGACTGAATACGGCCATAACTCTTGATCCAGAAATCGTTGCTGGGCCTGTAATATACCAAATCGAAGCACTTTTGGAGCTCTACAAATTAGGCTTGGCGAACCCTGCTAAAGCAATTTTTTCGGTAAAAATTCACTTGTTTTCCTCAGATTTGGAGGAAAAAAAATCGAAAAACTGTGCCTGAATACGGCCATAACTCCTGATCCAGAAATCGTTGCTGGGCCTATAATATACCAAATCGAAGCTCTTTTTGACCTCTACAAATTAGGCAGGGTGAACCTGGCCAACACAATTTTTTTGGCCAAAATTCACTTGTTTTCATCAGATTTGGAGGAAAAAAATTGAAAAACTGTGCCTGAATACGGCCATAACTCTTGATCCAGAAATCGTTGCTGGGTCTGTAATATACCAAATCGAAGCTCTTTTTGAGCTCTACAAATTAGGCTGGGCGAACCCTGCCAAAGCAATTTTTTCGGCAAAAATTCACTTGTTTTCCTCAGATTTGGAGGAAAAAAAATCGAAAAACTGTGCCTGAATACGGCCATAACTGCTGATCCAGTAATCGTTGCTGGGCCTATAATATACCAAATCGAAGCTCTTTTTGACCTCTACAAATTAGGCAGGGTGAACCTGGCCAACACAATTTTTTCGGCAAAAATTCACTTGTTTTCCTCAGATTTGGAGGAAAAAAATTGAAAAACTGTGCCTGAATACGGCCATAACTCTTGATCCAGAAATCGTTGCTGGGCCTGTAATATACGAAATTGAAGCTCTTTTTGAGCTCTACAAATTAGGCTAGGCGAACCACGCCAATGCTATTTTTTCGGCAAAAATTCACTTGTTTTCCTCAGATTTGGAGGAAAAAATTTGAAAAACAGTGATTGAATACGGCCATAACTCTTGATCCAGAAATCGTTACTGGGCCTGTAATATACCAAATCGAAGCTCTTTTCGAGCTCTACAAATTAGGCTGGGCGACCCTGCCAAAGCAATTTTTTCGGCAAAAATTCACTTGTTTTCCTCAGATTTCGAGGAAAAAAAACAAAAAACTGTGCCTGAATACGGCCATAACTCTTGATCCAGAAATCGTTGCTGGGCCTGTAATATACGAAATCGAAGCTCTTTTCGAGCTCTACAAATTAGGCTAGGCGAACCACGCCAATGCCATTTTTTCTGCAAAAATTCACTTGTTTTCCTCAGATTTGGAGGAAAAAAAATCGAAAAACTGTGCCTGAATACGGCCATAACTCTTGATCCAGAAATCGTTGCTGGGCCTGTAATATACGAAATTGAAGCTCTTTTTGAGCTCTACAAATTAGGCTAGGCGAACCACGCCAATGCTATTTTTTCGGCAAAAATTCACTTGTTTTCCTCAGATTTGGAGGAAAAAATTTGAAAAACAGTGATTGAATACGGCCATAACTCTTGATCCAGAAATCGTTACTGGGCCTGTAATATACCAAATCGAAGCTCTTTTCGAGCTCTACAAATTAGGCTGGGCGACCCTGCCAAAGCAATTTTTTCGGCAAAAATTCACTTGTTTTCCTCAGATTTCGAGGAAAAAAAAACAAAAAACTGTGCCTGAATACGGCCATAACTCTTGATCCAGAAATCGTTGCTGGGCCTGTAATATACGAAATCGAAGCTCTTTTCGAGCTCTACAAATTAGGCTAGGCGAACCACGCCAATGCCATTTTTTCGGCAAAAATTCACTTGTTTTCCTCAGATTTGGAGGAAAAAAAATCGAAAAACTGTGCCTGAATTCGGCCATAACACTTGATCCAGAAATCGTTGCTGGGCCTGTAATATACGAAATCGAAGCTCTTTTCTAGCTCCACAAATTAGGCTAGGCGAACCACGCCAATGCCATTTTTTCGGCAAAAATTCACTTGTTTTCCTCAGATTTGTAGGAAAAAAATTGAAAAACAGTGACTGAATACGGCCATAACTCTTGATCCAGAAATCGTTGCTGGGCCTGTAATATACCAAATCGAAGCACTTTTGGAGCTCTACAAATTAGGCTGGGCGAACCCTGCCAAAGCAATTTTTTCGGCAAAAATTCACTTGTTTTCCTCAGATTTGGAGGAAAAAAAATCGAAAAACTGTGCCTGAATACGGCCATAACTCCTGATCCAGAAATCGTTGCTGGGCCTATAATATACCAAATCGAAGCTCTTTTTGACCTCTACAAATTAGGCAGGGTGAACCTGGCCAACACAATTTTTTTGGCCAAAATTCACTTGTTTTCATCAGATTTGGAGGAAAAAAATTGAAAAACTGTGCCTGAATACGGCCATAACTCTTGATCCAGAAATCGTTGCTGGGTCTGTAATATACCAAATCGAAGCTCTTTTTGAGCTCTACAAATTAGGCTGGGCGAACCCTGCCAAAGCAATTTTTTCGGCAAAAATTCACTTGTTTTCCTCAGATTTGGAGGAAAAAAAATCGAAAAACTGTGCCTGAATACGGCCATAACTGCTGATCCAGTAATCGTTGCTGGGCCTATAATATACCAAATCGAAGCTCTTTTTGACCTCTACAAATTAGGCAGGGTGAACCTGGCCAACACAATTTTTTCGGCAAAAATTCACTTGTTTTCCTCAGATTTGGAGGAAAAAAATTGAAAAACTGTGCCTGAATACGGCCATAACTCTTGATCCAGAAATCGTTGCTGGGCCTGTAATATACGAAATTGAAGCTCTTTTTGAGCTCTACAAATTAGGCTAGGCGAACCACGCCAATGCTATTTTTTCGGCAAAAATTCACTTGTTTTCCTCAGATTTGGAGGAAAAAATTTGAAAAACAGTGATTGAATACGGCCATAACTCTTGATCCAGAAATCGTTACTGGGCCTGTAATATACCAAATCGAAGCTCTTTTCGAGCTCTACAAATTAGGCTGGGCGACCCTGCCAAAGCAATTTTTTCGGCAAAAATTCACTTGTTTTCCTCAGATTTCGAGGAAAAAAAAACAAAAAACTGTGCCTGAATACGGCCATAACTCTTGATCCAGAAATCGTTGCTGGGCCTGTAATATACGAAATCGAAGCTCTTTTCGAGCTCTACAAATTAGGCTAGGCGAACCACGCCAATGCCATTTTTTCGGCAAAAATTCACTTGTTTTCCTCAGATTTGGAGGAAAAAAAATCGAAAAACTGTGCCTGAATACGGCCATAACTCTTGATCCAGAAATCGTTGCTGGGCCTGTAATATACGAAATTGAAGCTCTTTTTGAGCTCTACAAATTAGGCTAGGCGAACCACGCCAATGCCATTTTTTCGGCAAAAATTCACTTGTTTTCCTCAGATTTGGAGGAAAAAATTTGAAAAACAGTGATTGAATACGGCCATAACTCTTGATCCAGAAATCGTTACTGGGCCTGTAATATACCAAATCGAAGCTCTTTTCGAGCTCTACAAATTAGGCTGGGCGACCCTGCCAAAGCAATTTTTTCGGCAAAAATTCACTTGTTTTCCTCAGATTTCGAGGAAAAAAAAACAAAAAACTGTGCCTGAATACGGCCATAACTCTTGATCCAGAAATCGTTGCTGGGCCTGTAATATACGAAATCGAAGCTCTTTTCGAGCTCTACAAATTAGGCTAGGCGAACCACGCCAATGCCATTTTTTCGGCAAAAATTCACTTGTTTTCCTCAGATTTGGAGGAAAAAAAATCGAAAAACTGTGCCTGAATTCGGCCATAACACTTGATCCAGAAATCGTTGCTGGGCCTGTAATATACGAAATCGAAGCTCTTTTCGAGCTCCACAAATTAGGCTAGGCGAACCACGCCAATGCCATTTTTTCGGCAAAAATTCACTTGTTTTCCTCAGATTTGTAGGAAAAAAATTGAAAAACAGTGACTGAATACGGCCATAACTCTTGATCCAGAAATCGTTACTGGGCCTGTAACATACCAAATCGAAGCTCTTTCCGAGCTCTACAAATTAGGCTGGGCGACCCTGCCAAAGCAACTTTTTCGGCAAAAATTCACTTGTTTTCCTCAGATTTCGAGGAAAAAAAAACAAAAAACTGTGCCTGAATACGGCCATAACTCTTGATCCAGAAATCGTTGCTGGGCCTGTAATATACCAAATCGAAGCTCTTTTCGAGCTCTACAAATTAGGCTAGGCTAACCACGCCAATGCCATTTTTTCGGCAAAAATTCACTTGTTTTCCTCAGATTTTTGGAGGAAAAAAAATCGAAAAACTGTGCCTGAATTCGGCCATAACACTTGATCCAGAAATCGTTGCTGGGCCTGTAATATACGAAATCGAAGCTCTTTTCTAGCTCCACAAATTAGGCTAGGCGAACCACGCCAATGCCATTTTTTCGGCAAAAATTCACTTGTTTTCCTCAGATTTGTAGGAAAAAAATTGAAAAACAGTGACTGAATACGGCCATAACTCTTGATCCAGAAATCGTTGCTGGGCCTGTAATATACCAAATCGAAGCACTTTTGGAGCTCTACAAATTAGGCTGGGCAAACCCTGTCAAAGCAATTTTTTCGGCAAAAATTCACTTGTTTTCCTCAGATTTGGAGGAAAAAAAATCGAAAAACTGTGCCTGAATACGGCCATAACTCCTGATCCAGAAATCGTTGCTGGGCCTATAATATACCAAATCGAAGCTCTTTTTGACCTCTACAAATTAGGCAGGTGAACCTGGCCAACACAATTTTTTTGCCAAAATTCACTTGTTTTCATCAGATTTGGAGGAAAAAAATTGAAAAACTGTGCCTGAATACGGCCATAACTCTTGATCCAGAAATCGTTGCTGGGCCTGTAATATACCAAATCGAAGCTCTTTTCGAGCTCTACAAATTAGGCTGGGCGAACCCTGCCAAAGCAATTTTTTCGGCAAAGATTCACTTGTTTTCCTCAGATTTGGGGGAAAAAAAATCGAAAAACTGTGCCTGAATACGACCATAACTCCTGATCCAAAAATCGTTGCTGGGCCTATAATATACCAAATCGATGCTCTTTTTGACCTCTACAAATTAGGCAGGGTGAACCTGGCCAACACAATTTTTTCGGCAAAAATTCACTTGTTTTCCTCAGATTTGGAGGAAAAAAATTGAAAAACAGTGACTGAATACGGCCATAACTCTTGATCCAGAAATCGTTGCTGGGCCTGTAATATACCAAATCGAAGCACTTTTGGAGCTCTACAAATTAGGCTGGGCAAACCCTGCCAAAGCAATTTTTTCGGCAAAAATTCACTTGTTTTCCTCAGATTTGGAGGAAAAAAAATCGAAAAACTGTGCCTGAATACGGCCATAACTCCTGATCCAGAAATCGTTGCTGGGCCTATAATATACCAAATCGAAGCTCTTTTTGACCTCTACAAATTAGGCAGGGTGAACCTGGCCAACACAATTTTTTTGGCCAAAATTCACTTGTTTTCATCAGATTTGGAGGAAAAAAATTAAAAAACTGTGCCTGAATACGGCCATAACTCTTGATCCAGAAATCGTTGCTGGGTCTGTAATATACCAAATCGAAGCTCTTTTCGAGCTCTACAAATTAGGCTGGGCGAACCCTGCCAAAGCAATTTTTTCGGCAAAGATTCACTTGTTTTCCTCAGATTTGGGGGAAAAAAAATCGAAAAACTGTGCCTGAATACGACCATAACTCCTAATCCAAAAATCGTTGCTGGGCCTATAATATACCAAATCGATGCTCTTTTTGACCTCTACAAATTAGGCAGGGTGAACCTGGCCAACACAATTTTTTCGGCAAAAATTCACTTGTTTTCCTCAGATTTGGAGGAAAAAAATTGAAAAACAGTGATTGAATACGGCCATAACTCTAAATCCAGAAATCGTTGCTGGGCCTGTAATATACGAAATCGAAGCTCTTTTCTAGCTCCACAAATTAGGCTAGGCGAACCACGCCAATGCCATTTTTTCGGCAAAAATTCACTTGTTTTCCTCAGATTTGTAGGAAAAAACTTGAAAAACAGTGACTGAATACGGCCATAACTCTTGATCCAGAAATCGTTGCTGGGTCTGTAATATACCAAATCGAAGCTCTTTTCGAGCTCTACAAATTAGGCTGGGCGAACCCTGCCAAAGCAATTTTTTCGGCAAAAATTCACTTGTTTTCCTCAGATTTGGAGGAAAAAAATCGAAAAACTGTGCCTGAATACGACCATAACTCCTGAACCAGAAATCGTTGCTGGGCCTATAATATACCAAATCGAAGCTCTTTTTGACCTCTACAAATTAGGCAGGGCGAACCTGGCCAACACAATTTTTTCGGCAAAAATTCACTTGTTTTCCTCAGATTTGGAGGAAAAAAATTGAAAAACAGTGATTGAATACGGCCATAACTCTTGATCCAGAAATCGTTACTGGGCCAGTAATATACCAAATCGAAGCTCTTTTCGAGCTCTACAAATTAGGCTGGGCGACCCTGCCAAAGCAATTTTTTCGGCAAAAATTCACTTGTTTTCCTCAGATTTCGAGGAAAAAAAAACAAAAAACTGTGCCTGAATACGGCCATAACTCTTGATCCAGAAATCGTTGCTGGGCCTGTAATATACGAAATCGAAGCTCTTTTCGAGCTCTACAAATTAGGCTAGGCGAACCACGCCAATGCCATTTTTTCGGCAAAAATTCACTTGTTTTCCTCAGATTTGGAGGAAAAAAAATCGAAAAACTGTGCCTGAATTCGGCCATAACACTTGATCCAGAAATCGTTGCTGGGCCTGTAATATACGAAATCGAAGCTCTTTTCTAGCTCCACAAATTAGGCTAGGCGAACCACGCCAATGCCATTTTTTCGGCAAAAATTCACTTGTTTTCCTCAGATTTGTAGGAAAAAACTTGAAAAACAGTGACTGAATACGGCCATAACTCTTGATCCCGAAATCGTTGCTGGGTCTGTAATATACCAAATCGAAGCTCTTTTCGAGCTCTACAAATTAGGCTGGGCGAACCCTGCCAAAGCAATTTTTTCGGCAAAAATTCACTTGTTTTCCTCAGATTTGGAGGAAAAAAAATCGAAAAACTGTGCCTGAATACGGCCATAACTCCTGATCCAGAAATCGTTGCTGGGCCTATAATATACCAAATCGAAGCTCTTTTTGACCTCTACAAATTAGGCAGGGTGAACCTGGCCAACACAATTTTTTCGGCAAAAATTCACTTGTTTTCCTCAGATTTGGAGGAAAAAAATTGAAAAACAGTGATTGAATACGGCCATAACTCTTGATCCAGAAATCGTTACTGGGCCTGTAATATACCAAATCGAAGCTCTTTTCGAGCTCTACAAATTAGGCTGGGCGACCCTGCCAAAGACAATTTTTTCGGCAAAAATTCACTTGTTTTCCTCAGATTTCGAGGAAAAAAAAACAAAAAACTGTGCCTGAATACGACCATAACTATTGATCCAGAAATCGTTGCTGGGCCTCTAATATACGAAATCGAAGCTCTTTTCGAGCTCTACAAATTAGGCTAGGCGAACCACGCCAATGCCATTTTTTCGGCAAAAATTCACTTGTTTTCCTCAGATTTGGAGGAAAAAAAATCGAAAAACTGTGCCTGAATTCGGCCATAACACTTGATCCAGAAATCGTTGCTGGGCCTGTAATATACGAAATCGAAGCTCTTTTCTAGCTCCACAAATTAGGCTAGGCGAACCACGCCAATGCCATTTTTTCGGCAAAAATTCACTTGTTTTCCTCAGATTTGTAGGAATAAACTTGAAAAACAGTGACTGAATACGGCCATAACTCTTGATCCCGAAATCGTTGCTGGGTCTGTAATATACCAAATCGAAGCTCTTTTTGAGCTCTACAAATTAGGCTGGGCGAACCCTGCCAAAGCAATTTTTTCGGCAAAAATTCACTTGTTTTCCTCAGATTTGGAGGAAAAAAAATCGAAAAACTGTGCCTGAATACGACCATAACTCCTGATCCAGAAATCGTTGCTGGGCCTATAATATACCAAATCGAAGCTCTTTTTGACCTCTACAAATTAGGCAGGGTGAACCTGGCCAACACAATTTTTTCGGCAAAAATTCACTTGTTTTCCTCAGATTTGGAGGAAAAAAATTGAAAAACAGTGATTGAATACGGCCATAACTCTTGATCCAGAAATCGTTACTGGGCCTGTAATATACCAAATCGAAGCTCTTTTCGAGCTCTACAAATTAGGCTGGGCGACCCTGCCAAAGCAATTTTTTCGGCAAAAATTCACTTGTTTTCCTCAGATTTCGAGGAAAAAAAAACAAAAAACTGTGCCTGAATACGGCCATAACTCTTGATCCAGAAATCGTTGCTGGGCCTGTAATATACGAAATCGAAGCTCTTTTCGAGCTCTACAAATTAGGCTAGGCGAACCACGCCAATGCCATTTTTTCGGCAAAAATTCACTTGTTTTCCTCAGATTTGGAGGAAAAAAAATCGAAAAACTGTGCCTGAATACGGCCATAACACTTGATCCAGAAATCGTTGCTGGGCCTGTAATATACGAAATCGAAGCTCTTTTCTAGCTCCACAAATTAGGCTAGGCGAACCACGCCAATGCCATTTTTTCGGCAAAAATTCACTTGTTTTCCTCAGATTTGTAGGAAAAAAATTGAAAAACAGTGACTGAATACGGCCATAACTCTTGATCCAGAAATCGTTGCTGGGCCTGTAATATACCAAATCGAAGCACTTTTGGAGCTCTACAAATTAGGCTGGGCGAACCCTGCCAAAGCAATTTTTTCGGCAAAAATTCACTTGTTTTCCTCAGATTTGGAGGAAAAAAAATCGAAAAACTGTGCCTGAATACGGCCATAACTCCTGATCCAGAAATCGTTGCTGGGCCTATAATATACCAAATCGAAGCTCTTTTTGACCTCTACAAATTAGGCAGGTGAACCTGGCCAACACAATTTTTTCGGCAAAAATTCACTTGTTTTCCTCAATTTGGAGGAAAAAAATGAAAAACAGTGATTGAATACGGCCATAACTCTTGATCCAGAAATCGTTACTGGGCCTGTAATATACCAAATCGAAGCTCTTTTCGAGCTCTACAAATTAGGCTGGGCGACCCTGCCAAAGCAATTTTTTCGGCAAAAATTCACTTGTTTTCCTCAGATTTCGAGGAAAAAAAAACAAAAAACTGTGCCTGAATACGGCCATAACTCTTGATCCAGAAATCGTTGCTGGGCCTGTAATATACGAAATCGAAGCTCTTTTCGAGCTCTACAAATTAGGCTAGGCGAACCACGCCAATGCCATTTTTTCGGCAAAAATTCACTTGTTTTCCTCAGATTTGGAGGAAAAAAAATCGAAAAACTGTGCCTGAATTCGGCCATAACACTTGATCCAGAAATCGTTGCTGGGCCTGTAATATACGAAATCGAAGCTCTTTTCTAGCTCCACAAATTAGGCTAGGCGAACCACGCCAATGCCATTTTTTCGGCAAAAATTCACTTGTTTTCCTCAGATTTGTAGGAAAAAAATTGAAAAACAGTGACTGAATACGGCCATAACTCTTGATCCAGAAATCGTTGCTGGGCCTGTAATATACCAAATCGAAGCTCTTTTCGAGCTCTACAAATTAGGCTGGGCGAACCCTGCCAAAGCAATTTTTTCGGCAAAAATTCACTTGTTTTCCTCAGATTTCGAGGAAAAAAAATCAAAAAACTGTGCCTGAATACGGCCATAACTCTTGATCCAGAAATCGTTGCTGGGCCTGTAATATACGAAATCGAAGCTCTTTTCGAGCTCTACAAATTAGGCTAGGCGAACCACGCCAATGCCATTTTTTCGGCAAAAATTCACTTGTTTTCCTCAGATTTGGAGGAAAAAAAATCGAAAAACTGTGCCTGAATTCGGCCATAACACTTGATCCAGAAATCGTTGCTGGGCCTGTAATATACGAAATCGAAGCTCTTTTCTAGCTCCACAAATTAGGCTAGGCGAACCACGCCAATGCCATTTTTTCGGCAAAAATTCACTTGTTTTCCTCAGATTTGTAGGAAAAAACTTGAAAAACAGTGACTGAATACGGCCATAACTCTTGATCCCGAAATCGTTGCTGGGTCTGTAATATACCAAATCGAAGCTCTTTTCGAGCTCTACAAATTAGGCTGGGCGAACCCTGCCAAAGCAATTTTTTCGGCAAAAATTCACTTGTTTTCCTCAGATTTGGAGGAAAAAAAATCGAAAAACTGTGCCTGAATACGGCCATAACTCCTGATCCAGAAATCGTTGCTGGGCCTATAATATACCAAATCGAAGCTCTTTTTGACCTCTACAAATTAGGCAGGGTGAACCTGGCCAACACAATTTTTTCGGCAAAAATTCACTTGTTTTCCTCAGATTTGGAGGAAAAAAATTGAAAAACAGTGATTGAATACGGCCATAACTCTTGATCCAGAAATCGTTACTGGGCCTGTAATATACCAAATCGAAGCTCTTTTCGAGCTCTACAAATTAGGCTGGGCGACCCTGCCAAAGACAATTTTTTCGGCAAAAATTCACTTGTTTTCCTCAGATTTCGAGGAAAAAAAAACAAAAAACTGTGCCTGAATACGACCATAACTATTGATCCAGAAATCGTTGCTGGGCCTCTAATATACGAAATCGAAGCTCTTTTCGAGCTCTACAAATTAGGCTAGGCGAACCACGCCAATGCCATTTTTTCGGCAAAAATTCACTTGTTTTCCTCAGATTTGGAGGAAAAAAAATCGAAAAACTGTGCCTGAATTCGGCCATAACACTTGATCCAGAAATCGTTGCTGGGCCTGTAATATACGAAATCGAAGCTCTTTTCTAGCTCCACAAATTAGGCTAGGCGAACCACGCCAATGCCATTTTTTCGGCAAAAATTCACTTGTTTTCCTCAGATTTGTAGGAAAAAACTTGAAAAACAGTGACTGAATACGGCCATAACTCTTGATCCCGAAATCGTTGCTGGGTCTGTAATATACCAAATCGAAGCTCTTTTTGAGCTCTACAAATTAGGCTGGGCGAACCCTGCCAAAGCAATTTTTTCGGCAAAAATTCACTTGTTTTCCTCAGATTTGGAGGAAAAAAAATCGAAAAACTGTGCCTGAATACGACCATAACTCCTGATCCAGAAATCGTTGCTGGGCCTATAATATACCAAATCGAAGCTCTTTTTGACCTCTACAAATTAGGCAGGGTGAACCTGGCCAACACAATTTTTTCGGCAAAAATTCACTTGTTTTCCTCAGATTTGGAGGAAAAAAATTGAAAAACAGTGACTGAATACGGCCATAACTCTTGATCCAGAAATCGTTACTGGGCCTGTAATATACCAAATCGAAGCTCTTTTCGAGCTCTACAAATTAGGCTGGGCGACCCTGCCAAAGCAATTTTTTCGGCAAAAATTCACTTGTTTTCCTCAGATTTCGAGGAAAAAAAAACAAAAAACTGTGCCTGAATACGGCCATAACTCTTGATCCAGAAATCGTTGCTGGGCCTGTAATATACGAAATCGAAGCTCTTTTCGAGCTCTACAAATTAGGCTAGGCGAACCACGCCAATGCCATTTTTTCGGCAAAAATTCACTTGTTTTCCTCAGATTTGGAGGAAAAAAAATCGAAAAACTGTGCCTGAATTCGGCCATAACACTTGATCCAGAAATCGTTGCTGGGCCTGTAATATACGAAATCGAAGCTCTTTTCTAGCTCCACAAATTAGGCTAGGCGAACCACGCCAATGCCATTTTTTCGGCAAAAATTCACTTGTTTTCCTCAGATTTGTAGGAAAAAAATTGAAAAACAGTGACTGAATACGGCCATAACTCTTGATCCAGAAATCGTTGCTGGGCCTGTAATTTACCAAATCGAAGCACTTTTGGAGCTCTACAAATTAGGCTGGGCGAACCCTGCCAAAGCAATTTTTTCGGCAAAAATTCACTTGTTTTCCTCAGATTTGGAGGAAAAAAAATCGAAAAACTGTGCCTGAATACGGACATAACTCCTGATCCAGAAATCGTTGCTGGGCCTATAATATACCAAATCGAAGCTCTTTTTGACCTCTACAAATTAGGCAGGGTGAACCTGGCCAACACAATTTTTTTGGCCAAAATTCATTTGTTTTCATCAGATTTGGTGGAAAAAAAATCAAAAAACTGTGCCTGAATACGGCCATAACTCTTGATCCAGAAATCATTACTGGGCCTATAATATACCAAACCGAAGCTCTTTTTGAGCTCTAAAAATTAGGCAGGGCAAACCTGGCCAACGCAATTTTTTCAGCCAAAATTCACTTGTTTTCATCAGACTTGGGGGAAAAAAATCAAAAAACTGTACTTGAATATGGCCATAACTCTAAATCCAGAAATCGTTGCTGGGCTTGTAATATACGAAATCGAAGCTCTTTTTGAGCTCTACAAATTAGGCTAGGCGAACCACGCCAATGCCATTTTGTCGGCAAAAATTCACTTGTTTTCCTCAGATTTGGAGGAAAAAAAATCGAAAAACTGTGCCTGAATACGGCCATAACTCTTGATCCAGAAATCGTTGCTGGGCCTGTAATATACGAAATCGAAGCTCTTTTCGAGCTCTACAAATTAGGCTAGGCGAACCACGCCAATGCTATTTTTTCGGCAAAAATTCACTTGTTTTCCTCAGATTTGGAGGAAAAAAATTGAAAAACAGTGATTGAATACGGCCATAACTCTTGATCCAGAAATCGTTACTGGGCCTGTAATATACGAAATCGAAGCTCTTTTCGAGCTCTTCAAATTATGCTAGGCGAACCACGCCAATGCCATTTTTTCGGCAAAAATTCACTTGTTTTCCTCAGATTTGGAGGAAAAAAAATCGAAAAACTGTGCCTGAATTCGGCCATAACAATTGATCCAGAAATCGTTGCTCGGCCTGTAATATACGAAATCGAAGCTCTTTTCGAGCTCCACAAATTAGGCTAGGCGAACCACGCCAATGCCATTTTTTCGGCAAAAATTCACTTGTTTTCCTCAGATTTGTAGGAAAAAAATTGAAAAACAGTGACTGAATACGGCCATAACTCTTGATCCAGAAATCGTTGCTGGGCCTATAATATACCAAATCGAAGCTCTTTTTGAGCTCTACAAATTAGGCAGGGTGAACCAGGCCAACGCAATTTTGTTGGCCAAAATTCATTTGTTTTCATCAGATTTGGTGGAAAAAAAATCAAAAAACTGTGCCTGAATACGGCCATAACTCTTGATCCAGAAATCATTGCTGGGCCTATAATATACCAAACCGATGCTCTTTTTTAGCTCTACAAATTAGGCAGGGCAAACCTGGCCAACGCAATTTTTTCAGCCAAAATTCACTTGTTTTCATCAGACTTGGAGGAAAAAAATCAAAAAACTGTACTTGAATATGGCCATATCTCTAGATCCAGAAATCGTTGCTGGGCCTGTAATATACGAAATCGAAGCTCTTTTTGAGCTCTACAAATTAGGCTCGGCGAACGACACCAATGCCATTTTTCTGCAAAAATTCTCTTGTTTTCCTCAGATTTGGAGGAAAAAAAATCGAAAAACTGTGCCTGAATACGGCCATAACTCTTGATCCAGAAATCGCTGCTGGGCCTGTAATATACGAAATCGAAGCTCTTTTCGAGCTCTAAAAATTAGGCTAGGCAAACCACGCCAATGCCATTTTTTCGGCAAAAATTCACTTGTTTTCCTCAGATTTGGAGGAAAAAAATTAAAAAACAGTGACTGAATACGGCCATAACTCTTGATCCAGAAATCATTGCTGGGCCTGTAATATACGAAATCGAAGCTCTTTTCGAGCTCTACAAATTAGGCTAGGCAAACCACGCCAATGCCATTTTTTCGGCAAAAATTCACTTGTTTTCCTCAGATTTGGAGGAAAAAAATTTAAAAACAGTGACTGAATATGGCCATAACTCTTGATCCAGAAATCGTTACTGGGCCTGTAATATACCAAATCGAAGCTCTTTTCGAGCTCTACAAATTAGGCTGGGCGACCCTGCCAAAGTAATTTTTTCGGCAAAAATTCACTTGTTTTCCTCAGATTTTGAGGAAAAAAAATCAAAAAACTTTGCCTCAATACGGCCATAACTCTTGATCCAGAAATCGTTGCTGGGCCTGTAATATACGAAATCGAAGCTCTTTTCGAGCTCTACAAATTAGGCTAGGCGAACCACGCCAATGCCATTTTTTCGGCAAAAATTCACTTGTTTTCCTCAGATTTGGAGGAAAAAAAATCAAAAAACTGTGCCTGAATTCGGCCATAACACTTGATCCAGAAATCGTTGCTGGGCCTGTAATATACGAAATGGAAGCTCTTTTCGAGCTCCACAAATTAGGCTAGGCGAACCACGCCAATGCCATTTTTTCGGCAAAAATTCACTTGTTTTCCTCAGATTTGTAGGAAAAAAATTGAAAAACAGTGACTGAATACGGCCATAACTCTTGATCCAGAAGTCGTTGCTGGGCCTGTAATATACCAAATCGAAGCACTTTTCGAGCTCTACAAATTAGGCTGGGCGACCCTGCCAAAGCAATTTTTTCGGCAAAAATTCACTTGTTTTCCTCAGATTTCCAGGAAAAAAAATCAAAAAACTGTGCCTGAATACGACCATAACTCTTGATCCAGAAATCGTTACTGGGCCTGTAATATACCAAATCGAAGCTCTTTTCGAGCTCTACAAATTAGGCTGGGCGACCCTGCCAAAGTAATTTTTTCGGCAAAAATTCTCTTGTTTTCCTCAGATTTCGAGGAAAAAAAATAAAAAAACTTTGCCTCAATACGGCCATAACTCTTGATCCAGAAATCGTTGCTGGGCCTGTAATATACGAAATCGAAGCTCTTTTCGAGCTCTACAAATTAGGCTAGGCGAACCACGCCAATGCCATTTTTTCGGCAAAAATTCAATTGTTTTCCTCAGATTTGGAGGAAAAAAAATCGAAAAACTGTGCTTGAATTCGGCCATAACACTTGATCCAGAAATCGTTGCTGGGCCTGTAATATACGAAATCGAAGCTCTCTTCGAGCTCCACAAATTAGGCTAGGCGAACCACGCCAATGCCATTTTTTCGGCAAAAATTCACTTGTTTTCCTCAGATTTGGAGGAAAAAATTGAAAAACAGTGATTGAATACGGCCATAACTCTTGATCCAGAAATCGTTACTAGGCCTGTAATATACCAAATCGAAGCTCTTTTCGAGCTCTACAAATTAGGCTGGGCGACCCTGCCAAAGCAATTTTTTCGGCAAAAATTCACTTGTTTTCCTCAGATTTCGAGGAAAAAAAATCAAAAAACTGTGCCTGAATACGGCCATAACTCTTGATCCAGAAATCGTTGCTGGGCCTGTAATACACGAAATCGAAGCTCTTTTCGAGCTCTACAAATTAGGCTAGGCGAACCACGCCAATGCCATTTTTTCGGCAAAAATTCACTTGTTTTCCTCAGATTTGGAGGAAAAAAAATCGAAAAACTGTGCCTGAATTCGGCCATAACACTTGATCCAGAAATCGTTGCTGGGCCTGTAATATACGAAATCGAAGCTCTTTTCGAGCTCCAGAAATTAGGCTAGGCGAACCACGCCAATGCCATTTTTTCGGCAAAAATTCACTTGTTTTCCTCAGATTTGTAGGAAAAAAATTGAAAAACTGTGACTGAATACGACCATAACTCTTGATCCAGAAATCGTTGCGGGGCCTATAATATACCAAATCGAAGCTCTTTTTGAGCTCTACAAATTAGGCAGGGTGCACCAGGCCAACGCAATTTTGTTGGCCAAAATTCATTTGTTTTCATCAGATTTGGTGGAAAAAAAATCAAAAAACTGTGCCTGAATACGACCATAACTCTTGATCCAGAAATCATTGCTGGGCCTATAATATACCAAACCGAAGCGCTTTTTGAGCTCTAAAAATTACGCAGGGCAAACCTGGCCAACGCAATTTTTTCAGCCAAAATTCACTTGTTTTCATCAAACTTTGAGGAAAAAAATCAAAAAACTGTACTTGAATATGGCCATAACTCTAGATCCAGAAATCGTTGCTGGGCCTGTGATATACGAAATCGAAGCACTTTTTGGGCTCTAAAAATTAGGCTAGGCGAACCACGCCAATGCCATTTTGTCGGCAAAAATTCACTTGTTTTCCTCAGATTTGGAGGAAAAAAAATTAAAAAACTGTGCCTGAATACGGCCATAACTCTTTATCCAGAAATCGTTGCTGGGCCTGTAATATACGAAATCGAAGCTCTTTTTGAGCTCTACAAATTAGGCTAGGCGAACCACGCCAATGCTATTTTTTCGGCAAAAATTCACTTGTTTTCCTTAGATTTGGAGGAAAAAAATTGAAAAACAGTGATTGAATACGGCCATAACTCTTGATCCAGAAATCGTTACTGGGCCTGTAATATACCAAATCGAAGCTCTTTTCGAGCTCTACAAATTACGCTGGGCGACACTGCCAAAGCAATTTTTTCGGCAAAAATTCACTTGTTTTCCTCAGATTTCGAGGAAAAAAAATTAAAAAACTGTGCCTGAATACGGCCATAACTCTTGATCCAGAAATCGTTACTGGGCCTGTAATATACCAAATCGAAGCTCTTTTTGAGCTCTACAAATTAGGCTGGGCGACCCTGCCAAAGCAATTTTTTCGGCAAAAATTCACTTGTTTTCCTCAGATTTCGAGGAAAAAAAATCAAAAAACTGTGCCTGAATACGGCCATAACTCTTGATCCAGAAATCGTTGCTGGGCCTGTAATATACGAAATCGAAGCTCTTTTCGAGCTCCACAAATTAGGCTAGGCGAACCACGCCAATGCCATTTTTTCGGCAAAAATTCACTTGTTTTCCTCAGATTTGTAGGAAAAAAATTTAAAAACAGTGACTGAATACGGCCATAACTCTTGATCCAGAAATCGTTGCTGGGCCTATAATATACCAAATCGAAGCTCTTTTTGAGCTCTACAAATTAGGCAGGGTGCACCAGGCCAACGCAATTTTGTTGGCCAAAATTCATTTGTTTTCATCAGATTTGGTGGAAAAAAAATCAAAAAACTGTGCCTGAATACGACCATAACTCTTGATCCAGAAATCATTGCTGGGCCTATAATATACCAAACCGAAGCGCTTTTTGAGCTCTAAAAATTACGCAGGGCAAACCTGGCCAACGCAATTTTTTCAGCCAAAATTCACTTGTTTTCATCAAACTTTGAGGAAAAAAATCAAAAAACTGTACTTGAATATGGCCATAACTCTAGATCCAGAAATCGTTGCTGGGCCTGTGATATACGAAATCGAAGCACTTTTTGGGCTCTAAAAATTAGGCTAGGCGAACCACGCCAATGCCATTTTGTCGGCAAAAATTCACTTGTTTTCCTCAGATTTGGAGGAAAAAAAATTAAAAAACTGTGCCTGAATACGGCCATAACTCTTTATCCAGAAATCGTTGCTGGGCCTGTAATATACGAAATCGAAGCTCTTTTTGAGCTCTACAAATTAGGCTAGGCGAACCACGCCAATGCTATTTTTTCGGCAAAAATTCACTTGTTTTCCTTAGATTTGGAGGAAAAAAATTGAAAAACAGTGATTGAATACGGCCATAACTCTTGATCCAGAAATCGTTACTGGGCCTGTAATATACCAAATCGAAGCTCTTTTCGAGCTCTACAAATTACGCTGGGCGACACTGCCAAAGCAATTTTTTCGGCAAAAATTCACTTGTTTTCCTCAGATTTCGAGGAAAAAAAATTAAAAAACTGTGCCTGAATACGGCCATAACTCTTGATCCAGAAATCGTTACTGGGCCTGTAATATACCAAATCGAAGCTCTTTTTGAGCTCTACAAATTAGGCTGGGCGACCCTGCCAAAGCAATTTTTTCGGCAAAAATTCACTTGTTTTCCTCAGATTTCGAGGAAAAAAAATCAAAAAACTGTGCCTGAATACGGCCATAACTCTTGATCCAGAAATCGTTGCTGGGCCTGTAATATACGAAATCGAAGCTCTTTTCGAGCTCCACAAATTAGGCTAGGCGAACCACGCCAATGCCATTTTTTCGGCAAAAATTCACTTGTTTTCGTCAGATTTGTAGGAAAAAAATTTAAAAACAGTGACTGAATACGGCCATAACTCTTGATCCAGAAATCGTTGCTGGGCCTATAATATACCAAATCGAAGCTCTTTTTGAGCTCTACAAATTAGGCAGGGTGAACCAGGCCAACGCAATTTTGTTGGCCAAAATTCATTTGTTTTCATCAGATTTGGTGGAAAAAAAATCAAAAAACTGTGCCTGAATACGGCCATAACTCTTGATCCAGAAATCATTGCTGGGCCTATAATATACCAAACCGAAGCTCTTTTTGAGCTCTAAAAATTAGGCAGGGCAAACCTGGCCAACGCAATTTTTTCAGCCAAAATTCACTTGTTTTCATCAGACTTTGAGGAAAAAAATCAAAAAACTGTACTTGAATATGGCCATAACTCTAGATCCAGAAATCGTTGCCGGGCCTGTAATATACGAAATCGAAGCACTTTTTGAGCTCTACAAATTAGGCTAGGCGAACCACGCCAATGCCATTTTGTCGGCAAAAATTCACTTGTTTTCCTCAGATTTGGAGGAAAAAAAATCGAAAAACTGTGCCTGAATACGGCCATAACTCTTTATCCAGAAATCGTTGCTGGGCCTGTAATATACGAAATCGAAGCACTTTTTGAGCTCTACAAATTAGGCTAGGCGAACCATGCCAATGCTATTTTTTCGGCAAAAATTCACTGGTTTTCCTCAGATTTGGAGGAAAAAAATTGAAAAACAGTGACTGAATACGGCCATAACTCTTGATCCAGAAATCGTTGCTGGGCCTGTAATATACCAAATCGAAGCTCTTTTTGAGCTCTACAAATTAGGCTGGGCGAACCCAGCCAAAGCAATTTTGTCGGCAAAAATTCACTTGTTTTCCTCAGATTTCGAGGAAAAAGAATCAAAAAACTGTGCCTGAAGACGGCCATAACTCTTGATCCAGAAATCGTTGCTGGGCCTGTAATATACGAAATCGAAGCTCTTTTCGAGCTCTACAAAAAAGGCTAGGCGAACCACGCCAATGCCATTTTTTCGGCAAAAATTCACTTATTTTCCTCAGATTTGTAGGAAAAAACTTGAAAAACAGTGACTGAATACGACCATAACTCTTGATCCAGAAATCGTTGCTGGGCCTGTAATATACGAAATCGAAGCTCTTTTCGAGCTCCACAAATTAGGCTAGGCGAACCACGCCAATGCCATTTTTTCGGCAAAAATTCACTTGTTTTCCTCAGATTTGTAGGAAAAAACTTGAAAAACAGTGACTGAATTCGGCCATAACACTTGATCCAGAAATCGTTGCTGGGCCTGTAATATACGAAATCGAAGCTCTTTTCGAGCTCCACAAATTAGGCTAGGCGAACCACGCCAATGCCATTTTTTCGGCAAAAATTCACTTGTTTTCCTCAGATTTGTAGGAAAAAACTTGAAAAACAGTGACTGAATACGGCCATAACTCTTGATCCAGAAATCGTTGCTGGGCCTATAATATACCAAATCGAAGCTCTTTTTGAGCTCTACAAATTTGGCAGGGTGAACCAGGCCAACGCAATTTTGTTGGCCAAAATTCATTTGTTTTCATCAGATTTGGTGGAAAAAAAATCAAAAAACTGTGCCTGAATACGGCCATAACTCTTGATCCAGAAATCGTTGCTGGGCCTATAATATACCAAACTGAAGCTCTTTTTGAGCTCTACAAATTAGGCAGGGCAAACCTGGCCAACG
This sequence comes from Morus indica, assembly GCA_029231665.1. Lineage (NCBI taxonomy): Eukaryota > Viridiplantae > Streptophyta > Magnoliopsida > Rosales > Moraceae > Morus > Morus indica. Next base: position 917,698 of record JACAGA010000022.1, read on the forward strand.
CAATTTTTCAGCCAAAATTCACTTGTATTCATCAAATTTGGAGGAAAAAAATCAAAAAACTGTACTTGAATACGGCCATAACTCTAGATCCAGAAATCGTTGCTGGGCCTGTAACACACCAAATCGAAGCTCTTTTCGAGCTCTAAAAAATTAGGCTAGGCGAACCCCGCCAATGCCATTTTGTCGGCAAAAATTCACTTGTTTTCCTCAGATTTGGAGGAATAAAAAATCGAAAAACTTTGCCTGAATACGGCCATAACTCTTGATCCAGAAATCGTTGCTGGGCCTATAATATTCCAAATTGAAGCTCTTTTTGACGTCTAAAAATTAGGCGGGGCGAACGCCGCAAACGCAATTTTTTCGGCAAAAATTCACTTGTTTTCATCAAATTTGGAGGAAAAAAATCGAAAAACTGTGCCTGAATACGACCATAACACTTGATCCAGAAATCGTTGCTGGGCCTGTAATATACCAAATCGAAGCTCTTTTCGAGGTCTACAAATTAGGCTGGGCGAACGCCGCCAATGCAATTTTTTCGGAAAAAATTCACTTGCTTTCCTCAGATTTGGAGGAAAAAAAATCGAAAAACTGTGCCTGAATACGGCCATAACTCTTTATCCAAAAATCGTTGCTGGGCCTATAATATACCAAATCGAAGCTCTTTTTGAGCTCTACAAATTAGGCAGGGTGAACCAGGCCAACGCAATTTTTTTGGCAAAAATTCACTTGTTTTCATCAGATTTGGAGGAAAAAAATCGAAAAACTGTGCCTGAATGCGGCCATAACTCTTGATCCAGAAATCGTTGCTGGGCCTGTAATATACCAAATCGAAGCTCTTTTCGAGCTCTACAAATTAGGCTGGGCGAACCCCGCCAATGCAATTGTTTCGGCAAAAATTCACTTGTTTTCCTCTGATTTGGAGGAAAAAAAATCGAAAAACTGTGCCTGAATACGGCCATAACTCTTGATCCAGAAATCGTTGCTAGGCCTGTAATATATGAAATCGAAGCTCTTTTCGAGCTATACAAATTAGGCTAGGCGAACCACGCCAATGCCATTTTTTCGGCAAAAATTCACTTGTTTTCCTCAGATTTGGAGGAAAAAAATTGAAAAACAGTGATTGAATACGGCCGTAACTCTAGATCCAGAAATCGTTGCTGGGCCTGTAACACACCAAATCGAAGGTCTTTTCGAGCTCTACAAATTAGGCTAGGCGAACCCCGCCAATGCCATTTTGTCGGCAAAAATTCACTTGTTTTCCTCAGATTTGGAGGAAAAAAAATCGAAAAACTGTGCTTGAATACGGCCATAACTCTTGATCCAGAAATCGTTGCTAGGCCTGTAATATATGAAATCGAAGCTCTTTTCGAGCTATACAAATTAGGCTAGGCGAACCACGCCAATGCCATTTTTTCGGCAAAAATTCACTTGTTTTCCTCAGATTTGGAGGAAAAAAATTGAAAAACAGTGATTGAATACGGCCGTAACTCTAGATCCAGAAATCGTTGCTGGGCCTGTAACACACCAAATCGAAGGTCTTTTCGAGCTCTACAAATTAGGCTAGGCGAACCCCGCCAATGCCATTTTGTCGGCAAAAATTCACTTGTTTTCCTCAGATTTGGAGGAAAAAAAATCGAAAAACTGTGCTTGAATACGGCCATAACTCTTGATCCAGAAATCGTTGCTGGGCCTGTAATATACGAAATCGAAGCTCTTTTCGAGCTCTACAAATTAGGCTAGGCGAACCACGCCGATGCCATTTTTTCTGCAAAAATTCACTTGTTTTCCTCAGATTTGGAGGAAAAAAATTAAAAAACAGTGATTGAATACGGCCATAACTCTAGATCCAGAAATCGTTGCTGGGCCTGTAACACACCAAATCGAAGGTCTTTTCGAGCTCTACAAATTAGGCTAGGCGAATCCCGCCAATGCCATTTTGTCGGCAAAAATTCACTTGTTTTCCTCAGATTTGGAGGAAAAAAATTGAAAAACAGTGATTGAATACGGCCATAACTCTAGATCCAGAAATCGTTGCTGTGCCTGTAACACGCCAAATCGAAGCTCTTTTCGAGCTCTACAAATTAGGCTAGACGAACCCCGCCAATGCCATTTTGTCGGCAAAAATTCACTTGTTTTCCTCAGATTTGGAGGAAAAAAAATCGAAAAACTATGCCTGAATGCGGCCATAACTCTTGATCCAGAAATCGTTGCTGGGCCTATAATATTCCAAATCGAAGCTCTTTTTGACCTCTAAAAATTAGGCGGGGCGAACACCGCCAACGCAATTTTTTGGGCAAAAATTCACTTGTTTTCATCAAATTTGGAGGAAAAAAATTGAAAAACTGTGCCTGAATACGGCCATAACACTTGATCCAGAAATCGTTGCTGGGCCTGTAATATACCAAATCGAAGCTCTTTTCGAGGTCTACAAATTAGGCTGGGTGAACCCCGCCAATGTAATTTTTTTGGCAAAAATTCACTAGTTTTCCTCAGATTTGGAGGAAAAAAAATCGAAAAACTGTGCCTGAATACGGACATAACTCTTGATTAAGAAATCGTTGCTGGGCCTATAATATACCAAATCGAAGCTCTTTTTGAGCACTTCAAATTAGGCAGGGTGGACTAGGCCAACGCAATTTTTTTGGGCAAAATTCACTTGTTTTCATCAGATTTGGAGGAAAAAAATCGAAAAACTGTGCCTGAATACGACCATAACTCTTGATCCAGAAATCGTTGCTAGGCCTGTAATATACCAAATCGAAGCTCTTTTCGAGCTCTACAAATTAGGCTGGGCGAACCCCGCCAATGCAATTTTTTCTGCAAAAATTCACTTGTTTTCCTCAGATTTGGAGGAAAAAAAATCGAAAAACTGTGCCTGAATACGGCCATAACTCTTGATCAAGAAATCGTTGCTGGGCCTGTAATATACGAAATCGAAGCCCTTTTGGAGCTCTACAAATTAGGCTAGGCGAACCACGCCAATGCCATTTTTTCTGCAAAAATTCACTTGTTTTCCTCAGATTTCGAGGAAAAAAAATAAAAAAACTGTGCCTGAATACGGCCATAACTCTTGATCCAGAAATCGTTGCTGGGCCTGTAATATACGAAATCGAAGCTCTTTTCGAGCTCTGCAAATAAGGCTAGGCGAACCACGCCAATGCCATTTTTTCGGCAAAAATTCACTTGTTTTCCTCAGATTTGGAGGAAAAAAAATCGAAAAACTGTGCCTTAATACGACCATAACACTTGATCCAGAAATCGTTGCTGGGCCTGTAATATACGAAATCGAAGCTCTTTTCGAGCTCTAAAAATTAGGCTAGGCGAACCACGCCGATGCCATTTTTTCTGCAAAAATTCACTTGTTTTCCTCAGATTTGGAGGAAAAAAATTAAAAAACAATGATTGAATACGGCCATAACTCTAGATCCAGAAATCGTTGCTGGGCCTGTAACACACCAAATCGAAGGTCTTTTCGAGCTCTACAAATTAGGCTAGGCGAACCCCGCCAATGCCATTTTGTCGGCAAAAATTCACTTGTTTTCCTCAGATTTGGAGGAAAAAAATTGAAAAACAGTGATTGAATACGGCCATAACTCTAGATCCAGAAATCGTTGCTGTGCCTGTAACACGCCAAATCGAAGCTCTTTTCGAGCTCTACAAATTAGGCTAGACGAACCCCGCCAATGCCATTTTGTCGGCAAAAATTCACTTGTTTTCCTCAGATTTGGAGGAAAAAAAATCGAAAAACTATGCCTGAATGCGGCCATAACTCTTGATCCAGAAATCGTTGCTGGGCCTATAATATTCCAAATCGAAGCTCTTTTTGACCTCTAAAAATTAGGCGGGGCGAACACCGCCAACGCAATTTTTTGGGCAAAAATTCACTTGTTTTCATCAAATTTGGAGGAAAAAAATTGAAAAACTGTGCCTGAATACGGCCATAACACTTGATCCAGAAATCGTTGCTGGGCCTGTAATATACCAAATCGATGCTCTTTTCGAGGTCTACAAATTAGGCTGGGTGAACCCCGCCAATGTAATTTTTTTGGCAAAAATTCACTAGTTTTCCTCAGATTTGGAGGAAAAAAAATCGAAAAACTGTGCCTGAATACGGACATAACTCTTGATTAAGAAATCGTTGCTGGGCCTATAATATACCAAATCGAAGCTCTTTTTGAGCACTTCAAATTAGGCAGGGTGGACTAGGCCAACGCAATTTTTTTGGGCAAAATTCACTTGTTTTCATCAGATTTGGAGGAAAAAAATCGAAAAACTGTGCCTGAATACGACCATAACTCTTGATCCAGAAATCGTTGCTAGGCCTGTAATATACCAAATCGAAGCTCTTTTCGAGCTCTACAAATTAGGCTGGGCGAACCCCGCCAATGCAATTTTTTCTGCAAAAATTCACTTGTTTTCCTCAGATTTGGAGGAAAAAAAATCGAAAAACTGTGCCTGAATACGGCCATAACTCTTGATCAAGAAATCGTTGCTGGGCCTGTAATATACGAAATCGAAGCCCTTTTGGAGCTCTACAAATTAGGCTAGGCGAACCACGCCAATGCCATTTTTTCTGCAAAAATTCACTTGTTTTCCTCAGATTTCGAGGAAAAAAAATAAAAAAACTGTGCCTGAATACGGCCATAACTCTTGATCCAGAAATCGTTGCTGGGCCTGTAATATACGAAATCGAAGCTCTTTTCGAGCTCTGTAAATAAGGCTAGGCGAACCACGCCAATGCCATTTTTTCGGCAAAAATTCACTTGTTTTCCTCAGATTTGGAGGAAAAAAAATCGAAAAACTGTGCCTTAATACGACCATAACACTTGATCCAGAAATCGTTGCTGGGCCTGTAATATACGAAATCGAAGCTCTTTTCGAGCTCTAAAAATTAGGCTAGGCGAACCACGCCGATGCCATTTTTTCTGCAAAAATTCACTTGTTTTCCTCAGATTTGGAGGAAAAAAATTAAAAAACAGTGATTGAATACGGCCATAACTCTAGATCCAGAAATCGTTGCTGGGCCTGTAACACACCAAATCGAAGGTCTTTTCGAGCTCTACAAATTAGGCTAGGCGAACCCCGCCAATGCCATTTTGTCGGCAAAAATTCACTTGTTTTCCTCAGATTTGGAGGAAAAAAATTGAAAAACAGTGATTGAATACGGCCATAACTCTAGATCCAGAAATCGTTGCTGTGCCTGTAACACGCCAAATCGAAGCTCTTTTCGAGCTCTACAAATTAGGCTAGACGAACCCCGCCAATGCCATTTTGTCGGCAAAAATTCACTTGTTTTCCTCAGATTTGGAGGAAAAAAAATCGAAAAACTATGCCTGAATGCGGCCATAACTCTTGATCCAGAAATCGTTGCTGGGCCTATAATATTCCAAATCGAAGCTCTTTTTGACCTCTAAAAATTAGGCGGGGCGAACACCGCCAACGCAATTTTTTGGGCAAAAATTCACTTGTTTTCATCAAATTTGGAGGAAAAAAATTGAAAAACTGTGCCTGAATACGGCCATAACACTTGATCCAGAAATCGTTGCTGGGCCTGTAATATACCAAATCGAAGCTCTTTTCGAGGTCTACAAATTAGGCTGGGTGAACCCCGCCAATGTAATTTTTTTGGCAAAAATTCACTAGTTTTCCTCAGATTTGGAGGAAAAAAAATCGAAAAACTGTGCCTGAATACGGACATAACTCTTGATTAAGAAATCGTTGCTGGGCCTATAATATACCAAATCGAAGCTCTTTTTGAGCACTTCAAATTAGGCAGGGTGAACTAGGCCAACGCAATTTTTTTGGGCAAAATTCACTTGTTTTCATCAGATTTGGAGGAAAAAAATCGAAAAACTGTGCCTGAATACGACCATAACTCTTGATCCAGAAATCGTTGCTAGGCCTGTAATATACCAAATCGAAGCTCTTTTCGAGCTCTACAAATTAGGCTGGGCGAACCCCGCCAATGCAATTTTTTCTGCAAAAATTCACTTGTTTTCCTCAGATTTGGAGGAAAAAAAATCGAAAAACTGTGCCTGAATACGGCCATAACTCTTGATCAAGAAATCGTTGCTGGGCCTGTAATATACGAAATCGAAGCCCTTTTGGAGCTCTACAAATTAGGCTAGGCGAACCACGCCAATGCCATTTTTTCTGCAAAAATTCACTTGTTTTCCTCAGATTTCGAGGAAAAAAAATAAAAAAACTGTGCCTGAATACGGCCATAACTCTTGATCCAGAAATCGTTGCTGGGCCTGTAATATACGAAATCGAAGCTCTTTTCGAGCTCTGCAAATAAGGCTAGGCGAACCACGCCAATGCCATTTTTTCGGCAAAAATTCACTTGTTTTCCTCAGATTTGGAGGAAAAAAAATCGAAAAACTGTGCCTGAATACGACCATAACACTTGATCCAGAAATCGTTGCTGGGCCTGTAATATACCAAATCGAAGCTCTTTTCGAGGTCTACGAATTAGGCTGGGCGAACCCCGCCAATGCAATTTTTTCGGAAAAAATTCACTTGCTTTCCTCAGATTTGGAGGAAAAAAAATCGAAAAACTGTGCCTGAATACGGCCATAACTCTTGATCCAAAAATCATTGCTGGGCCTATAATATACCAAATCGAAGCTCTTTTTGAGCTCTACAAATTAGGCAGGGTGAACCAGGCCAACGCAATTTTTTTGGCAAAAATTCACTTGTTTTCATCAGATTTGGAGGAAAAAAATCGAAAAACTGTGCCTGAATGCGGCCATAACTCTTGATCCAGAAATCGTTGCTGGGCCTGTAATATACCAAATCGAAGCTCTTTTCGAGCTCTAAAAATTAGGCTGGGCGAACCCCGCCAATGCAATTTTTTCGGCAAAAATTCACTTGTTTTCCTCTGATTTGGAGGAAAAAAAATCGAAAAACTGTGCCTGAATACGGCCATAACTCTTGATCCAGAAATCGTTGCTAGGCCTGTAATATATGAAATCGAAGCTCTTTTCGAGCTATACAAATTAGACTAGGCGAACCACGCCAATGCCATTTTTTCGGCAAAAATTCACTTGTTTTCCTCAGATTTGGAGGAAAAAAATTGAAAAACAGTGATTGAATACGGCCGTAACTCTAGATCCAGAAATCGTTGCTGGGCCTGTAACACACCAAATCGAAGGTCTTTTCGAGCTCTACAAATTAGGCTAGGCGAACCCCGCCAATGCCATTTTGTCGGCAAAAATTCACTTGTTTTCCTCAGATTTGGAGGAAAAAAAATCGAAAAACTGTGCTTGAATACGGCCATAACTCTTGATCCAGAAATCGTTGCTGGGCCTGTAATATACGAAATCGAAGCTCTTTTCGAGCTCTACAAATTAGGCTAGGCGAACCACGCCGATGCCATTTTTTCTGCAAAAATTCACTTGTTTTCCTCAGATTTGGAGGAAAAAAATTGAAAAACAGTGATTGAATACGGCCATAACTCTAGATCCAGAAATCGTTGCTGGGCCTGTAACACACCAAATCGAAGATCTTTTCGAGCTCTACAAATTAGGCTAGGCGAACCCCGCCAATGCCATTTTGTCGGCAAAAATTCACTTGTTTTCCTCAGATTTGGAGGAAAAAAATTGAAAAACAGTGATTGAATACGGCCATAACTCTAGATCCAGAAATCGTTGCTGTGCCTGTAACACGCCAAATCGAAGCTCTTTTCGAGCTCTACAAATTAGGCTAGACGAACCCCGCCAATGCCATTTTGTCGGCAAAAATTCACTTGTTTTCCTCAGATTTGGAGGAAAAAAAACCGAAAAACTGTGCCTGAATACGACCATAACACTTGATCCAGAAATCGTTGCTGGGCCTGTAATATACCAAATCGAAGCTCTTTTTGACCTCTACAAATTAGGCGGGGCGAACGCCGCCAACGCAATTTTTTCGGCAAAAATTCACTTGTTTTCATCAGATTTGGAGGAAAAAAATCGAAAAACTGTGCGTGAATACGGCCATAACACTTGATCCAGAAATCGTTGCTGGGCCTATAATATACCAAATCGAAGCTCTTTTTGAGCCCTACAAATTATGCAGGGCGAACCAGGTCAACGCAATTTTTTTGGCAAAAATTCACTTGTTTTCATCAGATTTGGTGGAAAAAAAATCGAAAAACTGTGCCTGAATACGGCCATAACTCTTGATCCAGAAATCGTTGTTAGGCCTGTAATATACGAAATCGAAGCTCTTTACGAGCTTTACAAATTAGGCTAGGCCAACCACGCCAATGCCATTTTTTCGGCAAAAATTCACTTGTTTTCCTCAGATTTGGAGGAAAAAAAATTGAAAAACAGTGACTGAATACGGCCATAACTCTTGATCCAGAAATCGTTGCTGGGCCTATAATATACTAAATCGAAGCTCTTTTTGACGTCTACAAATTAGGTAGGGTGAACCAGGCCAACGCAATTTTTTTGGCAAAAATTCACTTGTTTTCATCAGATTTGGAGGAAAAAAAATCGAAAAATTGTGCCTGAATACGGCCATAACTCTTGATCCATAAATCGTTGCTGGGCCTATAATATACCAAATCGAAGCTCTTTGTGAGCTCTACAAATTAGGCACGGTGAACCAGGGCAACGCAATTTTTTTGGCAAAAATTCACTTGTTTTCATCAGATTTGGAGGAAAAAAAATCGAAAAACTGTGCCTGAATACAGCCATAACTCTTGATCCAGAAATCGTTGTTGGGCCTGTAATATACGAAATCGAAGCTCTTTTCGAGCTCTACAAAATAGGCTAGGCCAACCATGCCAATGCAATTTTTTCGGCAAAAATTCACTTGTTTTCAGCAGATTTGGAGGAAAAAATATCAAAAAACTGTGCCTGAATACGGCCATACCTCTTGATCCAGAAATCGTTGTTGGGCCTATAATATACCAAACCGAAGCTCTTTTTGAGCTCTACAAATTAGGAAGGGCAAACCTGGCCAACACAATTTTTTCAGCCAAAATTCACTTGTTTTCATCAGATTTGGAGGAAAAAAATCAAAAAACTGTAGTTGAATACGGCCATAACTCTAGATCCAAAAATCGTTGCTGGGCCTGTAATACACCAAATCGAAGCTCTTTTCGAGCTCTACAAATTAGGCTAGGCGAACCACTCCAATGCCATTTTTTCGGTAAAAATTCACTTGTTTTCCTCAGATTTGGAGGAAAAAAAATTGAAAAACTGTGCCTGAATACGGCCATAACTCTTGATCCAGAAATTGTTGCTGGGCCTATAATATACCAAATCGAAGCTCTTTTTGAGCTCTACAAATTATGAAGGGCGCACCGGGCCAACGCAATTTTTTTGGCAAAAATTCACTTGTTTTCATAAGATTTGGAGGAAAAAATATCAAAAAACTGTGCCTGAATACGGCCATAACTCTTGATCCAGAAATCGTTGTTGGGCCTATAATATACCAAACCGAAGCACTTTTTGAGCTCTACAAATTAGGCAGGGCAAACCTGGCCAACGCAATTTTTTCAGCCAAAATTCACTTGTTTTCATCAGATTTGGAGGAAAAAAATCAAAAAACTGTACTTGAATACGGCCATAACTCTAGATCCAGAAATCGTTGCTGGGCCTGTAATACACCAAATCGAAGCTCTTTTCGAGCTATACAAATTAGGCTAGGCGAACCACGCCAATGCCATTTTTTCGGCAAAAATTCACTTGTTTTCCTCAGATTTGGAGGAAAAAAAATTGAAAAACAGTGACAGAATACGGCCAAAACTCTTGATCCAGAAATCGTTGCTGGGCCTATAATACACCAAATCGAAGCTCTTTTTGAGCTCTACAAATTATGCAGTGCGAACCAGGCCAACGTAATTTTTTTGGCAAAAATTCACTTGTTTTCATCAGATTTGGAGGAAAAAAATCGAAAAACTGTGCCTGAATACAGTCATAACTCTTGATCCAGAAATAGTTGCTGGGCCTATAATATACCAAATCGAACCTGTTTTTGAGCTCTACAAATTAGGCAGGGCAAACTTGGCCAACGCAATTTTTTCAGCCAAAATTCACTTGTTTTCATCAGATTTGGAGGAAAAAAATCAAAAAACTGTACTTGAATACGGCCATAACTCTAGATCCAGAAATCGTTGCTGGGCCTGTAATACACCAAATCGAAGCTCTTTTCGAGCTATACAAATTAGGCTAGGCGATCCATGCCAATGCCATTTTTTCGGCAAAAATTCACTTGTTTTCCTCAGATTTGGAGGAAAAAAAATTGAAAAACAGTGACTGAATACGGCCAAAACTCTTGATCCAAAAATCGTTGCTGGGCCTATAATATTCCAAATCGAACCTCTTTTTGAGCTCTACAAATTAGGCAGGGTGAAGCAGGCCAACGCAATTTTTTTGGCCAAAATTCATTAGTTTTCATCAGATTTGGAGGAAAAAAAATCGAAAAACTGTGCCTGAATACGGCCATAACTCTTGATCCAGAAATCGTTGCTGGGCCTATAATATACCAAACCGGAGCACTTTTAGAGCTCTAAAAATTAGGTAGGGCAAACCTGGCCAACGCAATTTTTTCAACCAAAATTCACTTGTTTTCATCAGATTTGGAGGAAAAAAATCAAAAAACTGTACTTGAATACGGCCATAACTCTAGATCCAGAAATCGTTGCTGGGCCTGTAATACACCAAATCGAAGCTCTTTTTGAGCTCTACAAATTAGACTAGGCGAACCACGCCAATGCTATTTTTTCGGCAAAAATTCACTTGTTTTCCTCAGATTTGGAGGAAAAAAATTGAAAAACAGTGACTGAATACGGCCATAACTCTTGATCCAGAAATCGTTGCTGGGCCTATAATATACCAAATCAAAGCTCTTTTTGAGCTCTACAAATTATGCAGTGCGAACCAGGCCAATGCAATTTTTTTGGCAAAAATTCACTTGTTTTCATCAGATTTGGAGGAAAAAAATCGAAAAACTGTGCCTGAATACAGCCATAACTCTTGATCCAAAAATAGTTGCTGGGCCTATAATATACCAAATCGAACCTCTTTTTGAGCTCTACAAATTAGGCAGGGTGAACCGGGCCAACGCAATTTTTTTGGCCAAAATTCATTTGTTTTCATTAGATTTGGAGGAAAAAAAATCAAAAAACTGTGCCTGAATACGGCCATAACTCTTGATCCAGAAATCGTTGCTGGGCCTATAATATACCAAACCGAAGCTCTTTTTGAGCTCTACAAATTAGGTAGGGCAAACCTGGACAACGCAATTTTTTCAGCCAAAATTCACTTATTTTCATCAGATTTGGAGGAAAAAAATCAAAAAACTATACTGGAATACGGCCATAACTCTAGATCCGGAAATCGTTGCTGGGCCTGTAATACACCAAATCGAAGCTCTTTTCGAGCTCTACAAATTAGGCTAGGCGAACCCCGCCAATGCCATTTTGTCGGCAAAAATTCACTTGTTTTCCTCAGATTTGGAGGAAAAAAAATCGAAAAACTGTGCCTGAATACGGCCATAACTCTTGATCCAGAAATCGTTGCTGGGCCTATAATATTCCAAATCGAAGCTCTTTTTGACCTCTACAAATTAGGCAGGGCGAACGCCGCCAACGCAATTTTTTCGGCAAAAATTCACTTGTTTTCATCAGATTTGGAGGAAAAAAATCGAAAAACTGTGCCTGAATACAGCCATAACTCTTGATACAGAAATAGTTGCTGGGCCAATAATATACCAAATCGAAGCTCTTTTTGAGCTCTACAAATAAGGCAGGGTGAACCAGGCCAACGCAAATGTTTTGGCCAAAATTCATTTGTTTTCATCAGATTTGGAGGAAAAAAAATCGAAAAACTGTGCCTGAATACGGCCATAACTCTTGATCCAGAAATCGTTGCTGGGCCTATAATATTCCAAATCGAAGCTCTTTTTGACCTCTACAAATTAGGCGGGGCGAACGCCGCCAACGCAATTTTTTCGGCAAAAATTCACTTGTTTTCATCAGATTTGGAGGAAAAAAATCGAAAAACTGTGCCTGAATACAGCCATAACTCTTCATACAGAAATAGTTGCTGGGCCTATAATATACCAAATCGAAGCTCTTTTTGAGCTCTACAAATTAGGCAGGGTGAACCAGGCCAACGCAATTTTGTTGGCCAAAATTCATTTGTTTTCATCAGATTTGGAGGAAAAAAAATCAAAAAACTATGCCTGAATACGGCCATAACTCTTGATCCAGAAATCGTTGCTGGGCCTATAATATACCAAACCGAAGCTCTTTTTGAGCTCTACAAATTAGGCAGGGCAAACCTGGCCAACACAATTTTTTCAGCCAAAATTCACATGTTTTCATCAGATTTGGAGGAAAAAAATCAAAAAACTGTACTTGAATACGGCCATAACTCTAGATCCAGAAATCGTTGCTGGGCCTGTAATACACCAAATCGAAGCTCTTTTCGAGCTATACAAATTAGGCTAGGCGAACCACGCCAATGCCATTTTTTCGGCAAAAATTCACTTGTTTTCCTCAGATTTGGAGGAAAAAAAATTGAAAAACAGTGACAGAATACGGCCAAAACTCTTGATCCAGAAATCGTTGCTGGGCCTATAATACACCAAATCGAAGCTCTTTTTGAGCTCTACAAATTATGCAGTGCGAACCAGGCCAACGTAATTTTTTTGGCAAAAATTCACTTGTTTTCATCAGATTTGGAGGAAAAAAATCGAAAAACTGTGCCTGAATACAGTCATAACTCTTGATCCAGAAATAGTTGCTGGGCCTATAATATACCAAATCGAACCTGTTTTTGAGCTCTACAAATTAGGCAGGGCAAACTTGGCCAACGCAATTTTTTCAGCCAAAATTCACTTGTTTTCATCAGATTTGGAGGAAAAAAATCAAAAAACTGTACTTGAATACGGCCATAACTCTAGATCCAGAAATCGTTGCTGGGCCTGTAATACACCAAATCGAAGCTCTTTTCGAGCTATACAAATTAGGCTAGGCGAACCATGCCAATGCCATTTTTCCGGCAAAAATTCCCTTGTTTTCCTCAGATTTGGAGGAAAAAAAATTGAAAAACAGAGACTGAATACGGCCAAAACTCTTGATCCAGAAATCGTTGCTGGGCCTATAATATTCCAAATCGAACCTCTTTTTGAGCTCTACAAATTAGGCAGGGTGAACCAGGCAGACGCAATTTTTTTGGCCAAATTCATTAGTTTTCATCAGATTTGGAGGAAAAAAAATCGAAAAACTGTGCCAGAATACGGCCATAACTCTTGATCCAGAAATCGTTGCTGGGCCTATAATATACCAAACCGAAGCACTTTTAGAGCTCTACAAATTAGGTAGGGCAAACCTGGCCAACGCAATTTTTTCAGCCAAAATTCACTTGTTTTCATCAGATTTGGAGGAAAAAAATCAAAAAACTGTACTTGAATACGGCCATAACTCTAGATCCAGAAATCGTTGCTGGGCCTGTAATACACCAAATCGAAGCTCTTTTCGAGCTCTACAAATTAGGCTAGGCGAACCACGCCAATGCTATTTTTTCGGCAAAAATTCACTTGTTTTCCTCAGATTTGGAGGAAAAAAATTGAAAAACAGTGACTGAATACGGCCATAACTCTTGATCCAGAAATCGTTGCTGGGCCTATAATATACCAAATCAAAGCTCTTTTTGAGCTCTACAAATTATGCAATGCGAACCAGGCCAACGCAATTTTTTTGGCAAAAATTCACTTGTTTTCATCAGATTTGGAGGAAAAAAATCGAAAAACTGTGCCTGAATACAGCCATAACTCTTGATCCAAAAATAGTTGCTGGGCCTATAATATACCAAATCGAACCTCTTTTTGAGCTCTACAAATTAGGCAGGGTGAACCGGGCCAACGCAATTTTTTTGGCCAAAATTCATTTGTTTTCATCAGATTTGGAGGAAAAAAAATCGAAAAACTGTGCCTGAATACGGCCATAACTCTTGATCCAGAAATCGTTGCTGGGCCTATAATATACCAAACCGAAGCTCTTTTTGAGCTCTACAAATTAGGTAGGGCAAACCTGGACAACGCAATTTTTTCAGCCAAAATTCACTTATTTTCATCAGATTTGGAGGAAAAAAATCAAAAAACTATACTGGAATACGGCCATAACTCTAGATCCGGAAATCGTTGCTGGGCCTGTAATACACCAAATCGAAGCTCTTTTCGAGCTCTACAAATTAGGCTAGGCGAACCCCGCCAATGCCATTTTGTCGGCAAAAATTCACTTGTTTTCCTCAGATTTGGAGGAAAAAAAATCGAAAAACTGTGCCGGAATACGGCCATAACTCTTGATCCAGAAATCGTTGCTGGGCCTATAATATTCCAAATCGAAGCTCTTTTTGACCTCTACAAATTAGGCAGGGCGAACGCCGCCAACGCAATTTTTTTGGCAAAAATTCACTTGTTTTCATCAGATTTGGAGGAAAAAAATCGAAAAACTGTGCCTGAATACAGCCATAACTCTTGATACAGAAATAGTTGCTGGGCCTATAATATACCAAATCGAAGCTCTTTTTGAGCTCTACAAATAAGGCAGGGTGAACTAGGCCAACGCAAATTTTTTGGCCAAAATTCATTTGTTTTCATCAGATTTGGAGGAAAAAAAATCGAAAAACTGTGCCTGAATACGGCCATAACTCTTGATCCAGAAATCGTTGCTGGGCCTATAATATTCCAAATCGAAGCTCTTTTTGACCTCTACAAATTAGGCGGGGCGAACGCCGCCAACGCAATTTTTTCGGCAAAAATTCACTTGTTTTCATCAGATTTGGAGGAAAAAAATCGAAAAACTGTGCCTGAATACAGCCATAACTCTTCATACAGAAATAGTTGCTGGGCCTATAATATACCAAATCGAAGCTCTTTTTGAGCTCTACAAATTAGGCAGGGTGAACCAGGCCAACGCAATTTTGTTGGCCAAAATTCATTTGTTTTCATCAGATTTGGAGGAAAAAAAATCAAAAAACTATGCCTGAATACGGCCATAACTCTTGATCCAGAAATCGTTGCTGGGCCTATAATATACCAAACCGAAGCTCTTTTTGAGCTCTACAAATTAGGCAGGGCAAACCTGGCCAACACAATTTTTTCAGCCAAAATTCACATGTTTTCATCAGATTTGGAGGAAAAAAATCAAAAAACTGTACTTGAATACGGCCATAACTCTAGATCCAGAAATCGTTGCTGGGCCTGTAATACACCAAATCGAAGCTCTTTTCGAGCTATACAAATTAGGCTAGGCGAACCACGCCAATGCCATTTTTTCGGCAAAAATTCACTTGTTTTCCTCAGATTTGGAGGAAAAAAAATTGAAAAACAGTGACAGAATACGGCCAAAACTCTTGATCCAGAAATCGTTGCTGGGCCTATAATACACCAAATCGAAGCTCTTTTTGAGCTCTACAAATTATGCAGTGCGAACCAGGCCAACGTAATTTTTTTGGCAAAAATTCACTTGTTTTCATCAGATTTGGAGGAAAAAAATCGAAAAACTGTGCCTGAATACAGTCATAACTCTTGATCAAGAAATAGTTGCTGGGCCTATAATATACCAAATCGAACCTGTTTTTGAGCTCTAAAAATTAGGCAGGGCAAACTTGGCCAACGCAATTTTTTCAGCCAAAATTCACTTGTTTTCATCAGATTTGGAGGAAAAAAATCAAAAAACTGTACTTGAATACGGCCATAACTCTAGATCCAGAAATCGTTGCTGGGCCTGTAATACACCAAATCGAAGCTCTTTTCGAGCTATACAAATTAGGCTAGGCGAACCATGCCAATGCCATTTTTTCGGCAAAAATTCCCTTGTTTTCCTCAGATTTGGAGGAAAAAAAATTGAAAAACAGAGACTGAATACGGCCAAAACTCTTGATCCAGAAATCGTTGCTGGGCCTATAATATTCCAAATCGAACCTCTTTTTGAGCTCTACAAATTAGGCAGGGTGAACCAGGCAGACGCAATTTTTTTGGCCAAATTCATTAGTTTTCATCAGATTTGGAGGAAAAAAAATCGAAAAACTGTGCCAGAATACGGCCATAACTCTTGATCCAGAAATCGTTGCTGGGCCTATAATATACCAAACCGAAGCACTTTTAGAGCTCTACAAATTAGGTAGGGCAAACCTGGCCAACGCAATTTTTTCAGCCAAAATTCACTTGTTTTCATCAGATTTGGAGGAAAAAAATCAAAAAACTGTACTTGAATACGGCCATAACTCTAGATCCAGAAATCGTTGCTGGGCCTGTAATACACCAAATCGAAGCTCTTTTTGAGCTCTACAAATTAGGCTAGGCGAACCAGGCCAATGCTATTTTTTCGGCAAAAATTCACTTGTTTTCCTCAGATTTGGAGGAAAAAAATTGAAAAACAGTGACTGAATACGGCCATAACTCTTGATCCAGAAATCGTTGCTGGGCCTATAATATACCAAATCAAAGCTCTTTTTTAGCTCTACAAATTATGCAATGCGAACCAGGCCAACGCAATTTTTTTGGCAAAAATTCACTTGTTTTCATCAGATTTGGAGGAAAAAAATCGAAAAACTGTGCCTGAATACAGCCATAACTCTTGATCCAAAAATAGTTGCTGGGCCTATAATATACCAAATCGAACCTCTTTTTGAGCTCTACAAATTAGGCAGGGTGAACCGGGCCAACGCAATTTTTTTGGCCAAAATTCATTTGTTTTCATCAGATTTGGAGGAAAAAAAATCGAAAAACTGTGCCTGAATACGGCCATAACTCTTGATCCAGAAATCGTTGCTGGGCCTATAATATACCAAACCGAAGCTCTTTTTGAGCTCTACAAATTAGGTAGGGCAAACCTGGACAACGCAATTTTTTCAGCCAAAATTCACTTATTTTCATCAGATTTGGAGGAAAAAAATCAAAAAACTATACTGGAATACGGCCATAACTCTAGATCCGGAAATCGTTGCTGGGCCTGTAATACACCAAATCGAAGCTCTTTTCGAGCTCTACAAATTAGGCTAGGCGAACCCCGCCAATGCCATTTTGTCGGCAAAAATTCACTTGTTTTCCTCAGATTTGGAGGAAAAAAAATCGAAAAACTGTGCCGGAATACGGCCATAACTCTTGATCCAGAAATCGTTGCTGGGCCTATAATATTCCAAATCGAAGCTCTTTTTGACCTCTACAAATTAGGCAGGGCGAACGCCGCCAACGCAATTTTTTTGGCAAAAATTCACTTGTTTTCATCAGATTTGGAGGAAAAAAATCGAAAAACTGTGCCTGAATACAGCCATAACTCTTGATACAGAAATAGTTGCTGGGCCTATAATATACCAAATCGAAGCTCTTTTTGAGCTCTACAAATAAGGCAGGGTGAACCAGGCCAACGCAAATTTTTTGGCCAAAATTCATTTGTTTTCATCAGATTTGGAGGAAAAAAAATCGAAAAACTGTGCCTGAATACGGCCATAACTCTTGATCCAGAAATCGTTGCTGGGCCTATAATATTCCAAATCGAAGCTCTTTTTGACCTCTACAAATTAGGCGGGGCGAACGCCGCCAACGCAATTTTTTCGGCAAAAATTCACTTGTTTTCATCAGATTTGGAGGAAAAAAATCGAAAAACTGTGCCTGAATACAGCCATAACTCTTCATACAGAAATAGTTGCTGGGCCTATAATATACCAAATCGAAGCTCTTTTTGAGCTCTACAAATTAGGCAGGGTGAACCAGTCCAACGCAATTTTGTTGGCCAAAATTCATTTGTTTTCATCAGATTTGGAGGAAAAAAAATCAAAAAACTATGCCTGAATACGGCCATAACTCTTGATCCAGAAATCGTTGCTGGGCCTATAATATACCAAACCGAAGCTCTTTTTGAGCTCTACAAATTAGGCAGGGCAAACCTGGCCAACACAATTTTTTCAGCAAAAATTCACTTGTTTTCATCAGATTTGGAGGAAAAAAATCAAAAAACTGTACTTGAATACGGCCATAACTCTAGATCCAGAAATCGTTGCTGGGCCTGTAATACACCAAATCGAAGCTCTTTTTGACCTCTACAAATTAGGCAGAGCGAACGCCGCCAACGCAATTTTTTCGGCAAAAATTCACTTGTTTTCATCAGATTTGGAGGAAAAAAATCGAAATACTGTGTCTGAATACGGCCATAACACTTGATCCCTAAATCGTTGCTGGGCCTATAATATACCAAATCGAAGCTCTTTTTGAGCCCTACAAATTATGCAGGGCGAACTAGGCCAACGCAATTTTTTTGGCTAAAATTCACTTGTTTTCATCAGATTTGGAGGAAAAAAAATGGAAAAAGTGAGCCTGAATACGGCCATAACTCTTGATCCAGAAATCGTTGTTGGGCCTGTAATACACGAAATCGAAGCTCTTTTCGAGCTCTACAAATTAGGCTAGGCCAACCTCGCCAATGCTATTTTTTCGGCAAAAATTCACTTGTTTTCCTCAGATTTGGAGGAAAAATAATCGAAAAACTGTGCCTGAATACGGCCATAACTCTTGATCCAGAAATCGTTGCTGGGCCTGTAATATACGAAATCAAGATCTTTTCGAGCTCTACAAATTAGGCTAGGCGAACCACGCCAATGCCATTTTTTCGGCAAAAATTCACTTGTTTTCCTCAGATTTGGAGGAAAAAAAATTGAAAAACAGTGACTGAATACGGCCATAACTCTTGATCCAGAAATCGTTGCTGGGCCTATAATATACCAAATCGAAGCTCTTTTTGAGCTCTACAAATTATGCAGGGCGAACCAGGCCAACGCAATTTTTTTGGCAAAAATTCACTTGTTTTCATCAGATTTGGAGGAAAAAAATCGAAACACTATGCCTGAATATGGCCATTGTTGGGAATGGTGTCCTAGAAGCATGAGATGTAATAGGACATTTATTATTTTTTTAATAAAAGAGTTTATTCATTATTTTATGTGCATATATTTATGAATATTTTATGAATATCAATGAAAATTCCATGATTATTTATGTAACCTTAAACATTGTATATAAGTGTTATATACGAGAGGATAATGTTTAAGGATAATAATCAAAAAGCAATGTTCATAATGAATTTAATTAAAGTTCGGAATCTTTAATTAAAACATTATTAATACATGTCATTCCCATTTAGAATGGAACAGTGTTATCCGCACTGTTAATATGGTGAGATATTGAATGAGTGTATTTCGCATAATGAGATTATGTGGAACAAGGACACAGACACAATATGAATTTCTAATAATTTCCGTTAAGTATAGAAATTCTAATTGAGTCTATCGATGGTCATATATAGAATGATCTTAATCCTGAGTTCTTAACAGACTCCTATTTATGGATTTGTGTCTTTTGATTTACTCGGTACGGATTCCGAGACCCTGAATCCTATTCCTTGTATTTTGGAGACATGATGAAGTAGGTAGCTGGGAATGTTATTATACGAGATGGAATCCATTCCTTCTTGAGAAAGAAGTAGATAAATAATTCTCTTGAGGGTTGATTCGGTACTTGGACCAGTAGGAGCTCCGATTCATGAATGTGTTTTATGAATCACTGTCCATTAGAGAATCAATGGTACTCAAGGATAAAGATATAATTAGAGAGGTTAACGGATTCTACCTGGCTCTAATTATGAATTATTTATGGAGGATTGATCTATATGCAATGACTATATCAAATGGACACTTCACAGTTTAGAAGTAATTTATATCTATAATTTCGAGAGTGCAATTCCAAGTTTATAGTGGAGTAACTATTGGAATTAATAGAATTAATTAATTAATTAAAGTGTTTAATTGATTATTAATTTTATTGGAGCTCGGAATTATAGGTCCATTAGTCCCCGCGTCGTCCTAGTAATTCTACCAGACACAGAGGACAAAATGGGAATTTTAGAATTACAGAATTCTAAAATTAAACACTCGGAAATAATTAATTGAGAATTAATTATTATTTAAATAATGTGATTATTTAAATTTGAATTTGAACACATCTAGATTTATCCATTTAAACTTATTTGATAAGTTGTTCAATTTAGAATTCAAATTAATTTAAGTTTGACTTAAATTCAAATTTGAATCAGAATTAAAATTGAACTACTAGATAAAGGATAAAATATCTTCCTTCCTTATCTATAATAGGTGCCACACATAGGGATAAACCCTTCTAGTGGCCGGCCACCTTAAGGATAAGGGGAAGGAATTTTTTGTTCCAAATTCAAAATAGGAGATAATTAACAAGCTTTATCTTAGAGATAGAGATTGGATTCCTTTTAGAAGTTTGACTTCTACTCTCTAAATACTATTTTTTTTTTAGACAATTTTCGGAATGCTTTTTTGCCCTAATTTTAGAGATGGCCAAAATTTCTCTATAGAAATTTTGAAGCAATATTTTCAGCCCTAAAGGTTAAGGCTGGCCGAATTTCTCAAGTAGAGAGGAAGGAAAAATTTTGCTCCAAAAATTCCACATCGTGCATGCGTTGGTGTTTGTGGAAATTCGAGTGTTTATTGTAACCCGTTTTGTCTCATGTGTGCCCACACACACGTCTTCGTGGATTCTAGGAATTGATGTGGAAGACATTGGTTTTCTAAACACAAAGTTTTGGAGCAAGGATTGTTCGAGGTCAAAGAACTCAAGTTATCAACCGAGACGGCCTCCAGGTATTTTTCCGAATTGAGTTCTTAATAAATGAATTAATGAGATTAATTTATTCGTGCATAAATTAATATAATCTATAGAGTATCTCAAAGGTTTTATGAAAATTTTTGTGATACACGATCCGCCTTTCCGCTGCGCTTCCGCATCCGAATTCGATTCGGGAACCAACAGCCATAACTCTTGATCCATAAATCGTTGCTGGCCCTATAATATACCAAATCGAAGCTCTTTTTGAGCTCTACAAATTAGGCAGGGTGAACCAGGCCAACGCAATTTTTTTGGCCAAAATTCAATTGTTTTCTTCAGATTTGGAGGAAAAAAAATGGAAAAACTGAGCCTGAATACGGCCATAACACTTGATCCAGAAATCGTTGTTGGGCCTGTAATACACGAAATTGAAGCTCTTTTCGAGCTCTACAAATTAGGCTAGGCCAACCTCGCCAATGCCATTTTGTCGGCAAAAATTCACTTGTTTTCCTCAGATTTGGAGGAAAAAAATTGAAAAACTGTGCCTGAATACGGCCATAACTCTTGATCCAGAAATCGTTGCTGGGCCTGTAATATACGAAATCAAGATCTTTTCGAGCTCTACAAATTAGGCTAGGCGAACCACACCAATGCCATTTTTTCGGCAAAAATTCACTTGTTTTCCTCAGATTTGGAGGAAAAAAAATTGAAAAACAGTGACTGAATACGGCCGTACCTCTTGATCCAGAAATCGTTGCTGGGCCTAAAATATACCAAATCAAAGCTCTTTTTGAGCTCTAAAAATTATGCAGGGCGAACCAGGCAAACGCAATTTTTTTGGCAAAAATTCACTTGTTTTCATCAGATTTGGAGGAAAAAAATCGAAAAACTGTGCCTGAATACGGCCATAACTCTTGATCCAGAAATCGTTGCTGGGCCTGTAATATACCAAATCGAAGCTCTTTTTGAGCTCTACAAATTAGGCAGGGTGAACCAGGCCAACGCAATTTTTTTGGCCAAAATTCATTTGTTTTCTTCAGATTTGGAGGAAAAAAAATCGAAAAACTGTGCCTGAATACGGCCATAACTCTTGATCCAGAAATCGTTGCTGGGCCTCTAATATACCAAATCGAAGCTCTTTTTGAGCTCTACAAATTAGGTAGGGCGAACCAGGCCAACGCAATTTTTTTGGCCAAAATTCACTTGTTTTCATCAGATTTAGAGGAAAAAAATCAAAAAACTATACTTGAATACGGCCATAACTCTAGATCCAGAAATCGTTGCTGGGCCTGTAATACACCAAATCGAAGCTCTTTTCGAGCTCTACAAATTAGGCTGGGCGAACCCCGCCAATGCCATTTTTTCGGCAAAAATTCACTTGTTTTCCTCAGATTTGGAGGAAAAAAATCGAAAAACTGTGCCTGAATACGGCCATAACTCTTGATCCAGAAATCGTTGCTGGGCCTATAATATACCAAATCGAAGCTCTTTTTGAGCTCTACAAATTAGGCAGGGTGAACCAGGCCAACGCAATTTTTTTGGCCAAAATTCATTTGTTTTCTTCAGATTTGGAGGAAAAAAAATCGAAAAACTGTGCCTGAATACGGCCATAACTCTTGATCCAGAAATCGTTGCTGGGCCTCTAATATACCAAATCGAAGCTCTTTTTGAGCTCTACAAATTAGGTAGGGCGAACCAGGCCAACGCAATTTTTTTGGCCAAAATTCACTTGTTGTCATCAGATTTAGAGGAAAAAAATCAAAAAACTATACTGGAATACGGCCATAACTCTAGATCCAGAAATCGTTGCTGGGCCAGTAATACACCAAATCGAAGCTCTTTTCGAGCTCTACAAATTAGGCTAGGCGAACCCCGCCAATGCCATTTTGTTGGCAAAAATTCACTTGTTTTCCTCAGATTTGGAGGAAAAAAATCGAAAAACTGTGCCTTAATACGGCCATAACTCTTGATCCAGAAATCGTTGCTGGGCCTATAATATTCCAAATCGTAGCTCTTTTTGACCTCTACAAATTAGGCGGGGCGAACGCCGCCAACGCAATTTTTTCGGCAAAAATTCAATTGTTTTCATCAGATTTGGAGGCAAAAAATCGAAAAACTGTGCCTGAATACAGCCATAACTCTTGATACAGAAATAGTTGCTGGGCCTATAATATACCAAATCGAAGCTCTTTTTGAGCTCTACAAATTAGGCAGGGTGAACCAGGCCAACGCAATTTTTTTGGCCAAAATTCATTTGTTTTCATCAGATTTGGAGGAAAAAAAATCGAAAAACTGTGCCTGAATACGGCCATAACTCTTGATCCAGAAATCGTTGCTGGGCCTATAATATACCAAACCGAAGCTCTTTTTCAGCTCTCCAAATTAGGCAGGGCAAACCTGGCCAACGCAATTTTTTCAGCCAAAATTCACTTGTTTTCATCAGATTTGGAGGAAAAAAATTAAAAAACTGTACTTGAATACGGCCATAACTCTAGATCCAGAAATCGTTGCTGGGCCTGTAATACACCAAATCGAAGCTCTTTTCGAGCTCTACAAATTAGGCTAGGCGAACCACGCCAATGCCATTTTTTCGGCAAAAATTCACTTGTTTTCCTCAGATTTGGAGGAAAAAAAATTGAAAAACAGTGACTGAATACGGCCATAACTCTTGATCCAGAAATCGTTGCTGGGCCTATAATATACCAAATCGAAGCTCTTTTTGAGCTCTACAAATTATGCAGTGCGAACCAGGCCAACGCAATTTTTTTGGCAAAAATTCATTTGTTTTCATCAGATTTGGAGGAAAAAAATCGAAAAAACTGTGCCTGAATACAGCCATAACTCTTGATCCATAAATAGTTGCTGGGCCTATAATATACCAAATCGAACCTCTTTTTGAGCTCTACAAATTAGGCAGGGTGAACCAGGCCAACGCAATTTTTTTGGCCAAAATTCATTTGTTTTCATCAGATTTGGAGCAAAAAAAATCGAAAAACTGTGCCTGAATACGGCCATAACTCTTGATCCAGAAATCGTTGCTGGGCTTATAATATACCAAACTGAAGCACTTTTTGAGCTCTACAAATTAGGTAGGGCAAAAACCTGCGACAACGCAATTTTTTTAGCAAAATTCACTGTTTTTCATCAGATTTGGAGGAAAAAAAATCCAAAAAAACAGATACTGGAATATGGCCCCATAACTCGAGATCCAAGAAATCGTTGCGGATGGGCTTGTAATACAACCACATCGAAGTCTCCTTTTCGAGGCTCTACAAACTAGGCTAGGCGAAAACACCCCGCACAATGCATTTTGTCGGCAAAAAATTCACTGTCTCTTCCTCAAGATTTGGACGGAAAATGAAAAATCAGAAATAAAACTCGTCGCTTGAATACGGCCATAACTGCTTGATCCCAGAAACTCCTTGCTGGGCCTAAATATACCAAACCAAAGCTCTTTTGAGCTCTACAAACTATGCAGGTCAACCAGGCCAACGCAATTTTTTTGGCAAAAATTCACTTGTTTTCAACAGATTTGGAGGAAAAAAAATATAAAAACTGTGCCTGAATACGGCCATAACTCTTGATCAAGAAATCGTTGCTGGCCATAAATATCCAAAACAAAGCTCTTTCGACCTCTACAAATTAGGCGGGGCAAACGCCCCAACGCAATTTTTTCGGCAAAAATTCACTTGTTTTCATCAGATTTGGAGGAAAAAAATCGAAAAACTGTGCCTGAATACAGCCATAACTCTTGATACAGAAATAGTTGCTGGGCCAATAATATACCAAATCGAAGCTCTTTTTGAGCTCTACAAATAAGGCAGGGTGAACCAGGCCAACGCAAATTTTTTGGCCAAAATTCATTTGTTTTCATCAGATTTGGAGGAAAAAAAATCAAAAAACTGTGCCTGAATACAGCCATAACTCTTGATCCAGAAATCGTTGCTGGGCCTATAATATACCAAACCGAAGCTCTTTTTGAGCTCTACAAATTAGGCAGGGCAAACCTGGCCAACGCAATTTTTTCAGCCAAAATTCACTTGTTTTCATCAGATTTGGACGAAAAAAATCAAAAAACTGTACTTGAATACGGCCATAACTCTAGATCCAGAAATCGTTGCTGGGCCTGTAATACACCAAATCGAAGCTCTTTTTGACCTCTACAAATTAGGCGGGGCGAACGCCGCCAACGCAATTTTTTCGGCAAAAATTCACTTGTTTTCATCAGATTTGGAGGAAAAAAATCGAAATACTGTGCCTGAATACGGCCATAACACTTGATCCAGAAATCGTTGCTGGGCCTATAATATACCAAATCGAAGCTCTTTTTGAGCCCTACAAATTATGCAGGGCGAACTAGGCCGACGCAATTTTTTTGGTAAAAATTCACTTGTTTTCATCAGATTTGAAGGAAAAAAAATGGAAAAAGTGAGCCTGAATACGGCCATAACTCTTGATCCAGAAATCGTTGTTGGGCCTGTAATACACGAAATGGAAGCTCTTTTCGAGCTCTACAAATTAGGCTAGGCCAACCTCGCCAATGCCATTTTTTCGGCAAAAATTCACTTGTTTTCCTCAGATTTGGAGGAAAAATAATCGAAAAACTGTGCCTGAATACGGCCATAACTCTTGATCCAGAAATCGTTGCTGGGCCTGTAATATACGAAATCAAGATCTTTTCGAGCTCTACAAATTAGGCTAGGCGAACCACGCCAATGCCATTTTTTCGGCAAAAATTCACTTGTTTTCCTCAGATTTGGAGGAAAAAAAATTGAAAAACAGTGACTGAATACGGCCATAACTCTTGATCCAGAAATCGTTGCTGGGCCTATAATATACCAAATCGAAGCTCTTTTTGAGCTCTACAAATTAAGCAGGGTGAACCAGGCCAACGCAATTTTTTTGGCAAAAATTCACTTGTTTTCATCAGATTTGGAGGAAAAAAATCGAAACACTATGCCTGAATATGGCCATAACTCTTGATCCATAAATCGTTGCTGGCCCTATAATATACCAAATCGAAGCTCTTTTTGAGCTCTACAAATTAGGCGGGGTGAACCAGGCCAACGCAATTTTTATGGCCAAAATTCATTTGTTTTCTTCAGATTTGGAGGAAGAAAAATGGAAAAACTGAGCCTGAATACGGCCATAACTCTTGATCCAGAAATCGTTGTTGGGCCTGTAATACACGAAATCGAAGCTCTTTTCAAGCTCTACAAATTAGGCTACGCCAACCTCGCCAATGCCATTTTTTCGGCAAAAATTCACTTGTTTTCCTCAGATTTGGAGGAAAAAAAATCGAAAAACTGTGCCTGAATACGGCCATAACTCTTGATCCAGAAATCGTTGCTGGGCCTGTAATATACGAAATCAAGATCTTTTCGAGCTCTACAAATTAGGCTAGGCGAACCACGCCAATGCCATTTTTTCGGCAAAAATTCACTTGTTTTCCTCAGATTTGGAGGAAAAAAATTGAAAAACAGTGATTGAATACGGCCATAAATCTTGATCCAGAAATCGTTACTGGGCCTGTAATATACCAAATCGAAGCTCTTTTCGAGCTCTACAAATTAGGCTGGGCGACCCTGCCAAAGAAATTTTTTCGGCAAAAATTCACTTGTTTTCCTCAGATTTCGAGGAAAAAAAATCAAAAAATTGTGCCTGAATACGGCCATAACTCTTGATCCAAAAATCGTTGCTGGGCCTGTAATATACGAAATCGAAGGTCTTTTCGAGCTCTACAAATTAGGCTTGGCGAACCACGCCAATGCCATTTTTTCGGCAAAAATTCACTTGTTTTCCTTAGATTTGGAAAAAAAAAATCGAAAAACTGTGCCTGAATTCGGCCATAACACTTGATCCAGAAATCGTTCCTGGGCCTGTAATATACGAAATCGAAGCTCTTTTTGAGCTCCACAAGTTAGGCTAGGCGAACCATGCCAATGCCATTTTTTTCGGCAAAAATTCACTTGTTTTCCTAAGATTTGTAGGAAAAAAATTGAAAAACAGTGACTGAATACGGCCAGAACTCTTGATCCAGAAATCGTTGCTGGGCCTATAATATACCAAATCGAAGCTCTTTTTGAGCTCTACAAATTATGCAGTGCGAACTAGGCCAACGCAATTTTTTTGGCAAAAATTCATTTGTTTTCATCAGATTTGGAGGAAAAAAATCAAAAAACTGTGCCTGAATACAGCCATAACTCTTGATCCATAAATAGTTGCTGGGCCTATAATATACCAAATCGAACCTCTTTTTGAGCTCTACAAATTAGGCAGGGTGAACCAGGCCAACGCAATTTTTTTGGCCAAAATTCATTTGTTTTCATCAGATTTGGAGCAAAAAAAATTGAAAAACTGTTCCTGAATACGGCCATAACTCTTGATCCAGAAATCGTTGCTGGGCTTATAATATACCAAACCGAAGCACTTTTTGAGCTCTACAAATTAGGTAGGGCAAACCTGGACAACGCAATTTTTTCAGCCAAAATTCACTTGTTTTCATCAGATTTGGAGGAAAAAAATCAAAAAACTATACTGGAATACGGCCATAACTCTAGATCCAGAAATCGTTGCTGGGCCTGTAATACACCAAATCGAAGCTCTTTTCGAGCTCTACAAACTAGGCTAGGCGAACCCCGCCAATGCCATTTTGTCGGCAAAAATTCACTTGTTTTCCTCAGATTTGGAGGAAAAAAAATCGAAAAACTGTGCTTGAATACGGCCATAACTCTTGATCCAGAAATCGTTGCTGGGCCTATAATATTCCAAATCGAAGCTCTTTTTGAGCTCTACAAATTGGGCAGGGTCAACCAGGCCAACGCAATTTTTTTGGCCAAAATTCATTTGTTTTCATCAGATTTGGAGGAAAAAAAATCAAAAAACTGTGCCTGAATACGGCCATAACTCTTGATCCAGAAATCGTTGCTGGGCCTATAATATTCCAAATCGAAGCTCTTTTTGACCTCTACAAATTAGGCGGGGCGAACGCCGCAACGCAATTTTTTCGGCAAAAATTCACTTGTTTTCATCAGATTTGGAGGAAAAAAATCGAAAAACTGTGCCTGAATACAGCCATAACTCTTGATACAGAAATAGTTGCTGGGCCTATAATATACCAAATCGAAGCTCTTTTTGAGCTCTACAAATTAGGCAGGGTGAACCAGGCCAACGCAATTTTTTTGGCCAAAATTCATTTGTTTTCATCAGATTTGGAGGAAAAAAATCAAAAAACTGTACTTGAATACGGCCATAACTCTTGATCCAGAAATTGTTGCTGGGCCTATAATATACCAAACCGAAGCTCTTTTTGAGCTCTACAAATTAGGCAGGGCAAACCTGGCCAACGCAATTTTTTCAGCCAAAATTCACTTGTTTTCATCAGATTTGGACGAAAAAAATCAAAAAACTGTACTTGAATACGGCCATAACTCTAGATCCAGAAATCGTTGCTGGGCCTGTAATACACCAAATCGAAGCTCTTTTTGACCTCTACAAATTAGGCGGGGCGAACGCCGCCAACGCAATTTTTTCGGCAAAAATTCACTTGTTTTCATCAGATTTGGAGGAAAAAAATCGAAATACTGTGCCTGAATACGGCCATAACACTTGATCCAGAAATCGTTGCTGGGCCTATAATATACCAAATCGAAGCTCTTTTTGAGCCCTACAAATTATGCAGGGCGAACTAGGCCAACGCAATTTTTTTGGTAAAAATTCACTTGTTTTCATCAGATTTGAAGGAAAAAAAATGGAAAAAGTGAGCCTGAATACGGCCATAACTCTTGATCCAGAAATCGTTGTTGGGCCTGTAATACACGAAATCGAAGCTCTTTTCGAGCTCTACAAATTAGGCTAGGCCAACCTCGCCAATGCTATTTTTTTCGGCAAGAATTCACTTGTTTTACTCAGATTTGGAGGAAAAATAATCGAAAAACTGTGCCTGAATACGGCCATAACTCTTGATCCAGAAATCGTTGCTGGGCCTGTAATATACGAAATCAAGATCTTTTCGAGCTCTACAAATTAGGCTAGGCGAACCACGCCAATGCAAATTTTTCGGCAAAAATTCACTTGTTTTCCTCATATTTGGAGGAAAAAAAATTGAAAAACAGTGACTGAATACGGCCATAACTCTTGATCCAGAAATCGTTGCTGGGCCTATAATATACCAAATCGAAACTCTTTTTGAGCTCTAAAAATTATGCAGGGTGAACCAGGCCAACGCAATTTTTTTGGCAAAAATTCACTTGTTTTCATCAGATTTGGAGGAAAAAAATCGAAACACTATGCCTGAATATGGCCATAACTCTTGATCCATAAATCGTTGCTGGCCCTATAATATAGCAAATCGAAGCTCTTTTTGAGCTCTACAAATTAGGCAGGGTGAACCAGGCCAACGCAATTTTTTTGGCCAAAATTCATTTGTTTTCTTCAGATTTGGAGGGAAAAAAATGGAAAAACTCAGCCTCAATACGGCCATAACACTTGATCCAGAAATCGTTGTTGGGCCTGTAATACACGAAATCGAAGCTCTTTTCGAGCTCTACAAATTAGGCTAGGCCAACCTCGCCAATGCCATTTTTCGGCAAAAATTCACTTGTTTTCCTCAGATTTGGAGGAAAAAAAATCGAAAAACTGTGCCTGAATACGGCCATAACTCTTGATCCAGAAATCGTTGCTGGGCCTACAATATACCAAATCGAAGCTCTTTTTGAGCTCTACAAATTATGCAGTGCGAACTAGGCCAACGCAATTTTTTTGGCAAAAATTCATTTGTTTTCATCAGATTTGGAGGAAAAAAATCAAAAAACTGTGCCTGAATACAGC
Source organism: Morus indica (assembly GCA_029231665.1). Taxonomy (NCBI): domain Eukaryota; kingdom Viridiplantae; phylum Streptophyta; class Magnoliopsida; order Rosales; family Moraceae; genus Morus; species Morus indica. Next base: position 947,158 of record JACAGA010000022.1, read on the forward strand.
CATAACTCTTGATCCATAAATAGTTGCTGGGCCTATAATATACCAAATCGAACCTCTTTTTGAGCTCTACAAATTAGGCAGGGTGAACCAGGCCAACGCAATTTTTTTGGCCAAAATTCATTTGTTTTCATCAGATTTGGAGGAAAAAAAATCGAAAAACTGTGCCTGAATACGGCCATAACTCTTGATCCAGAAATCGTTGCTGGGCTTATAATATACCAAACCGAAGCACTTTTTGAGCTCTACAAATTAGGTAGGGCAAACCTGGACAACGCAATTTTTTCAGCCAAAATTCACTTGTTTTCATCAGATTTGGAGGAAAAAAATCAAAAAACTATACTGGAATACGGCCATAACTCTAGATCCAGAAATCGTTGCTGGGCCTGTAATACACCAAATCGAAGCTCTTTTCGAGCTCTACAAATTAGGCTAGGCGAACCCCGCCAATGCCATTTTGTCGGCAAAAATTCACTTGTTTTCCTCAGATTTGGAGGAAAAAAAATCGAAAAACTGTGCTTGAATACGGCCATAACTCTTGATCCAGAAATCCTTGCTGGGCCTATAATATTCCAAATCGAAGCTCTTTTTGAGCTCTACAAATTGGGCAGGGTCAACCAGGCCAACGCAATTTTTTTGGCCAAAATTCATTTGTTTTCATCAGATTTGGAGGAAAAAAAATCGAAAAACTGTGCCTGAATACGGCCATAACTCTTGATCCAGAAATCGTTGCTGGGCCTATAATATTCCAAATCGAAGCTCTTTTTGACCTCTACAAATTAGGCGGGGCGAACGCCGCAACGCAATTTTTTCGGCAAAAATTCACTTGTTTTCATCAGATTTGGAGGAAAAAAATCGAAAAACTGTGCCTGAATACAGCCATAACTCTTGATACAGAAATAGTTGCTGGGCCTATAATATACCAAATCGAAGCACTTTTTGAGCTCTACAAATTCGGCAGGGTGAACCAGGCCAACGCAATTTTTTTGGCCAAAATTCATTTGTTTTCATCAGATTTGGAGGAAAAAAAATCAAAAAACTGTGCCTGAATACGGCCCTAACTCTTGATCCAGAAATTGTTGCTGGGCCTATAATATACAAAACCGAAGCTCTTTTTGAGCTCTACATATTAGGCAGGGCAAACCTAGCCAACGAAATTTTTTCAGCCAAAATTCACTTGTTTTCATCAGATTTGGCGGAAAAAAATCAAAAAACTGTACTTGAATACGGCCATAACTCTAGATCCAGAAATCGTTGCTGGGCCTGTAATACACCAAATCGAAGCTCCTTTTGAGCCCTACAAATTATGCAGGGCGAACTATTCCAACGCAATTTTTTTGGTAAAAATTCACTTGTTTTCATCAGATTTGAAGGAAAAAAATGGAAAAAGTGAGCCTGAATACGGCCATAACTCTTGATCCAGAAATCGTTGTTGGGCCTGTAATACACGAAATCGAAGCTCTTTTCGAGCTCTACAAATTAGGCTAGGCCAACCTCGCCAATGCTATTTTTTCGGCAAAAATTCACTTGTTTTCCTCAGATTTGGAGGAAAAATAATCGAAAAACTGTGCCTGAATACGGCCATAACTCTTGATCCAGAAATCGTTGCTGGGCCTGTAATATACGAAATCAAGATCTTTTCGAGCTCTACAAATTAGGCTAGGCGAACCACGCCAATGCCATTTTTTCGGCAAAAATTCACTTGTTTTCCTCATATTTGGAGGAAAAAAAATTGAAAAACAGTGACTGAATACGGCCATAACTCTTGATCCAGAAATCGTTGCTGGGCCTATAATATACCAAATTGAAACTCTTTTTGAGCTCTACAAATTATGCAGGGTGAACCAGGCCAACGCAATTTTTTGGGCAAAAATTCACTTGTTTTCATCAGATTTGGAGGAAAAAAATCGAAACACTATGCCTGAATATGGCCATAACTCTTGATCCATAAATCGTTGCTGGCCCTATAATATACCAAATCGAAGCTCTTTTTGAGCTCTACAAATTAGGCAGGGTGAACCAGGCCAACGCAATTTTTTTGGCCAAAATTCATTTGTTTTCTTCAGATTTGGAGGGAAAAAAATGGAAAAACTGAGCCTGAATACGGCCATAACTCTTGATCCAGAAATCGTTGTTGGGCCTGTAATACACGAAATCGTAGCTCTTTTCGAGCTCTACAAATTAGGCTAGGCCAACCTCGCCAATGCCATTTTTCGGCAAAAATTCACTTGTTTTCCTCAGATTTGGAGGAAAAAAAATCGAAAAACTGTGCCTGAATACGGCCATAACTCTTGATCCAGAAATCGTTGCTGGGCCTATAATATACCAAATCGAAGCTCTTTTTGAGCTCTACAAATTATGCAGTGCGAACTTGGCCAACGCAATTTTTTTGGCAAAAATTCAATTGTTTTCATCAGATTTGGAGGAAAAAAAATCGAAAAACTGTGCCTGAATACAGCCATAACTCTTGATCCATAAATAGTTGCTGGGCCTATAATATACCAAATCGAACCTCTTTTTGAGCTCTACAAATTAGGCAGGGTGAACCAGGCCAACGCAATTTTTTTGGCCAAAATTCATTTGTTTTCATCAGATTTGGAGCAAAAAAAATCGAAAAACTGTGCCTGAATACGGCCATAACTCTTGATCCAGAAATTGTTGCTGGGCTTATAATATACCAAACCGAAGCACTTTTTGAGCTCTACAAATTAGGTAGGGCAAACCTGGACAACGCAATTTTTTCAGCCAAAATTCACTTGTTTTCATCAGATTTGGAGGAAAAAAATCAAAAAACTATACTGGAATACGGCCATAACTCTAGATCCAGAAATCGTTGCTGGGCCTGTAATACACCAAATCGAAGCTCTTTTTGAGCTCTACAAATTAGGCTATGCGAACCCCGCCAATGCCATTTTGTCGGCAAAAATTCACTTGTTTTCCTCAGATTTGGAGGAAAAAAAATCGAAAAACTGTGCTTGAATACGGCCATAACTCTTGATCCAGAAATCGTTGCTGGGCCTATAATATTCCAAATCGAAGCTCTTTTTGAGCTCTACAAATTGGGCAGGGTCAACCAGCCCAACGCAATTTTTTTGGCCAAAATTCATTTGTTTTCATCATATTTGGAGGAAAAAAAATTGAAAAACTGTGCCTGAATACGGCCATAACTCTTGATCCAGAAATCGTTGCTGGGCCTATAATATTCCAAATCGAAGCTCTTTTTGACCTCTACAAATTAGGCGGGGCGAACGCCGCAACGCAATTTTTTCGGCAAAAATTCACTTGTTTTCATCAGATTTGGAGGAAAAAAATCGAAAAACTGTGCCTGAATACAGCCATAACTCTTGATACAGAAATAGTTGCTGGGCCTATAATATACCAAATCGATGCTCTTTTTGAGCTCTACAAATTAGGCAGGGTGAACTAGGCCAACGCAATTTTTTCGGCAAAAATTCACTTGTTTTCATCAGATTTGGAGGAAAAAAATCGAAAAACTGTGCCTGAATACGGCCATAACACTTGATCCCGAAATCGTTGCTGGGCCTATAATATACCAAATCGAAGCTCTTTTTGAGCCCTACAAATTATGCAGGGCGAACGAGGCCAACGCAATTTTTTTGGCAAAAATTCACTGGTTTTCATCAGATTTTGAGGAAAAAAAATTGAAAAACTGAGCCTGAATACGGCCATAACTCTTGATCCAGAAATCGTTGTTGGGCTTGTAATGCACGAAATCGAAGCTCTTTTCGAGCTCTACAAATTAGGCTAGGCCAACCTCGCCAATGCCATTTTTTCGGCAAAAATTCACTTGTTTTCCTCAGATTTGGAGGAAAAAAATTCGAAAAACTGTGCCTGAATACGGCCATAACTCTTGATCCAGAAATCGTTGCTGGGCCTGTAATATACGAAATCAAGATCTTTTCGAGCTCTACAAATTAGGCTAGGCGAACCACGCCAATGCCATTTTTTCGGCAAAAATTCACTTGTTTTCCTCAGATTTGGAGGAAAAAAAATTGAAAAACAGTGACTGAATACGGCCATAACTCTTGATCCAGAAATCGTTGCTGGGCCTATAATATACCAAATCGAAGCTCTTTTTGAGCTCTACAAATTATGCAGGGCGAACCAGGCCAACGCAATTTTTTTAGCAAAAATTCACTTGTTTTCATCAGATTTGGAGGAAAAAAATCGAAACACTATGCCTGAATATGGCCATAACTCTTGATCCATAAATTGTTGCTGGGCCTATAATATACCAAATTGAAGCTCATTTTGAGCTCTACAAATTAGGCAGGGTGAACCAGGCCAACGCAATTTTTTTGGCCAAAATTCATTTGTTTTCTTCAGATTTGGAGGAAAAAAAATCGAAAAACTGTGCTTGAATACGGCCATAACTCTTGATCCAGAAATCGTTGCTGGGCCTATAATATTCCAAATCGAAGCTCTTTTTGAGCTCTACAAATTGGGCAGGGTCAACCAGCCCAACGCAATTTTTTTGGCCAAAATTCATTTGTTTTCATCATATTTGGAGGAAAAAAAATTGAAAAACTGTGCCTGAATACGGCCATAACTCTTGATCCAGAAATCGTTGCTGGGCCTATAATATTCCAAATCGAAGCACTTTTTGACCTCTACAAATTAGGCGGGGCGAACGCCGCAACGCAATTTTTTCGGCAAAAATTCACTTGTTTTCATCAGATTTGGAGGAAAAAAATCGAAAAACTGTGCCTGAATACAGCCATAACTCTTGATACAGAAATAGTTGCTGGGCCTATAATATACCAAATCGATGCTCTTTTTGAGCTCTACAAATTAGGCAGGGTGAACTAGGCCAACGCAATTTTTTTGGCCAAAATTCATTTGTTTTCATCAGATTTGGAGGAAAAAAAATCAAAAAACTGTGCCTGAATACGGCCCTAACTCTTGATTCAGAAATTGTTGCTGGGCCTATAATATACCAAACCGAAGCTCTTTTTGAGCTCTACAAATTAGGCAGGGCAAACCTAGCCAACGCAATTTTTTCAGCCAAAATTCACTTGTTTTCAACAGATTTGGAGGAAAAAAATCAAAAAACTGTACTTGAATACGGCCATAACTCTAGATCCAGAAATCGTTGCTGGGCCTGTAATACACCAAATCGAAGCTCTTTTTGACCTCTACAAATTAGGCTAGGCGAACCCCGCCAATGCCATTTTGTCGACAAAAATTCACTTGTTTTCCTCAGATTTGGAGGAAAAAAAATCGAAAAACTGTGCTTGAATACGGCCATAACTCTTGATCCAGAAATCGTTGCTGAGCCTATAATATTCCAAATCGAAGCTCTTTTTGACCTCTACAAATTAGGCGGGGCGAACGCCGCCGACGCAATTTTTTCGGCAAAAATTCACTTGTTTTCATCAGATTTGGAGGAAAAAAATCGAAAAACTGTGCCTGAATACAGCCATAACTCTTGATACAGAAATAGTTGCTGGGCCTATAATATACCAAATCGAAGCTCTTTTTGAGCTCTACAAATTAGGCAGGGTGAACCAGGCCAACGCAATTTTTTTGGCCAAAATTCATTTGTTTTCATCAGATTTGGAGGAAAAAAAATCGAAAAACTGTGCCTGAATACGGCCATAACTCTTGATCCAGAAATCGTTGCTGGGCCTATAATATACCAAACCGAAGCTCTTTTTTAGCTCTACAAATTAGGCAGGGCAAACCTGGCCAACGCAATTTTTTCAGCCAAAATTCACTTTTTTTCATCAGATTTGGACGAAAAAATCAAAAAACTGTACTTGAATACGGCCATAACTCTAGATCCAGAAATCGTTGCTGGGCCTGTAATACACCAAATCGAAGCTCTTTTTGACCTCTACAAATTAGGCGGGGCGAACGCCGCCAACGCAATTTTTTCGGCAAAAATTCACTTGTTTTCATCAGATTTGGAGGAAAAAAATCGAAAAACTGTGCCTGAATACGGCCATAACACTTGATCCCGAAATCGTTGCTGGGCCTATAATATACCAAATCGAAGCTCTTTTTGAGCCCTACAAATTATGCAGGGCGAACGAGGCCAACGCAATTTTTTTGGCAAAAATTCACTGGTTTTCATCAGATTTTGAGGAAAAAAAATTGAAAAACTGAGCCTGAATACGGCCATAACTCTTGATCCAGAAATCGTTGTTGGGCTTGTAATGCACGAAATCGAAGCTCTTTTCGAGCTCTACAAATTAGGCTAGGCCAACCTCGCCAATGCCATTTTTTCGGCAAAAATTCACTTGTTTTCCTCAGATTTGGAGGAAAAAAATTCGAAAAACTGTGCCTGAATACGGCCATAACTCTTGATCCAGAAATCGTTGCTGGGCCTGTAATATACGAAATCAAGATCTTTTCGAGCTCTACAAATTAGGCTAGGTGAACCACGCCAATGCCATTTTTTCGGCAAAAATTCACTTGTTTTCCTCAGATTTGGAGGAAAAAAAATTGAAAAACAGTGACTGAATACGGCCATAACTCTTGATCCAGAAATCGTTGCTGGGCCTATAATATACAAAATCGAAGCTCTTTTTGAGCTCTACAAATTATGCAGGGCGAACCAGGCCAACGCAATTTTTTTAGCAAAAATTCACTTGTTTTCATCAGATTTGGAGGAAAAAAATCGAAACACTATGCCTGAATATGGCCATAACTCTTGATCCATAAATTGTTGCTGGGCCTATAATATACCAAATCGAAGCTCATTTTGAGCTCTACAAATTAGGCAGGGTGAACCAGGCCAACGCAATTTTTTTGGCCAAAATTCATTTGTTTTCTTCAGATTTGGAGGAAAAAAAATCGAAAAACTGTGCCTGAATACGGCCATAACTCTTGATCCAGAAATCGTTGCTTCGCCTATAATATACCAAATCGAAGCTCTTTTTGAGCTCTAAAAATTATGCAGGGCGAACCAGGCCAACGCAATTTTTTTTGGCAAAAATTCAGTTGTTTTCATCAGATTTGGAGGAAAAAAATCGAAACACTATGCCTGAATATGGCCATAACTCTTGATCCATAAATTGTTGCTGGGCCTATAATATACCAAATCGAAGCTCATTTTGAGCTCTACAAATTAGGCAGGGTGAACCAGGCCAACGCAATTTTTTTGGCCAAAATTCATTTGTTTTCTTCAGATTTGGAGGAAAAAAAATCGAAAAACTGTGCCTGAATACGGCCATAACTCTTGATCCAGAAATCGTTGCTGGGCCTATAATATTCCAAATCGAAGCTCTTTTTGACCTCTACAAATTAGGCGGGGCGAACGCCGCAACGCAATTTTTTCGGCAAAAATTCACTTGTTTTCATCAGATTTGGAGGAAAAAAATCGAAAAACTGTGCCTGAATACAGCCATAACTCTTGATACAGAAATAGTTGCTGGGCCTATAATATACCAAATCGATGCTCTTTTTGAGCTCTACAAATTAGGCAGGGTGAACTAGGCCAACGCAATTTTTTCGGCAAAAATTCACTTGTTTTCATCAGATTTGGAGGAAAAAAATCGAAAAACTGTGCCTGAATACGGCCATAACACTTGATCCCGAAATCGTTGCTGGGCCTATAATATACCAAATCGAAGCTCTTTTTGAGCCCTACAAATTATGCAGGGCGAACGAGGCCAACGCAATTTTTTTGGCAAAAATTCACTGGTTTTCATCAGATTTTGAGGAAAAAAAATTGAAAAACTGAGCCTGAATACGGCCATAACTCTTGATCCAGAAATCGTTGTTGGGCTTGTAATGCACGAAATCGAAGCTCTTTTCGAGCTCTACAAATTAGGCTAGGCCAACCTCGCCAATGCCATTTTTTCGGCAAAAATTCACTTGTTTTCCTCAGATTTGGAGGAAAAAAATTCGAAAAACTGTGCCTGAATACGGCCATAACTCTTGATCCAGAAATCGTTGCTGGGCCTGTAATATACGAAATCAAGATCTTTTCGAGCTCTACAAATTAGGCTAGGTGAACCACGCCAATGCCATTTTTTCGGCAAAAATTCACTTGTTTTCCTCAGATTTGGAGGAAAAAAAATTGAAAAACAGTGACTGAATACGGCCATAACTCTTGATCCAGAAATCGTTGCTGGGCCTATAATATACCAAATCGAAGCTCTTTTTGAGCTCTACAAATTATGCAGGGCGAACCAGGCCAACGCAATTTTTTTAGCAAAAATTCACTTGTTTTCATCAGATTTGGAGGAAAAAAATCGAAACACTATGCCTGAATATGGCCATAACTCTTGATCCATAAATTGTTGCTGGGCCTATAATATACCAAATTGAAGCTCATTTTGAGCTCTACAAATTAGGCAGGGTGAACCAGGCCAACGCAATTTTTTTGGCCAAAATTCATTTGTTTTCTTCAGATTTGGAGGAAAAAAAATCGAAAAACTGTGCTTGAATACGGCCATAACTCTTGATCCAGAAATCGTTGCTGGGCCTATAATATTCCAAATCGAAGCTCTTTTTGAGCTCTACAAATTGGGCAGGGTCAACCAGCCCAACGCAATTTTTTTGGCCAAAATTCATTTGTTTTCATCATATTTGGAGGAAAAAAAATTGAAAAACTGTGCCTGAATACGGCCATAACTCTTGATCCAGAAATCGTTGCTGGGCCTATAATATTCCAAATCGAAGCACTTTTTGACCTCTACAAATTAGGCGGGGCGAACGCCGCAACGCAATTTTTTCGGCAAAAATTCACTTGTTTTCATCAGATTTGGAGGAAAAAAATCGAAAAACTGTGCCTGAATACAGCCATAACTCTTGATACAGAAATAGTTGCTGGGCCTATAATATACCAAATCGATGCTCTTTTTGAGCTCTACAAATTAGGCAGGGTGAACTAGGCCAACGCAATTTTTTTGGCCAAAATTCATTTGTTTTCATCAGATTTGGAGGAAAAAAAATCAAAAAACTGTGCCTGAATACGGCCCTAACTCTTGATTCAGAAATTGTTGCTGGGCCTATAATATACCAAACCGAAGCTCTTTTTGAGCTCTACAAATTAGGCAGGGCAAACCTAGCCAACGCAATTTTTTCAGCCAAAATTCACTTGTTTTCAACAGATTTGGAGGAAAAAAATCAAAAAACTGTACTTGAATACGGCCATAACTCTAGATCCAGAAATCGTTGCTGGGCCTGTAATACACCAAATCGAAGCTCTTTTTGACCTCTACAAATTAGGCTAGGCGAACCCCGCCAATGCCATTTTGTCGACAAAAATTCACTTGTTTTCCTCAGATTTGGAGGAAAAAAAATCGAAAAACTGTGCTTGAATACGGCCATAACTCTTGATCCAGAAATCGTTGCTGAGCCTATAATATTCCAAATCGAAGCTCTTTTTGACCTCTACAAATTAGGCGGGGCGAACGCCGCCGACGCAATTTTTTCGGCAAAAATTCACTTGTTTTCATCAGATTTGGAGGAAAAAAATCGAAAAACTGTGCCTGAATACAGCCATAACTCTTGATACAGAAATAGTTGCTGGGCCTATAATATACCAAATCGAAGCACTTTTTGAGCTCTACAAATTCGGCAGGGTGAACCAGGCCAACGCAATTTTTTTGGCCAAAATTCATTTGTTTTCATCAGATTTGGAGGAAAAAAAATCGAAAAACAGTGCCTGAATACGGCCATAACTCTTGATCCAGAAATCGTTGCTGGGCCTATAATATACCAAACCGAAGCTCTTTTTTAGCTCTACAAATTAGGCAGGGCAAACCTGGCCAACGCAATTTTTTCAGCCAAAATTCACTTTTTTTCATCAGATTTGGACGAAAAAATCAAAAAACTGTACTTGAATACGGCCATAACTCTAGATCCAGAAATCGTTGCTGGGCCTGTAATACACCAAATCGAAGCTCTTTTTGACCTCTACAAATTAGGCGGGGCGAACGCCGCCAACGCAATTTTTTCGGCAAAAATTCACTTGTTTTCATCAGATTTGGAGGAAAAAAATCGAAAAACTGTGCCTGAATACGGCCATAACACTTGATCCCGAAATCGTTGCTGGGCCTATAATATACCAAATCGAAGCTCTTTTTGAGCCCTACAAATTATGCAGGGCGAACGAGGCCAACGCAATTTTTTTGGCAAAAATTCACTGGTTTTCATCAGATTTTGAGGAAAAAAAATTGAAAAACTGAGCCTGAATACGGCCATAACTCTTGATCCAGAAATCGTTGTTGGGCTTGTAATGCACGAAATCGAAGCTCTTTTCGAGCTCTACAAATTAGGCTAGGCCAACCTCGCCAATGCCATTTTTTCGGCAAAAATTCACTTGTTTTCCTCAGATTTGGAGGAAAAAAATTCGAAAAACTGTGCCTGAATACGGCCATAACTCTTGATCCAGAAATCGTTGCTGGGCCTGTAATATACGAAATCAAGATCTTTTCGAGCTCTACAAATTAGGCTAGGTGAACCACGCCAATGCCATTTTTTCGGCAAAAATTCACTTGTTTTCCTCAGATTTGGAGGAAAAAAAATTGAAAAACAGTGACTGAATACGGCCATAACTCTTGATCCAGAAATCGTTGCTGGGCCTATAATATACCAAATCGAAGCTCTTTTTGAGCTCTACAAATTATGCAGGGCGAACCAGGCCAACGCAATTTTTTTAGCAAAAATTCACTTGTTTTCATCAGATTTGGAGGAAAAAAATCGAAACACTATGCCTGAATATGGCCATAACTCTTGATCCATAAATTGTTGCTGGGCCTATAATATACCAAATTGAAGCTCATTTTGAGCTCTACAAATTAGGCAGGGTGAACCAGGCCAACGCAATTTTTTTGGCCAAAATTCATTTGTTTTCTTCAGATTTGGAGGAAAAAAAATCGAAAAACTGTGCCTGAATACGGCCATAACTCTTGATCCAGAAATCGTTGCTTCGCCTATAATATACCAAATCGAAGCTCTTTTTGAGCTCTAAAAATTATGCAGGGCGAACCAGGCCAACGCAATTTTTTTTGGCAAAAATTCAGTTGTTTTCATCAGATTTGGAGGAAAAAAATCGAAACACTGTGCCTGAATACGGCCATAACTCTTGATCCAGAAATCGTTGGTGGGCCTGTAATATACGAAATCGAAGCTCTTTTCGAGCTCTACAAATTAGGCTAGGCGAACCACGCCAATGCCAATTTTTCGGCAAAAATTGACTTGTTTTCATCAGATTTGGAGGAAAAAAATCGAAAAACTGTGCCTGAATATGGCCATAACTCTTGATCCAGAAATCGTTGCTGGGCCTATAATATACCAAATCGAAGCTCTTTTTGAGCTCTACAAATTAGGTAGAGTGAAAAAGGCCAACGCAATATTTTTGGCCAAAATTCATTTGTTTTCATCAGATTTGGAGGAAAAAAAAATCGAAAAACTATGCCTGAATACGGCCATAACTCTTGATCCAGAAATCATTGCTGGGCCTCTAACATACCAAATCGAAGCTCTTTTTGAGCTCTACAAATTAGGCACGGTGAACTAGGTCAACGCAATTTTTTTGGCAAAAATTCACTTGTTGTCATCAGATTTGGAGGAAAAAAATCAAAAAACTGTGCCTGAATACGGCCATAACTCTTGATGCAGAAATCGTTGCTGGGCCTGTATTATACCAAATCGAAGCTCTTTTTGAGCTCTACAAATTAGGCTGGGCGAACCCCGCCAATGCAATTTTTTCGGCAAAAATTCACTTGTTTTCATCAGATTTGGAGGAAAAAAAATTGAAAAACTGAGCCTGAATACGGCCATAACTCTTGATCCAGAAATCGTTGTTGGGCTTGTAATACACGAAATCGAAGCTCTTTTCGAGCTCTACAAATTAGGCTAGGCCAACCTCGCCAATGCCAATTTTTCGGCAAAAATTCACTTGTTTTCCTCAGATTTGTACGAAAAAAAATCGAAAAACTGTGCACGAATACGGCCATAACTCTTGATCCAGAAATCGTTGCTGGGCCTGTAATATACGAAATCGAAGCTCTTTTCGCGCTCTACAAATTAGACTAGGCGAACCACGCCAATGCAATTTTTTCGGCAAAAATTCACTTGTTTTCCTCATATTTGGAGGAAAAAAAATTGAAAAACAATGACTGAATACGGCCATATCTCTTGATCCAGAAATCGTTGCTGGGCCTATAATATACCAAATCGAAGCTCTTTTTGAGCCCTACAAATTTTGCAGGGCGAACCAGGCCAACGCAATTTTTTTGGCAAAAATTCACTTGTTTTCATCAGATTTGGAGGAAAAAAATCGACAAACTGTGCCAGAATATGGCCATAACTCTTGATCCAGAAATTGTTGCTGGGCCTATAATATACCAAATCGAAGCTCCTTTTGAGCTCTACAAATTAGGTAGGGTGAACCAGGCCAACGCAATTTTTTTGGCCAAAATTCATTTGTTTTCATCAGATTTGGAGGAAAAAAAAATCGAAAAACTATGCCTGAATACGGCCATAACTCTTGATCCAGAAATCGTTGCTGGGCCTCTAATATACCAAATCGAAGCTCTTTTTGAGCTCTACAAATTAGGCACGGTGAACCAGGCCAACGCAATTTTTTTGGCGAAAATTCACTTGTTTTCATCAGATTTGGAGGAAAAAAATTGAAAAATTGTGCCTGACTACGGCCAAAACTCTTTATGCAGAAATCGTTGCTGGGCCCGTATTATACAAAATCGAAGCTCTTTTCGAGCTCTACAAATTAGGCTGGGCGAACCCCGCCAATGCAATTTTTTCGGCAAAAATTCACTTGTTTTCCTCATATTTGGTGGAAAAAAATTCGAAAAACTGTGCCTGAATACGGCCATAACTCTTGATCCAGAAATCGTTGCTGGGCCTGTAATATACAAAATCGAAGCTCTTTTCGCGCTCTACAAATAAGGCTTGGCGAACCACGCCAATGCCATTTTTTCGGCAAAAATTCACTTGTTTACCTCAGATTTGGAGGAAAAAAATCGAAAAACTGTGCCTGAATACGGCCATAACACTTGATCCAGAAATCGTTGCTGGGCCTATAATATACCAAATCGAAGCTCTTTTTGAGCCCTACAAATTATGCAGGGCGAACAAGGCCAACGCAATTTTTTTGGCAAAAATTCACTTGTTTTCATAAGATTTGGAGGAAAAAAAACGAAAAACTGTGCGTGAATACGGCCATAACTCTTGATCCAGAAATCGTTGCCGGGCCTATAATATACCAAATCGAAGCTCTTTTTGAGCTCTACAAATTAGGCAGGGTGAACCAGGCCAACGCAATTTTTTTGGCCAAAATTCATTTGTTTATATCAGATTTGGAGGAAAAAAAATCGAAAAACTGTGTCTGAATACGGCCATAACTCTTCATCCAGAAATCGTTGCTGGGCCTATAATATACCAAACCGAAGCTCTTTTTGAGCTCTACAAAGTAGGCAGGGCAAACCTGGCCAACGCAATTTTTTCAGCCAAAATTCACTTGTTTTCATCAGATTTGGAGGAAAAAAATCAAAAAACTGTACTTGAATACGGCCATAACTCTAGATCCAGAAATCGTTGCTGGGCCTATAATACACCAAATCAAAGCTCTTTTCGAGCTCTACAAATTAGGCACGGTGAACCAGGCCAACGCAATTTTTTTGGCCAAAATTCACTTGTTTTCATCAGATTTGGAGGAAAAAAATCGAAAAACTGTGCCTGAATACGGCCATAACTCTTGATGCAGAAATCGTTGCTGGGCCTATAATATACCAAACCGAAGCTCTTTTTTAGCTCTACAAATTAGGCAGGGCAAACCTGGCCAACGCAATTTTTTCAGCCAAAATTCACTTTTTTTCATCAGATTTGGACGAAAAAAATCAAAAAACTGTACTTGAATACGGCCATAACTCTAGATCCAGAAATCGTTGCTGGGCCGATAATACACCAAATCAAAGCTCTTTTCGAGCTCTACAAATTAGGCACGGTGAACCAGGCCAACGCAATTTTTTTGGCCAAAATTCACTTGTTTTCATCAGATTTGGTGGAAAAAAATCGAAAAACTGTGCCTGAATACGGCCATAACTCTTGATGCAGAAATCGTTGCTGGGCCTATAATATACCAAACCGAAGCTCTTTTTTAGCTCTACAAATTAGGCAGGGCAAACCTGGCCAACGCAATTTTTTCAGCCAAAATTCACTTTTTTTCATCAGATTTGGACGAAAAAAATCAAAAAACTGTACTTGAATACGGCCATAACTCTAGATCCAGAAATCGTTGCTGGGCCAGTAATACCCCAAATCGAAGCTCTTTTTGACCTCTACAAATTAGGCCGGGCGAACGCCGCCAACGCAATTTTTTTGGCAAAAATTCACTTGTTTTCATCAGATTTGGACGAAAAAAATCGAAAAACTGTGCCTGAATACGGCCATAACACTTGATCCCGAAATCGTTGCTGGGCTTGTAATACACGAAATCGAAGCTCTTTTCGAGCTCTACAAATTAGGCTAGGCGAACCACGCCAATGCCAATTTTTCGGCAAAAATTGACTTGTTTTCATCAGATTTGGAGGAAAAAAATCGAAAAACTGTGCCTGAATATGGCCATAACTCTTGATCCAGAAATCGTTGCTGGGCCTATAATATACCAAATCGAAGCTCTTTTTGAGCTCTACAAATTAGGTAGAGTGAAACAGGCCAGCGCAATTTTTTTGGCCAAAATTCATTTGTTTTCATCAGATTTGGAGGAAAAAAAAATCGAAGAACTATGCCTGAATACGGCCATAACTCTTGATCCAGAAATCGTTGCTGGGCCTCTAACATACCAAATCGAAGCTCTTTTTGAGCTCTACAAATTAGGCACGGTGAACTAGGTCAACGCAATTTTTTTGGCCAAAATTCACTTGTTGTCATCAGATTTGGAGGAAAAAAATCAAAAAACTGTGCCTGAATACGGCCATAACTCTTGATGCAGAAATCGTTGCTGGGCCTGTATTATACCAAATCGAAGCTCTTTTTGAGCTCTACAAATTAGGCTGGGCGAACCCCACCAATGCAATTTTTTCGGCAAAAATTCACTTGTTTTCCTCCGATCTGGTGGAAAAAAAATCGAAAAACTGTGCCTGAATACGGCCATAACTCTTGATCCAGAAATCGTTGCTGGGCCTGTAATATACGAAATCGAAGCTCTTTTCGAGCTCTACAAATTAGGCTAGGTGAACCACGCCAATGCCAATTTTTCGGCAAAAATTCACTTGTTTTCCTCAGATTTGTAGGAAAAAAAATTGAAAAACTGTGCACGAATACGGCCATAACTGTTGATCCAGAAATCGTTGCTGGGCCTGTAATATACGAAATCGAAGCACTTTTCGCGCTCTACAAATTAGACTAGGCGAACCACGCCAATGCAATTTTTTCGGCAAAAATTCACTTGTTTTCCTCATATTTGGAGGAAAAAAAATTGAAAAACAATGACTGAATACGGCCATAACTCTTGATCCAGAAATCGTTGGTGGGCCTATAATATACCAAATCGAAGCTCTTTTTGAGCCCTACAAATTTTGCAGGGCGAACCAGGCCAACGCAATTTTTTTGGCAAAAATTCACTTGTTTTCATCAGATTTGGAGGAAAAAAATCGACAAACTATGCCAGAATATGGCCATAACTCTTGATCCAGAAATCGTTGCTGGGCCTATAATATACCAAATCGAAGCTCCTTTTGAGCTCTACAAATTAGGTAGGGTGAACCAGGCCAACGCAATTTTTTTGGCCAACATTCATTTGTTTTCATCAGATTTGGAGGAAAAAAAAATCGAAAAACTATGCCTGAATACGGCCATAACTCTTGATCCAGAAATCGTTGCTGGGCCTCTAATATACCAAATCGAAGCTCTTTTTGAGCTCTACAAATTAGGCACGGTGAACCAGGCCAACGCAATTTTTTTGGCGAAAATTAACTTGTTTTCATCAGATTTGGAGGAAAAAAATTGAAAAATTGTGCCTGACTACGGCCAAAACTCTTTATGCAGAAATCGTTGCTGGGCCTGTATTATACAAAATCGAAGCTCTTTTCGAGCTCTACAAATTAGGCTGGGCGAACCCCGCCAATGCAATTTTTTCGGCAAAAATTCACTTGTTTTCCTCAGATTTGGTGGAAAAAAATTCGAAAAACTGTGCCTGAATACGGCCATAAATCTTGATCCAGAAATCGTTGCTGGGCCTGTAATATACGAAATCGAAGCTCTTTTCGAGCTCTACAAATTAGGCTAGGCGAACCAAGCCAATGCCAATTTTTCGGCAAAAATTCACTAGTTTTCCTCAGATTTGTAGGAAAAAAAATCGAAAAACTGTGCATGAATACGGCCATAACTCTTGATCCAGAAATCGTTGCTGGGCCTGTAATATACGAAATCGAAGCTCTTTTCGCGCTCTACAAATTAGGCTTGGCGAACCACGCCAATGCCATTTTTTCGGCAAAAATTCACTTGTTTACCTCAGATTTGGAGGAAAAAAATCGAAAAACTGTGCCTGAATACGGCCATAACACTTGATCCAGAAATCGTTGCTGGGCCTATAATATACCAAATCGAAGCTCTTTTTGAGCCCTACAAATTATGCAGGGCGAACAAGGCCAACGCAATTTTTTTGGCAAAAATTCACTTGTTTTCATAAGATTTGGAGGAAAAAAAACGAAAAACTGTGCGTGAATACGGCCATAACTCTTGATCCAGAAATCGTTGCCGGGCCTATAATATACCAAATCGAAGCTCTTTTTGAGCTCTACAAATTAGGCAGGGTGAACCAGGCCAACGCAATTTTTTTGGCCAAAATTCATTTGTTTATATCAGATTTGGAGGAAAAAAAATCGAAAAACTGTGTCTGAATACGGCCATAACTCTTCATCCAGAAATCGTTGCTGGGCCTATAATATACCAAACCGAAGCTCTTTTTGAGCTCTACAAAGTAGGCAGGGCAAACCTGGCCAACGCAATTTTTTCAGCCAAAATTCACTTGTTTTCATCAGATTTGGAGGAAAAAAATCAAAAAACTGTACTTGAATACGGGCATAACTCTAGATCCAGAAATCGTTGCTAGGCCTATAATACACCAAATCAAAGCTCTTTTCGAGCTCTACAAATTAGGCACGGTGAACCAGGCCAACGCAATTTTTTTGGCCAAAATTCACTTGTTTTCATCAGATTTGGAGGAAAAAAATCGAAAAACTGTGCCTGAATACGGCCATAACTCTTGATGCAGAAATCGTTGCTGGCCCTATAATATACCAAACCGAAGCTCTTTTTTAGCTCTACAAATTAGGCAGGGCAAACCTGGCCAACGCAATTTTTTCAGCCAAAATTCAATTTTTTTCATCAGATTTGGACGAAAAAAATCAAAAAACTGTACTTGAATACGACCATAACTCTAGATCCAGAAATCGTTGCTGGGCCAGTAATACACCAAATCGAAGCTCTTTTTGACCTCTACAAATTAGGCGGGGCGAACGCCGCCAACGCAATTTTTTTGGCAAAAATTCACTTGTTTTCATCAGATTTGGACGAAAAAAATCGAAAAACTGTGCCTGAATACGGCTATAACACTTGATCCCGAAATCGTTGCTGGGCCTATAATATACCAAATCGAAGCTCTTTTTTAGCCCTACAAATTATACAGGGCGAACTAGGCCAACGCAATTTTTTCGGCAAAAATTCACTTGTTTTCATCAGATTTGGAGGAAAAAAAATTGAAAAACTGAGCCTGAATACGGCCATAACTCTTGATCCAGAAATCGTTGTTGGGCTTGTAATACACGAAATCGAAGCTCTTTTCGAGCTCTACAAATTAGGCTAGGCCAACCTCGCCAATGCCAATTTTTTGGCAAAAATTCACTTGTTTTCCTCAGATTTGTAGGAAAAAAAATCGAAAAACTGTGCACGAATACGGCCATAACTCTTGATCTAGAAATCGTTGCTGGGCCTGTAATATACGAAATCGAAGCTCTTTTCGCGCTCTACAAATTAGACTACGCGAACCACGCCAATGCAATTTTTTCGGCAAAAATTCACTTGTTTTCCTCATATTTGGAGGAAAAAAAATTGAAAAACAATGACTGAATACGGCCATAACTCTTGATCCAGAAATCGTTGCTGGGCCTATAATATACCAAATCGAAGCTCTTTTTGAGCCCTACAAATTTTGCAGGGCGAACCAGGCCACCGCAATTTTTTTGGCAAAAATTCACTTGTTTTCATCAGATTTGGAGGAAAAAAATCGACAAACTGTGCCAGAATATGGCCATAACTCTTGATCCAGAAATCGTTGCTGGGCCTATAATATACCAAATCGAAGCTCCTTTTGAGCTCTACAAATTAGGTAGGGTGAACCAGGCCAACGCAATTTTTTTGGCCAAAATTCATTTGTTTTCATCAGATTTGGAGGAAAAAAAAATCGAAAAACTATGCCTGAATACGGCCATAACTCTTGATCCAGAAATCGTTGCTGGGCCTCTAGTATACCAAATCGAAGCTCTTTTTGAGCTCTACAAATTAGGCACGGTGAACCAGGCCAACGCAATTTTTTTGGCGAAAATTCACTTGTTTTCATCAGATTTGGAGGAAAAAAATTGAAAAATTGTGCCTGACTACGGCCAAAACTCTTTATGCAGAAATCGTTGCTGGGCCCGTATTATACAAAATCGAAGCTCTTTTCGAGCTCTACAAATTAGGCTGGGCGAACCCCGCCAATGCAATTTTTTCGGCAAAAATTCACTTGTTTTCCTCATATTTGGTGGAAAAAAATTCAAAAAACTGTGCCTGAATACGGCCATAACTCTTGATCCAGAAATCGTTGCTGGGCCTGTAATATACGAAATCGAAGCTCTTTTCGAGCTCTACTAATTAGGCTAGGCGAACCACGCCAATGCCAATTTTTCGGCAAAAATTCACTAGTTTTACTCAGATTTGTAGGAAAAAAAATCGAAAAACTGTGCATGAATACGGCCATAACTCTTGATCCAGAAATCGTTGCTGGGCCTGTAATATACGAAATCGAAGCTCTTTTCGCGCTCTACAAATAAGGCTTGGCGAACCACGCCAATGCCATTTTTGCGGCAAAAATTCACTTGTTTACCTCAGATTTGGAGGAAAAAAATCGAAAAACTGTGCCTGAATACGGCCATAACACTTGATCCAGAAATCGTTACTGGGCCTATAATATACCAAATCGAAGCTCTTTTTGAGCCCTACAAATTATGCAGGGCGAACAAGGCCAACGCAATTTTTTTGGCAAAAATTCACTTGTTTTCATCAGATTTGGAGGAAAAAAAACGAAAAACTTTGCGTGAATACGACCATAACTCTTGATCCAGAAGTCGTTGCCGGGCCTATAATATACCAAATCGAAGCTCTTTTTGAGCTCTACAAATTAGGCAGGGTGAACCACGCCAACGCAATTTTTTTGGCCAAAATAAATTTGTTTTCATCAGATTTGGAGGAAAAAAAATCGAAAAACTGTGTCTGAATACGGCCATAACTCTTCATCCAGAAATCGTTGCTGGGCCTATAATATACCAAACCGATGCTCTTTTTGAGCTCTACAAATTAGGTAGGGCAAACCTGGCCAACGCAATTTTTTCAGCCAAAATTCACTTGTTTTCATCAGATTTGGAGGAAAAAAATCAAAAAACTGTACTTGAATACGGCCATAACTCTAGATCCAGAAATCGTTGCTGGGCCTGTAATACACCAAATCAAAGCTCTTTTCGAGCTCTACAAATTAGGCACGGTGAACCAGGCCAACGCAATTTTTTTGGCCAAAATTCACTTGTTTTCATCAGATTTGGAGGAAAAAAATCGAAAAACTGTGCCTGAATACGGCCATAACTCTTGATGCAGAAATCGTTGCTGGGCCTGTATTATACCAAATCGAAGCTCTTTTCGAGCTCTACAAATTAGGCTGGGCGAACCCTGCCAATGCAATTTTTTCGGCAAAAATTCACTTGTTTTCCTCGGATTTGGTGGAAAAAAAATCAAAAAACTGTGCCTGATTACGGCCATAACTCTTGATCCAGAAATCATTGCTGGGCCTGTAATATACGAAATCGAAGCTCTTTTCGAGCTCTACAAATTAGGCTAGGCGAACCACGCCAATGCCAATTTTTCGGCAAAAATTCACTTGTTTTCCTCAGATTTGTAGGAAAAAAATCGAAAAACTGTGCATGAATACGGCCATAACTCTTGATCCAGAAATCGTTGCTGGGCCTGTAATATACGAAATCGAAGCTCTTTTCGCGCTCTACAAATTGGGCTAGGCGAACCACGCCAATGCCATTTTTTCGGCAAAAATTCACTTGTTTACCTCAGATTTGGAGGAAAAAAAATTGAAAAACAGTGACTGAATACGGCCATAACTCTTGACCCAGAAATCATTGCTGGGCCTATAATATACCAAATCGAAGCTCTTTTTGAGCCCTACAAATTATGCAGGGCGAACCAGGCCAACGCAATTTTTTTGGCAAAAATTCACTTGTTTTCATCAGATTTGGAGGAAAAAAATCGAAAAACTGTGCCTGAATACGGCCATAACTCTTGATCCAGAAATCGTTGCCGGGCCTATAATATACCAAATCGAAGCTCTTTTTGAGCTCTACAAATTAGGCAGGGTGAACAAGGCCAATGCAATTTTTTTGGCCAAAATTCATTTGTTTTCATCAGATTTGGAGGAAAAAAAATTGAAAAACTGTGCCTGAATACGGCCATAACTCTTCATCCAGAAATCGTTGCTGGGCCTATAATATACCAAACCGAATCTCTTTTTGAGCTCTACAAATTAGGCTGGGCAAACCTGGCCAACGCAATTTTTTCAGCCAAAATTCACTTGTTTTCATCAGATTTGGAGGAAAAAAATCAAAAAACTGTACTTGAATACGGCCATAACTCTAGATCCAGAAATCGTTGCTGGGCCTGTAATACACCAAATCAAAGCTCTTTTCGAGCTCTACAAATTAGGCACGGTGAACCAGGCCAACGCAATTTTTTTGGCCAAAATTCACTTGTTTTCATCAGATTTGGAGTAAAAAAATCGAAAAACTGTGCCTGAATACGGCCATAACTCTTGATGCAGAAATCGTTGCTGGGCCTGTATTATACCAAATCGAAGCTCTTTTCGAGCTCTACAAATTAGGCTGGGCGAACCCCGCCAATACAATTTTTTCGGCAAAAATTCACTTGTTTTCCTCGGATTTGGTGGAAAAAAAATCAAAAAACTGTGCCTGATTACGGCCATAACTCTTGATCCAGAAATCATTGCTGGGCCTGTAATATACGAAAACGAAGCTCTTTTCGAGCTCTACAAATTAGGCTAGGCGAACCACGCCAATGCCAATTTTTCGGCAAAAATTCACTTGTTTTCCTCAGATTTGTAGGAAAAAAAATCGAAAAACTGTGCCTGAATACGGCCATAACTCTTGATCTAGAAATCGTTGCTGGGCCTATAATATTCCAAATCGAAGCTCTTTTTGACCTCTACAAATTACGCGGGGTGAATGCCGCCAACGCAATTTTTTCGGCAAAAATTCACTTGTTTTCATCAGATTTGGAGGAAAAAAAATTGAAAAACAGTGACTGAATACGGCCATAACTCTTGATCCAGAAATCGTTGCTGGGCCAATAATATACCAAATCGAAGCTCTTTTTGAGCTCTACAAATTATGCAGGGCGAACCAGGCCAACGCAATTTTTTCGGCTAAAATTCACTTGTTTTCATCAGATTTGGAGGAAAAAAATCGAAAAACTGTGCCTGAATACAGCCATAACTCTTGATCCAGAAATCGTTGCTGGGCCTGTAATATACCAAATCGAAGCACTTTTCGAGCTCTACAAATTAGGCTGGGCGAACCCCGCCAATGCAATTTTTTCGGCAAAAATTCACTTGTTTTCCTCATATTCGGAGGAAAAAAATCGAAAAACTGTGACTGAATACGGCCATAACACTTGATCCAGAAATCGCTGCTGGGCCTATAGTATACCAAATCGAAGCTCTTTTTGAGCTCTACAAATAAGGCAGGGAGAACCCCGCCAACGCAATTTTTTCGGCGAATATTGACTTGTTTTCATGACATTTGGAGGTAAAAAAATTGAAAAACAGTGACTGAATACGGCCATAACTCTTGATCCAGAAATCGTTGCTGGGCGTATAATATACCAAATCGAAGCAATTTTTGAACTCCACAAATTAGGCAGGGAAAACCCGGCCAATGCAATTTTTTCAGCCAAAATTCACTTGTTTTCATCAGATTTGGAGGAAAAAAAATTGAAAAATTGTGCCTGAATACAGCCACAACTCTTGATCCAGAAATCGTAGCTGGGCCTGTAATATACCAAATTGAAGCTCTTTTCGAGCTCTACAAATTAGTCTGGCGAACCCCGCCAATGCAATTTTTTCAGCAAAAATTCACTTGGTTTCCTCGAATTTGGAGGGAAAAAATTTGAAAAACTGTGCCTGAATACAGCCATAACTCTTGATCCAGAAATCGTTGCTGGGCCTATAACATACCAAATCGAAGCTCTTTTTGAGCTCTACAAATTATGCAGGGCGAACCAGGCCAACGCAATTTCTTTGGCCAAAATTCACTTGTTTTCGTCAGATTTGGAGGAAAAAAATCGAAAAACTGTGCCTGAATACGGCCATAACTCTTGAACCAGAAATCATTGTTGGGCCTGTAATATACAAAATCGAAGCTCTTTTCGAGCTCTACAAATTAGGTAGGGCGAACCCCGGCAATGCAATTTTTTCGGCAAAAATTCACTTGTTTTCATCAGATTTGGAGGAAAAAAAATCAAAAAACTGTGCCTGAATACAGCCACAACTTTTGATCCAGAAATCGTTGCTGGGCCTGTAATATACCAAATCGAAGCTCTTTTCGAGCTCTACAAATTAGTCTGGGCGAACCCCGCCAATGCAATTTTTTCGGCAAAAATTCACTTGGTTTCCTCAGATTTGGAGGAAAAAAATTTGAAAAACTGTGGTTGAATACGGCCATAACTCTTGACCCAGAAATCGTTGCTGGGCGTATAATATACCAAATTGAAGCAATTTTTGAACTCCACAAATTAGGCAGGGAGAACCCAGCCAGTGCAATTTTTTCGGCCAAAATTCACTTGTTTTCATCAGATTTGGAGGAAAAAAAATCGAAAAACTGTGCCTGAATACAGCCACAACTCTTGATCCAGAAATCGTAGCTGGGCCTGTAATATACCAAATCGAAGCTCTTTTCGAGCTCTACAAATTAGTCTGGCGAACCCCGCCAATGCAATTTTTTCAGCAAAAATTCACTGGGTTTCCTCGAATTTGGAGGAAAAAAATTTGAAAAACTGTGCCTGAATACGGCCATAACTCTTGATCCAGAAATCGTTGCTGGGCCTATAATATACCAAATTGAAGCTCTTTCTGAGCTCTACAAATTATGCAGGGCGAACCAGGCCAACGCAATTTCTTTGGCCAAAATTCACTTGTTTTCGTCAGATTTGAAGGAAGAAAATTGAAAAACTGTGCCTGAATACGGCCATAACTCTTGAACCAGAAATCGATGCTGGGCCTGTAATATACCAAATCGAAGCTCTTTTCGAGCTCTACAAATTAGGTTGGGCGAACCCCGACAATGCAATTTTTTCGGCAAAAATTCACTTGTTTTCCTCAGATTTGGAGGAAAAAAATCGAAAAACTGTGCCTGAATACGGCCATAACTCTTGATCCATAAATCGTTGTTGGGCCAATAATATACCAAATCGAAGCTCTTTCGAGCTCTACAAATGAGGTAGGCCGAACCCCGCCAATGCAATTTTTTCCGCCAAAATTAACTTGTTTTCATCAGTTTTAGTGGAAAAAAATCAGAGAACCCCGCCAACTCAATTTTTTAAGCCAAAATTCACATCTTTTCATAAGATCTGGAGGAAACAAAATCAAAAAACTGTGCCTGAATACGGCCATAACTCTTGATCCATAAATCGTTGCTGGGCCTGTAATATACCAAATTGAAGCTCTTATCGAGCTCTACAAATTAGGCTGGGCGAACCCCACCAACGTAATTTTTTCGCCCATAATTCACTTATTTTCATCAGTTTTAGAGGAAAAAAAATCAGAGAATTGTGGCTAAAGTCAGGCATAACTTTTGTTCCAGAAATCGTTACTGGGACTATAATATACCAAATCGAAGCTCTTTTCGAGCTTTTCAAATATGGCGGGGCGAAATCCGCGAACCCAATTTTCTAGGCCAAAATTAACTTGTTTTCATCAGATTTGGAGGGAAAAAAAATGAAAAACTGTGCATGAATACAGCCATTACTCTTGATCCAGAAATCGTTGCTTGGCCTATAATATACCAAACCGAAGCTCTTTTCGAGCTCTACAAATTAGGTCGGGCGAAACCCGCCAACGCAATTTCTTCGGCCAAAATTCTCATCTTTTCATCAGTTTTAGAGGAAAAAACATCAGAGAATTGTGGCTGAAGTCGGCCATAACTTTTGTTCCAGAAATTGTTGCTGGGACTATAATATACAAAATCGAGGCTCTTTTCGAGCTTTACAAATACGGCGAGGTGAAATCCGCCAACCCAATTTTCTAGGCCAAAATTAACTTGTTTTCATCATATTTGGAGGGAAAGAAATTAAAAAACTGTGCATGAATACAACCATTATTGGGAATAGTGTCCTGAAAGCATGAGATGTAAAAGGATATTTATTATTTATTTAATAAAATAGTTTAGTCATTATTTTATGTGCATATATTTATGAATATCTTATGAATATCAAATAAAATTCCTTGATTATTTATGTTACCTTAAACATTGTATATAAGTGTTATATACAAGAGGATAATGTTTAAGGATAATAATCAATAGTAACTGTTCATAATGAATTTAATTAAAGTTCAGAATCTTTAATTAAAACATTATAAATACATGTCATTCCCATTTAGAATGGAACGGTGTTATCTGCACTGTTAATATGGCGAGATATTGAATGAGTGTATTTTGCATAATGAGATTATGTGGAACATGGACGCAGACACAATATGAATTTCTAATAATTTCCGTTAAGCATAGAAATTCTAATTGAGTCTACCGATGGTCATATATAGAATGATCTTAATCCTGAGTTCTTAACAAACTCCTATTTATGGATTTATGTCTTTTGATTTACTCGGTACGGATTCCGAGACCCTGAATCCTATTCCTTGTATTTTGGAGACATAATGAAATAGGTAGCTGGGAATGTTATTATACGAGATGGAATCCATTCCTTCTTGAGAAAGAAGCAGATAAATAATTCTCTTGAGTGTTGATTCGGTACTTGGATTAGTAAGAGCGCTCTGGTTCATGAATGTGTTTTATGAATCACTATCCATTAGAGAATCAATGGTACTCAAGGATAAAGATGTAATTAGAGAGGTTAACGGATTCTACCTGACTCTAATTATGAATTATTTATGGAGGATCGATCTATATGCAATGACTATATCAAATGGACACTTCACAGTTTAGAAGTAATTAATGTCTATAATTCTGAGAGTGCAATTCCAAGTTTATAGTGGAGTAGCTATTGAAATTAATAGAATTAATTAATTAATTAAAGTATTTAATTAATTGTTTAATTTTATTGGAGCTCCGAATTATAGGTCCATTAGTCCCCGCGTCGTCCTTGTAATTCTACCAGACACAAAGGGAAAAATGGGAATTTTAGAATTACGGAATTCTAAAATTAAATACTCGAAGAATAATTAATTGTGAATTAATTATTATTTAAATAATGAGATTATTTAAATTTGAATTTGAACATATCTAGATTTATCCATTTAAACTTATTTGATAAGTTGTTCAATTTAGAATTCAAATTAATTTAAGTTTGACTTAAATTCGAATTTGAATCTGAATTAAAATTGGACTACTGGATAATGGATAAAATATCTTCCTTCCTTATCTTATTTAGGTGTCACACACAAAGGGATAAATCCCTAGGGTGGCCGGCCATTAAGAGGATAAGGGGAAGGGATTTTTTGTTCCAAATTCAAAATTGGAGATAAGGATTTGATCCTATTTTGAAGTTTGACTTCTACTCTTT
The DNA here is from genome assembly GCA_029231665.1 of Morus indica. Classification (NCBI taxonomy): domain Eukaryota; kingdom Viridiplantae; phylum Streptophyta; class Magnoliopsida; order Rosales; family Moraceae; genus Morus; species Morus indica. Next base: position 973,225 of record JACAGA010000022.1, read on the forward strand.
AAATATGAGATAGATAGAAAATTGTAACAACAAAAATTTGAAACACTTTTCAGCCCTAGAGAAAGTGTGTGGCCGAAATTCTCATATAGCAAAAAAGAAAGTGAAATATTTTTTCTCCAAAAATTCCACATCGTGCATGCGTTGGTGTTTGTGGAAATTCGAGTGTTTAAGAAACCGTTTTGTCTTACGTGTGCCCACACACACGTCTACGCGGAATCAAGGAATTGACGTGGAAGACTTTGGTGTTCTAAACACAAAGCTTGGAGCAAGGACTGTTCGTGGTCAAAGAAAATCAAGATATCATCCGAGTCGGCTACAAGGTATTTTTTCGGTTGATCCTTGAATCTTATAAATTAATGAGATTAATTTATTGGTGCATAAATTAATATAATCTATAGAGTATCTCAAAAGTTTTATGAAAATTTTTGTTATACACGATCCGCTATTCCGCTGCGTTTCCGCCGCCGAATTCGATTCGGCAACCAACAATTGGTATCAGAGCGGTCTATAGACGATATTAATTTATGCTTCGATTATTTGATAATCATAATTGATATTAAATATGTGATATTTAATTATGTATGTATGTGATGAGTAGGCACTTGCATTTATGGATGTTTATTTTTATTCATGATGATGAATGTATGGATGATGGATTGGGTCGTTAATTATATGGTTCCATGGATCGGTTATATTCATTCGTTAATAAATTATTAGTAATTTAATTCGGGATAAGAATTATTGTAATTCTAGGATTTGGGTAGAATTAGGGTTTTTGATTTTAAATCAAGATGGAGGCCTTGAAGATGATGTTTGAAGCCTTCAAAGATGCCCAGAAAAAGTGCCCGGAAATTTCCAGAAACGCGGCCCAGGCGCGTCCCGGACGCGGCCCAGGCGCGGCCAGGACGCGGCCCAGGCGCGTCCAGGCCGCAGCCCAGGTGCGTCCAGGCCGCTCCCCAGCGCGCCCCAGCGCGTGGCCAGGCCGCGGCCCAGGCTGCGGCCCAGCGCGCCTGGCGGCCCAAGTTCGGGATTTGATCCCGAACGGGCCCGAAGGTTTCCGAAACCCTCGTAAAGCGTGCCGACGAGCCTGGAAAAGTTTCGGATCCCAAGGAAGGTGAAATCCAACCCGGAGACAAAGAATGAAGTCGAAGAATAAAGAATTCAAGAATCGAAGACCCGTTGATGTAACGGAAGAATATAATTGTTGTAATTATTTATTTATTCGATTCGATTGAGTTGTAATTTATTTTTCCATGGGACCCGGTCAAATCCATCTCAATAGTTGATTGCATATATTTATATTTTATGTTGATAATTATATATTATATGTCCATGCATATAACATGCCATATAGATATAATGTGCCTACTCATATGTTTTTTATAACATGCCATGCATACACGCGCATTCGTTATTGTTTATTTTATTTATTATAAAAGTGTTTTAGAAAAATAAAATAAAATAAGAACCATGCGCTGAAAATCATTTAATATGATTAAATTGATTTAAGTTGCAAAATTGATTTGCAAAATAATGTTACATGTGAAATTGAATTTAAGAGTTAAATTTTGGAATTTCACATATCCGAAAAATAAATTGTTTATTTTTCGAATTGAAAATCATGAGATGTTTTTCAAACAAAATACATATTTGCAAAATAATGAGTGGGAGAGGGTTGTATGACAATACGACCCACTGGTCTCCATCATTAGTTCAACACCGTGAGATTCGAAAGGGGCTTCGCGGCGGCACCGATTCCGCACTCCCTACGGAAAGTGTTCTTTCGGATCAATAACAAGGTTGACTTCCTAGCGATAGGATTCAAGGATGTATTTCCGGTTTGACCTACCCTACGGCGGCACTCCGGAGTTAAGTCTGTAGAATCTGAAATGATGGGTTACACTCATGGAGATATAATCAAATTGTTGATTATATTTTTGACCAAAATTAGCGGTAGTTAATAAATATGAAAATATGAGATATTTTGATTATATTTATTAATTGAGAAGGTCTCGGTTCAATTTGTGATATTTTGACCTACCCTACGGCGGCACTATAATCGTGGTAAATTGAATTATCGTTGGCACCCAGAATTAAAACATGATTTATGTATTTTTCATGTGCATCATGCATCATATTTAATTGTGCCAAAATTAACATGCCTTGATATTCATGCACATAAATTGATTAGATGAATATTCTATTTATTCCCAGCAATATGTCGAATCCCATATTCACACTACTAGCGACTGAAAAATTAGACAGTGATAATTATGCTAAGTGGAAAAGTAACATGAACATACTATTGGTCTGCGAAGACTATAAGTTTGCCCCAGTGGAGGAATGTCCTCCTGAAACCGCGGCTAATGCATCCAAAACCGCAAGGGAGCCATTTGATCGCTGGATCAAGGCCAACAATAAAGCAAAGTGCTTTATGCTGGCCAGCATGAGCAATGTGCTTCGCAAGAAGCATGAGGAGATGGAGATTGCTTATGAGATAATGGAGTCTCTAGAAGCCATGTTCGGCGCTCCTTCTGAAAAGGCTCGTTTGGATGCCGTAAGGGCTTTCATGAACGATAAGATGAAGAAAGGTTCTTCAGTCAAGGCACATGTTTTGAACCTGATTGATCACCTCCACGATGCGGAGCTCAATGGTGCCATAATCGATGAAGCCACCCAAGTTGGCATCATCCTGGAAAGCCTATCCCCTGACTTTCATGAGTTTGTGAACAACTTTGTTATGAACAAAAAGAAGTGCAATCTCACTGAACTCATGAATGACCTGCAAAACTTCGAATCCACCAACAAAAGAAGGGGAGGAGAAGCAAATGTTGTAGTTGCAGGAAGTTCTGGTAAAAACAGAAGAAAGAACCAGAACCAGGGAAAAACGAAGAAGAAAAAGGAACAAGGTAAATCAGATTTACTAGTTCTTGAAACATGTTTAGTAGAGGGTGATACCTCAGCCTGGATAATTGATTCGGGAGCAACTAATAATGTTTGTTTTTCTTTGCAAAGTCTTAGTTCTTACACTGAGTTAGCCGATGGGGACTACACGATGAAAGTAGGCAATGGCGCAAGAGTTTCGGCAAAAGCAGTGGGAGAAGTTAGACTTCATTTTAGGGAAAATAAATTTTTAGTTTTGAACAATGTTTATTTTATTCCAGACATTCGCAGAAATTTGATTTCTGTGGCCAAATTATGTGAACAATTATTTAAAGTTTATTTTGATAATGAATTTGTTCATATTTCTCGAAATGGTTTAAATATTTGTTCTGGACGTCTGGATGATGGTTTATATTGTATAAAACCAATACCTAACTCACTGCTTAATACTGAAATGTTCAGAGTTGCCGAACCTAAGAATAAAAAGCAAAAGATTTCTCACGATAACAATACATATCTGTGGGATCTTAGGCTTGGTCATATTAACCTAAAAAGGATTGAATGACTGGTAAAGGATGGTCCTTTACGCGAACTAAAAGTTGGTGAGCTTCCAGTCTATGAATCCTGTTTGGAAGGTAAAATGACCAAGAGGCCTTTCACGACGAAAGGAGAAAGAGCTACAGAACCCCTTCAGTTGATACATTCGGATGTATGTGGACTGTTAAACGTCCAAGCTAGAGGAGGTTACGAATATTACGTCACTTTTATTGATGACTATTCGAGATATGGTTATGTTTACCTAATGCAACGGAAATCTGAAACTTTTGGAAAGTTTAGAGAATTCCGAGCAGAAGTTGAAAAACAATTAGGTAAATCAATCAAGACACTTCGATCAAATCGAGGGGGTGAATACCTGGACAAAGAGTTCCGGGATTTCTTGATTGAAGAAGGTGTGGTATCCCAAATGACTGCACCCGGTACACCACAGCAGAATGGTGTGGCCGAAAGGAGAAATCGGACTTTGCTTGACATGATGAGATCAATGTTGAGTTATTCTTCACTGCCTATTTCATTCTGGGGTTATGCCCTAAAAACAGCTGCCAACATTCTGAATAGAGTACCATCTAAGTCTGTACCTACAACACCCTTAGAGTTGTGGTGCGGTCGAAAACCTAGTTTGAGACACGTGTGCATAGGGGGGTGTCCAGCACACGTGCTGAAGGGAAAGACTGGGAAGTTGGAACCCAAGTCAGAAGTATGTATGTTTGTAGGATATCCCGATGGGACAAAGGGAGGTTTCTTTTATAGTCCTGAAGATCAAAAGGTGTTTGTATCGACAAATGCCACATTTCTGGAGCATGACTATATGATAGATTTTAAGCCTAGAAGTAAGATGGTGTTAGAAGAGTTACTTTCCGATGAGATCGGACCACATTCGACAAGAGTTGTCGGACCACACAGAGAAAAGACCACAGTTCCTAATCAGACTCCAGCGGTACCTCGTCGTAGTGGGAGGGTAAGCACGTTACCCGACCGTTATACCGGGGAAGCCCAAATCGTCACTGCTGATGACGGTAAGGAGGATCCATCAACCTTTAAGGATGCGATGGATGATTCTGATAAGTAAGAATGGCAAGCAGCTATGAAACTCGAGATGGAGTCTATGCACTCTAACTCAGTCTGGCAACTTGTAAATCTACCCGAAGGGGTAAAACCAATTGGATGCAAGTGGATCTTCAAGAGAAAGAGAGGAGCGGATGGAAAAGTAGAGACTTTTAAAGCAAGGCTAGTGGCTAAGGGTTATACCCAAAAAGGAGGGAGTGACTTATGAGGACACTTTCCGCCAGTAGCCATCTTCAGTCCCCATCCGGCTACTCCTGGCCATTGCAGCATATTTTGACTATGAGAAATGGCAAATAGACGTCAAGACAACTTTTCTGAATGACTATCTTGATGAAACCATCTATATGGATCAACTAGAAGGTTACATAAAGGAAGGCCAACAGCAGAAAGTCTGCAAACTGCAAAGGTCCATTTATGGACTGAAGCAGGCTTCTAGATCATGGAACATCAGGTTTGATGAGGCTGTAAAGTCTTATGGATTTGATCAAAACATTGATGAACCATGCGTCTACAAGTATAAGAAAGAAGAGAAAGTGGTCTTCTTAATTCTTTACGTCGATGACATCATACTCATAGGAATGATCTGGGAAATGATGAAAGATGTTAAGGAGTGGTTAGCCAGCCAATTCCAAATGAAAGATTAGTGAGAGGCAAGCTATGTATCTTGGGATCAGATTAGTCGGAGATCGCAAAGAAAAAGCTTTGGCGTGTATCACAAAGCATCTTATATAGACAAAGGGTGTCTAGGTATTCGATGCAAAACTCCAAGAAAGGGAATTTCCCTTCTAGGCATGGTATTCATCTTTCTAAGGAGCAATGTCCAAAGACCCCGCAGCAGGAAGAAGATATGAGAAGGTATCCCTACGCTTCGGCCGTGGGAAGCCTTATGTATGCCATGTTGTGTACAAGACCACATATCTGCTATGCAGTGGGAGTAGTCAGTCGCTACCAGTCCAACCCAGGATTAGATCATTGGGTTGCAGTGAAGTGTATTCTCAAGTATCTTAGGAGAACGAGAAACTATATGTCAGTATATTCTGGAGAAGATCTATCTCTCACCGGATACACAGATTCTGATTTCCAATCAGATGGAGATAGTCGACGGTCGACATCTGGATCTGTGTTCACTCTTAATGGAGGAGCCGTGGTATGGAGAAGTATAAAGCAAAAGTGTGTTGCTGACTCTACCATGGAAGCTGAATATGTTGCAGCTTGTGAAGCCGCAAAAGAAGCTACATGGCTCAGGAAGTTCTTAACTGATTTGGAAGTTGTTCCAGATATGGATAAGCCAATTAAGCTCTACTGTGACAACAGTGGAGCGTTGCCTAATTCAAAAGAACCTATAAGCCATAAGAGTACGAAACATATAGAAAGGAAATATCACCTGATCAGAGACATTGTGGATAGAGGCGATGTAGCGGTTCTGAAGATCGCGTCAGAGGACAACCTTGCTGACCCGTTCACCAAGACATTGCCATTGAATGTTTTTGATCGGCACTTAGATGGATTTGGGATTAGAGACATGACACACCTGCTTTAGGACAAGTGGGAGATTGTTGTGAATAGTGTCCTGAAAGCATGAGATGTAAAAGGATATTTATTATTTATTTAATAAAATAGTTTATTCATCATTTTATGTGCATATATTTATGAATATTTTATGAATATCAAATAAAATTCCTTGATTATTTATGTAACCTTAAACATGGTATATAAGTGTTATATACGAGAGGATAATGTTTGAGGATAATAATCAAAAGTAATTGTTCATAATGAATTTAATTAAAGTTCGAAATCTTTAATTAAAACATTATAAATACATGTCATTCCCATTTAGAATGGAACGGTGTTATCTGCACTGTTAATATGGCGAGATATTGAATGAGTGTATTTCGCATAATGAGATTATGTGGAACATGGACGGAGACACAATATGAATTTCTAATAATTTCCGTTAAGCATAGAAATTCTAATTGAGTCTACCGATGGTCATATATAGAATGATCTTAATCCTAAGTTCTTAACAAACTCCTATTTATGGATTTATGTCTTTTGATTTACCCGGTACGGATTCTGAGACCCTGAATCGAAGCTCTTTTGGAGCTCTACAAATTCAGTAGGGCGAACCCCGCCAACGCAATTTTTAGGCCAAAATTCACTTCTTTTCATTAGATTTGGAGGAAAAAAATCAAAAAACTGTGCCTGAAGACGGACGGCCATAACTCTTGATCCAGAAATCGTTGCTTGGCCTATAATATACCAAATCAAAGCACTTTTCGAGCTCTACAAATTAGGTCGGGCGAAACCCACCAACGCAATTTCTTCCGCCAAAATTCACTTGTTTTCATCAATTTAAGAGGAAAAAAATCAGAGAATTGTGGCTGAAGTCGGCCATAACTTTTGTTCCAGAAATCGTTGCTGGGACTATAATATACCAAATCCAAGCTCTTTTCCAGCTCTACAAATAGGGCGGGGCGAGATCCGCGAACCCAATTTTCTAGGCAAAAATTAACTTGTTTTCATCAGATTTGGAGGAACAAAATTGAAAAACTGTGCCTGAATACGGCCATAAATCTTGATCCAGAAATCGTTGCTGGGCCTATAATATACAAAATCGAAACTCTTTTTGAGCTATACAAATTAGGCATTGTGATCCTCGCCAACGCAATTTTTTAGGCCAAAATTCACTTTTTTCATCAGATTTGGAGGAAAAAAAATCAAAAAACTGTATTAAATACAGCCATAACTCTTGATCCAGAAATCGTTGCTTGGCCTATAATATACCAAATCAAAGCACTTTTCGAGCTCTAAAAATTAGGTCGGGCAAAACCCGCCAACGTAATTTCTTCCACCAAAATTCACTTGTTTTCATCAATTTTAGAGGAAAAAAATCAGAGAATTATGGCTGAAGTCGGCCATAACTTTTGTTCCAGAAATCGTTGCTGGGACTATAATATACCAAATCCAAGCTCTTTTCGAGCTCTACAAATAGGGCGGGGCGAGATCCGCGAACCCAATTTTGTAGGCCAAAATTAACTTGTTTTCATCAGATTTGGAGGGAAAAAAATCGAAAAACTGTGCATGAATATAGCCATAACTCTTGATCCAGAAATCGTTGCTTGGCCTATAATATTCCAAACCGAAGCTCCTTTCGAGCTCTACAAATTAGGTCGGGCGAAACCCACCAACGCAATTTCTTCAGCAAAAATTCACTTGTTTTCATTAGTTTTAGAGGAAAAAAATCTGAGAATTGTGGCTGAAGTCGGCCATAACTTTTGTTCCAGAAATCGTTGCTGGGACTATAATATACCAAATCCAAGCTCTTTTCGAGCAGTACAAATAGGGTGGGGCGAAATCCGCGAACCCAATTTTCTAGGCCAAAATTAACTTGTTTTCACCAGATTTGGTGGAAAAAAATCGAAAAAGTGTGCCTGAATACGGCCATAACTCTTGATCTGGAAATCGTTGTTGGGCCTATAATATATCAAATTAAAGCTCTTTTCGAGCTCTACAAATTCAGCAGGGCGAACCCCGCCAACGCAATTGTTTAGGCCAAAATTCACTTCTTTTCATCAGATTTGGAGGAAGAAAATCGAAAAACTGTGCATGAATACGGCCATAACTCTTGATCCAGAAATAGTTGTTGGGCCTATAATATAGCAAATCGAAGCTCTTTTCGAGCTCTACAAACTAGGTAGGGCGAACCCCGCCAACGCAATTTTTTCGGCGAAAATTCACTTGTTTTCATCAGTTTCAGAGGAAAAAAATCAGAAAATTGTGGCTGAAGTCGGCCATAACTTTTGTTCCAGAAATCATTGCTGGGATTATAATAGACTAAATCGAAGCTCTTTTCGAACTCTACAAATAAGGCAGGACGAAATCCGCCAACCCAATTTTTTAGGCCAAAATTAACTTGTTTTCATCATATTTGGCGGAAAAAAAATTGAAAAACTGTGAATGAATACGGACATAAGTATTGATCCCGAAATCACTGCTGGGCCTATAATATACGAAATCATAGCACTTTTCGAGCTATACAAATTAGGCAGGGCGAACCCCGCCAAAACAATTTTTTCGGCCAATATTCACTTGTTTTCATCAGTTTCGGAGGAAAAAAATCAGAGAATTGTGGCTGAAGTTGGCCACAACTTTTGTTCCAGAAATCGTTGCTGGGACTATAATATACCAAATCGAAGTTCTTTTGGAGCTCTACAAATAGGGCGGGGCGAAATCTGCAAACCCAATTTTTTTGGAAAAAATTCACTTCCTTTCATTAGATTTGGAGGAAAAAAAATATAAAAATAGTGACTGAATACGGCCATAACTCTTGACCCAGAAATCGTTGATGGGCGTATAATATACTAAGTCGAAGCTCTTTCGAGCTCTACAAATAAGGCGGGGCGAAATCTGCCAACCCAATTTTTTAGGCCTAAATTCACTTGCTTTCATCAGATTTGGAGGAAAAAAAATCGAAAACCAGTGACTGAATACGGCCATAACTCTTGATCCAGAAATCGTTGTTGAGCCTATAATATACCAAATCGAAGCTCTTTTCGAGCTCTACAATTAAGGCGGGGCAAAATCTGCGAACCCAAAGTTTTAGCCCAAAATTCACTTGTTTTCATCAGATTTGGAGGAAAGAAAATCGAAGACCAGTGACTGAATACGGCCATAACTCTTGATCCAGAAATCGTAGTTGGGCCTATAATATACCAAATCGAAGCACTTTTCGAGCTCTACAAATAAGGCTTGGCGAAATCTGCCAACCCAATTTTTTAGGCCAAAATTCACTTGTTTTCATCAGATTTAGAGGAAAAAAAAACGACAACCAGTGACTGGACACGGCCAAAACTCTTGATCCAGAAATCATTGTTGGGCCTATAATATACCAAATCGAAGCTCTTTTCGAGCTCTACAAATAAGGCGGGGTGAAATCTGCCAACCCAAGTTTTTAGACAAAAATTCACTTGTTTTCATCAGTTTTGGAGGAAAAAAATAAGAGAATTGTGGCTGAAGTCGGCCATAACTTTTGTTCCAGAAATCGTTGCTGGGACTATAATATACCAAATCGAAGCTCTTTTCGAGCTCTACAAATACGGCGGGGCGAAATTCGCCAACCCAATTTTTTCGGCCAAAATTCACTTCTTTTCATCAGATTTGGAGGAAATAAAATCTACAACCAGTGACTGAATAAGGCCATAACTCTTGATCCCGAAATCATTGCTGGGCCTATAATATACCAAATCGAAGCACTTTTGTTCCAGAAATCGTTGCTGGGACTATAATATACCAAATCGAAGCACTTTTCGAGCTCTACAAATTAGGCCAGGCGAACCCCGCCAAAGCAATTTTTTCGGCCAAAATTCACTTATTTTCATCATTTTCGGAGGAAAAAAATTAGAGAATTGTGGCTGAAGTCGGCCACAACTTTTGTTCCAGAAATCGTTGTTGGGACTATACTATACGGCGGGACGAAATCTGCGAACCCAATTTTTTAGGCAAAAATTCACTTCTTTTCATTAGATTTGGAAGAAAAAAAATATAAAAACAGTGACTGAATACGGCCATAACTCTTGACCCAGAAATCGTTGCTGGGCATATAATATACTAAATTGAAGCTCTTTTCGAGCTCTACAAATAAGGGGGTGCGAAATCTACCAACCCAAATTTTTAGACCAAAATTCACTTGTTTTGATCAATTTTGGAGGAAAAAAACTAGAGAATTGTGGCTGAAGTCGGCCATAACTTTTGTTCCAGAAATCGTTGCTGGGACTATAATATACCAAATCGAAGCTCTTTTCGAGCTCTACAAATTAGGCAGGGCCCCCGCCAACCCAATTTCTTAGGCAAAAATTCACTTGTTTTCATCAGATTTGGAGGAAAAATATCGACACGAGTGACTGAATACGGCCATAACTCTTGATCCAGAAATCGTTGCTGGGCCTATAATATACCAAATCGAAGCTCTTTTCGTGCTCTACAAATAAGGTGGGGCGAAATCTGCCAACCCAAATTTTAGGCCAAAATTCACTTCTTTTCATCAGTTTCAGAGGAAAAAAATAAGAGAATTGTGGCTGAAGTCGGCCACAACTTCTGTTCCAGAAATGGTTCCTTGGACTATAATATACCAAATTGAAGCTCTTCTCGAGCTCTACAAATATGGCGGGGCGAAATCCGCCAACCCAATTTTTTAGGCAAAAATTCACTTGTTTTCATCAGTTTTGGAGGAAAAAAAATCGGAATCCAATGACTGAATACGGCCATAACTCTTCATCCAGAAATCGTTCTGGGCCTATAATATACCAAATCGAAGCTCTTTTCGAGCTTCACAAATATGTTGGGGCGAAATCTGCCAACTCAATTTTTTATGCCAAAATTCACTTGTTTTCATCAGATTTGGAGGAAAAAAAATTGAAAAACTGTGATTGAATATGGCCATAACTCTTGATCCAGAAATCGTTGCTGGGCCTATAATATACCAGATCGAAGTTCATTTCGAGCTCTACAAATTAGGCAGGGCGAACCCCGCCAAAGCAATTTTTTCGGCCAATATTCACTTGTTTTCATCAGTTTCGGAGGAAAAAAATCAGAGAATTGTGGCTGAAGTCGGCCACAACTTTTGTTCCAGAAATCGTTGCTTGGACTATAATATACCAAATCGAAGCTCTTCTTGAGGTCTACAAATATGGCGGGGTGAAATCCGCCAACCCAATTTTTTAGGCAAAAATTCACTTGTTTTCATCAGATTTGGAGGAAAAAAATCCGAGAATTGTGGCTGAAGTCGGCCATAACTTATGTTCCAGAAATCGTTGCAGGGCCTATAATATACCAAATCGAAGGTGTTTTCGATTCTACAAATAGGGCGGGGCGAAATCTGCAAACCCAATTTTTTAGGCAAAAATTCACTTCTTTTCATTAGATTTGGAAGAAAAAAAATATAAAAACAGTGACTGAATACGGCCATAACTCTTGACCCAGAAATCGTTGCTGGGCATATAATATACTAAATCGAAGCTCTTTTCGAGCTCTACAAATAAGGGGGTGCGAAATCTACCAACCCAAATTTTAGAGCAAAATTCACTTGTTTTCATCAATTTTGGAGGAAAAAAATCAGAGAATTGTGGCTGAAGTCGGCCATAACTTTTGTTCCAGAAATCGTTGCTGGGACTATAATATACCAAATCGAAGCTCTTTTCGAGCTCTACAAATTAGGCAGGGCCCCCGCCAACCCAATTTCTTAGGCAAAAATTCACTTGTTTTCATCAGATTTGGAGGAAAAAATATCGAAACCAGTGACTGAATACGGCCATAACTCTTGATCCAGAAATCGTTGCTGGGCCTATAATATACCAAATCGAAGCTCTTTTCGTGCTCTACAAATAAGGTGGGGCGAAATCTGCCAACCCAAATTTAGGGCCAAAATTCACTTCTTTTCATCAGTTTCAGAGGAAAAAAATCAGACAATTGTGGCTGAAGTCGGCCATAACTTTTGTTCCAGAAATCGTTGCTGGGACTATAATATACCAAATTGAAACTCTTATCGAGCTCTACAAATGCGGCGGGGCGAAATCTGCCAGCCCAATTTTTTAGGCCAAAATTCACTTGTTTTCATCAGATTTGGAGGCATAAAAAACGAAAAACTGTGACTGAATAAGGCCATGACTCTTGATCCAGAAATCGATGCTGGGCCTATAATATACCAAGTCGAAGCACTTTTCGAGCTACACAAATCAGGCGGGGCGAAATAAGCAGACCCAATTCACTTGTTTTCAAAAAATTTGGGGGAAAAAAAATCGAAAAACTGTGAATGAATACGGTCATAACTATTGATCCTAAAATCGTTGCGGGGAATGTAATATACCATATCAAAGCTCTTTTCGAGCTCTACAAATTAGGCAGGGCGAATCCCGCCAACGCAATTTTTTCGGCCAATATTCACTTGTTTTCATCAGTTTCGGAGGAAAAAAAATCAGAGAATTATGGCTGAAGTCGGCCACAACTTTTGTTCCAGAAATCGTTCCTTGGACTAATATACCAAATCGAAGCTCTTCTCGAGCTCTACAAATATGGCGGGGTGAAATCCGCCAACCCAATTTTTTAGGCAAAAATTCACTTGTTTTCATCAGATTTGGTGGAAAAAAATCCGAGAATTGTGGCGGAAGTCTGCCATAACTTATGTTCCAGAAATCGTTGCAGGGCCTATAATATACCAAATCGAAGGTGTTTTAGATTCTACAAATAGGTCGGGGCGAAATCTGCAAACCCAATTTCTTAGGCAAAAATTCACTTGTTTTCATTAGATTTGGAAGAAAAAAAATATAAAAACAGTGACTGAATACGGCCATAACTCTTGACCCAGAAATCGTTGCTGGGAATATAATATACTAAATCGAAGCTCTTTTCGAGCTCTACAAATAAGGGGGTGCAAAATCTACCAACCCAAATTTTTAGACCAAAATTCACTTGTTTTCATCAATTTTGGAGTAAAAAAATCAGAGAATTGTGGCTGAAGTCGGCCATAACTTTTGTTCCAGAAATCGTTGCTGGGACTATAATATACCAAATCGAAGCTCTTTTCGAGCTCTACAAATTAGGCAGGGCCCCCGCCAACCCAAATTCTTAGGCAAAAATTCACTTGTTTTCATCAGATTTGGAGGAAAAAATATCGAAACCAGTGACTGAATACGGCCATAACTCTTGATCCAGAAATCGTTGCTGGGCCTATAATATACCAAATCGAAGCTCTTTTCGTGCTCTACAAATAAGGTGGGGCGAAATCTGCCAACCCAAATTTTAGGCCAAAACTCACTTCTTTTCAAAAAAATGGGAGAAAAAAAAATCGAAAAACTGTGAATGAATACGGTCATAACTATTGATCCAAAAATCGTTGCGGGGAATGTAATATACCATATCAAAGCTCTTTTGAAGCTCTACAAATTAGGCAGGGCGAATCCCACCAACGCAATTTTTTCGGCCAAAATTCGCTTGTTTTAATCAGATTTGGAAGAAATAAAATCAAAAAAACAGTGACTGAATACGGCAATAACTCTTGATCCAGAAATCGTTGCTGGGCCTATAATATACCAAATCGAAGGCCTTTTCGAGCTCTACAAATTAGGCAGGGCGAACATCGCGAACGCAATGTTTTCGTTCGAAATTCACTAGTTTTCATCAGTTTCGGAGGAAAAAAATCAGAAAATTGTGTCAAAATACGGCCACAAGTGTTGATCCAAAATTCGTAGCTGGGCCTATAATATACCAAATCGAAGCTCTTTTCAAGCTCTACAAATCAGGCGGGGCGAAATCTGCCAACCCAATTTTTTAGGCCAAAATTCACTTGTTTTAAAAAAATTTGGAGGAAAAAAATCGAAAAACTGTGAATGAATACGGTCATAACTATTGATCCTAAAATCGTTGCGGGGAATGTAATATACCATATCAAAGCTCTTTTCGAGCTCTACAAATTACGCAAGGCGAATCCCGCCAACGCAATTTTTTCGGCCAAAATTCACTTGTTTTAATCAGATTTGGAGGAAAAAAATCAAAAAACAGGGACTGAATACGGCCATAACTCTTGATCCAGAAATCGTTGCTGGGCCTATAATACACAACATCGAAGCTCTTTTCGAACTCTACAAATTACGCAGGGCGAACCCCACCAATGCAATTTTTTCGGCCAAAATTCACTTGTTTTAATCAGATTTGGAGGAAAAAAAATCAAAAAACAAGGACTGAATACGGCCATAACTCTTGATCCAGAAATCGTTGCTGGGCCTATAATACACAACATCGAAGCTCTTTTCGAACTCTACAAATTACGCAGGGCGAACCCCACCAATGCAATTTTTTCGGCCAAAATTCACTTGTTTTAATCTGACTTGGAGGAAAAAAAATCAAAAAATAGTGACTGAATACGGCCATAACTCTTAATCCAGAAATCGTTGCTGGGCCTATATTATACCAAATCGAAGCTCTTTTCGATCTCTACAAATAAGACGGGGCGAACCCAGCGAACGCAATTTTTTCGTTCGAAATTCACTTGTTTTCATCAGTTTCGGAGGAGAAAAATCAGAAAATTGTGTCAAGATACGGCCACAACTCTTGATCCAAAAATCGTAGCTGGGCCTATAATATACCAAATTGAAGCTCTTTTCGAGCTCTAAAAATTAGGTAGGGCGAACCCCGCCAACCCAATTTTTTAGTTCAAAATTCACTTGTTTTCATCAGATTTGGAGGAAAAAAAATCGAAAAACTGTGACTGAATAAGGCCATGACTCTTGATCCAGAAATCGATGCTGGGCCTATAATATACCAAATCGAAGCACTTTTCGAGCTATACAAATCAGGGGGGGGCGAAAGCTGCGAACCCAATTTTTTAGGCAAAAATTCACTTGTTTTCAAAAAATTTGGAGGAAAAAAAATCAAAAAACTGTGAATGAATACGGTCATAACTATTGATCCAAAAATCGTTGCGGGGAATGTAATATACCATATCAAAGCTCTTTTCAAGCTCTACAAATTAGGCAGGGCAAATCCCGCCAACGCAATTTTTTCGGCCAAAATTCGCTTTTTTTCATCAAATTTAGAGAAAAAACATCAAAAAAACAGTGACTGAATACGGCAATAACTGTTGATCCAGAAATCGTTGCTGGGCCTATAATATACCAAATCGAAGCTCTTTTCGAGCTCTACAAATTAGGCAGGGCGAACCTCGCGAACGTAATTTTTTCGTTCGAAATTCACTTGTTTTCATCAGTTTCGGAGGCAAAAAAATCAGAAAATTGTGTCAAAATACGGCCAACCCAATTTCTTAGGCAAAAATTCACTTGTTTTCATCAGATTTGGAGGAAAAATTATCGAAACCAGTGACTGAATGCGGCCATAACTCTTGATCCAGGAGTCGTTGTTGGGCCTATAATATGCCAAATCGAAGCTCTTTTCGTGCTCTACAAATCAGGCGGGGCGAAATCTGCCAACCCAATTTTTTAGGCCAAAATTCACTTGTTTTCAAAAAAGTTGGAGTAAAAAAATCGAAAAACTGTGAATGAATACGGTCATAAGTATTGTTCCTAAAATCGTTGCGGGGAATCTAATATACCATATCAAAGCTCTTTTCGAGCTCTACAAATTAGGCAGGGCGAATCCCACCAACGCAATTTTTTCGGCCAAAATTCAATTGTTTTAATCAGATTTGGAGGAAAAACAATCGAAAAACAGGGACTGAATACGGCTATAACTCTTGATCCAGAAATCGTTGCTGGGCCTATAATATACCAAATCGAAGCACTTTTCTAGCTATACAAATCAGGGGGGCGAAAGCTGTGAACCCAATTTTTTAGGCCAAAATTCACTTGTTTTCAAAAAATTTGGAGGAAAAAAAATCAAAAAACTGTGAATGAATACGGTCATAACTATTGATCCAAAAATCGTTGCGGGGAATGTAATATACCATATCAAAGCTATTTTCAAGCTCTACAAATTAGGCAGCGCAAATCCCGTCAACGCAATTTTTTCGGCCAAAATTCGCTTTTTTCATCATATTTAGAGGAAAAAAAATCAAAAAAATAGTGACTGAATACGGCAATAACTCTTGATCCAGAAATCGTTGCTGGGCCTATAATATACCAAATCGAAGCACTTTTCGAGCTCTACAAATTAGGCAGGGCGAACCTCGCGAACGTAATTTTTTCGTTCGAAATTCACTTGTTTTCATCAGTTTCGGAGGCAAAAAAATCAGAAAATTGTGTCAAAATACGGCCAACCCAATTTCTTAGGCAAAAATTCACTTGTTTTCATCAGATTTGGAGGAAAAATTATTGAAACCAGTGACTGAATGCGGCCATAACTCTTGATCCAGGAGTCGTTGTTGGGCCTATAATATGCCAAATCGAAGCTCTTTTCGTGCTCTACAAATCAGGCGGGGCGAAATCTGCCAACCCAATTTTTTAGGCCAAAATTCACTTGTTTTCAAAAAAGTTGGAGTAAAAAAATCGAAAAACTGTGAATGAATACGGTCATAAGTATTGTTCCTAAAATCGTTGCGGGGAATCTAATATACCATATCAAAGCTCTTTTCGAGCTCTACAAATTAGGCAGGGCGAATCCCACCAACGCAATTTTTTCGGCCAAAATTCAATTGTTTTAATCAGATTTGGAGGAAAAACAATCGAAAAACAGGGACTGAATACGGCTATAACTCTTGATCCAGAAATCGTTGTTGGGCCTATAATATACCAAATCGAAGCACTTTTCTAGCTATACAAATCAGGGGGGCGAAAGCTGCCAACCCAATTTTTTAGGCCAAAATTCACTTGTTTTCAAAAAATTTGGAGGAAAAAAAATCAAAAAACTGTGAATGAATACGGTCATAACTATTGATCCAAAAATTGTTGCGGGGAATGTAATATACCATATCAAAGCTCTTTTCAAGCTCTACAAATTAGGCAGGGCGAACCCCACGAACGCAATTTTTTCGGCCAAAATTCGCTTGTTTTCATCAGATTTGGAGGAAAAAAAATTGAAAAACTATGACTGAATAAGGCCATGACTCTTGATCCAGAAATCGATGCTGGGCCAATAATAAACCAAATCGAAGCACTTTTCGAGCTATACAAATCAGGGGGGCGAAAGCTGCCAACCCAATTTTTTAGGGCAAAATTCACTTATTTTCAAAAAATTTGGAGGAAAAAAAATCAAAAAACTGTGTCAAAATACGGCCACAACTCTTGATGCAAAAATCGTAGCTGGGCCTATAATATACCAAATCGAAGCTCTTTTTGAGCTCTAGAAATTAGGCAGGGCCCCCGCCAACCCAATTTCTTAGGCAAAAATTCACTTGTTTTCATCAGATTTAGAGGAAAAAATTTCGAAACCAGAGACTGAATACGGCCATAACTCTTGATCCAGAAGTCGTTTCTGGGCCTATAATATACCAAATCGAAGCTCTTTTCGTGCTCTACAAATAAGGTGGGGCGAAACCTGCCAACCGAAATTTTAGGCCAAAATTCACTTCTTTTCATCAGTTTAAGAGGAACAAAATAAGGGAATTGTGGCTGAAGTCAGCCATAACTTTTGTTCCAGAAATCGTTGCTGGGACTATAATATACCAAATTGAAACTCTTTTCGAGCTCTACAAATGCGGCGGTGCGAAATCTGCCAGCCCAATTTTTTAGGCCAAAATTCACTTGTTTTAATCATATTTGGAGGACAAAAAATTGAAAAACTATGATTGGATACGGCCATAACTCTTGATGCAGAAACTGTTGCTGTGCCTAGAATATACCAAATGGAAGCACTTTTCGAGCTCTATAAATTAGGTAAGACAAACCCCGCAAACGCAATTTTTCGGCCAAAATTCACTTGTTTTCATCAGTTTCGGAGGAAAAAAATCGGAGAATTGTGGCTGCAGTCGGCCATAACTTTTATTCCAGAAATCGTTGCTAGGACTATAATATACCGAATCGATGCTCTTTTTGAGCTCTACAAATAAGGTGGGACGAAATCTGCCAACCCAATTTTTTAGCTAAAAATTCACTTCTTTTCATCAGATTTGGAGGAGAAAAAATCAAAAACCAGTGACTGAATACGGACATAACTTTTGATCCAGAAATCGTTACTGGGCCTATAATATACCAAATCGAAGCACTTTTCGAGCTCTACAAATAAGGCGTGGCAAAATCTGCCAACCCAAATTTTTAGGCCAAAATTCACTTCCTTTCATCAGTTTCAGAGGAAAAAAATCAGAGAATTGTGGCTGAAGTCGGCCATAACTTTTGTTCGAGAAATCGTTGCTGGGACTATAATAGACCAAATCGCAGCTCTTTTCGTGCTCTACAAATATGGCGGGGCGAAATTCTCCAACCCAATTTTTTCGGCCAAAATTCACCCGTTTTCATCAGATTTGAAGGAAAAAAATCGATAACGAGTGACTGAATAAGGCCATAACTCTTGATCCCGAAATCTTTGCTGGGCCTATAATATACCAAATCGAAGCTCTTTTCGAGCTCTACAAATAATGTGAGGCGAAATCTACCAACCCAAATTTTTAGACAAAAAGTCACTTGTTTTCATCAATTTTAGAGGAAAAAAAATCAGAGAATTGGGGTTGAAGTCGGCCATAACTTTTGTTCCAGAAATCGTTGCAGGGCCTATAATATAACAAATCGAAGGCCTTTTCGATTCTAAAAAGAGGGCGGGGCGAAATCTGCGAAACCAAATTTTTAGACCAAAATTCACTTGTTTTCATCAGATTTTGAGGAAAAAAAATCCACAACCAGTGACTGAATAAGGCCATAACTCTTGATCCAGAAATCGTTGCTGGGCCTATAATATACCAAATCGAAGCTCTTTTCGAGCTCTACAAATAAGGCAGGGCGAACTCTGCCAACCCAATTTTTTAGGCCAAAATTCACTTGTTTTCATCAGATTTGGAGGAAAAAAAATCGACAACCAATGACTGGATACGGCCATAACTCTTGATCCAGAAATCGTTGCTGGGCCTATAATATACCAAATCGAAGCACTTTTCGAGCTCTACAAATAAGGCGGGGCGAAATCTGCCAACCCAAATTTTTAGACCAAAATTCACTTGTTTTCATCAGTTTTGGAGGAAAAAAATCAGAGAATTGTGGCTGAAGTCGGCCATAACTTTTGTTCCAGAAATCGTTGCTGGGAATATAATATACCAAATCGAAGCTCTTTTCGAGCTCGACAAATACGGCGGTGCGAAATCCGTCAACCCAATTTTTTACGCCAAAATGCACATGTTTTCATCAGATTTGGAGGAAAAGAATCAGAGAATTGTGGCTGAAGTTGGACATAACTCTTGATCCAAAAATCGATGCTGGGCCTATAATATACCAAATCGAAGCTCTTTTCGAGCTCTACAAGTTAGGGAGGGTGTGCCCCACCAACCCAATTTTTTCGGCCAAAATTCCCTTGTTTTCATCATATTTCAAGGAAAAAAATCAAAAAACAGTGACTGAATACGGCCATAACTCTTGATCCAGAAATTGTTTCTGGGCCTATAATATACCAAATCGAAGCTCTTTTCGAGCTCTACAAATAAGGCGGGGCGAAATCTGCCAACCCAAATTTTTAGGCCAAAATTCACTTGTTTTCATCAGATTCGGGGGAAAAAAAATCGACAACCAGTGACTGAATACGGCCAAAACTCTTGATCCAGAAATCGTTGTTGGGCCTATAATATACCAAATCGAAGCACTTTTCGAGCTCTACAAATAAGGCGGGGCGAAATCTGCGAACCCAAATTTTTAGACCAAAATTCACTTGTTTTCATACTTTTGGAGGAAAAAAATCAGAGAATTGTGGCTGAAGTCGGCCAAAAGTTTTGTTCCAGAAATCGTTGCTGGGACTATAATATACGAAATCAAAGCTCTTTTCGAGCTCTACAAATACGGCGGGGCGAAATCCGCCAATCCAATTTTTTAGGCCAAAATGCACTTGTTTTCATTAGATTTGGAGGAAAAGAATCAGACAATTGTGGCTGAAGTCGGGCATAACTCTTGATCCAGAAATCGATGCTGGGCCTATAATATACCAAATGGATGCTCTTTTCGAGCTCTACAAATTAGGAAGGGTGAGCGCCACCAGCGCAATTTTTTCGGCAAAAATTCCCTTGTTTTCATCAGATTTTGAGGTAAAAAATCAAAATACAGTGACTGAATACGGCCTTAACTCTTGATCCAGAAATTGTCGCTGGGCCTATAATATACCAAATCGAAGCACTTTTCGAGCTCCACAAATTAGGCATGGCAAACACCGCCAATGCAATTTTGTCGGTCAAAATTCACTTGTTTTCATCAGTTTCGGTTGCAAAAAATCACAGAATTGTGTGAGAAGTCGGCCGTAACTTTTGTTACAGAAATCGTTGCGGGGACTATAATATACCAAATCGAAGCTCTTTTCGAGCTCTACAAATAATGAGGGGCGAAATCCTACAACCCAATTTTTTAGCCACAAATTAACTTGTTTTCATCAGATTTGGAGGAAAAAAAATCGAAAAACTATGCCAGAATACGGCCATAACTCTTCGTCCAGAAATCGTTGCTGGGCATATAAGATACCAAATCGAAGCACTTTTCAAGCTCCACAAATTAGGCAGGGAGAACCCCGGCAACGCAATTTTTCGGCAAAAATGCACTGGTTTTCATCAGTTTCAGAGGAAAAAAATCAGAGAATTGTGGCTGAAGTCGGCCATAACTTTTATTCTTGAAATCGTTGCTGGGACTATAATATACCAAATGGAAGCTCTTTTCGAGCTCTACAAATACTGCGGGGCAAAATCCGCCAACCCAATTTTTTAGGCCAAAATTAACTTGTTTTCATCAGATTTGGAGGAAAAACAATCTAAAAAACAGTTAATGAATACGGCCAAAACTCATGATCCAGAAATTAATGCTGGGCCTATAATATACCAAATCGAAGCTCTTTTTGAGTTCTACAAACTAGGCAGGGTGAACACCGCCAAAGCAATTTTTTCGGCCAAAATTCACTTATTTTCATCATTTTCGGAGGAAAAAAAATCAGAGAATTGTGGCTGAAGTCGGCCATATTCTTGATCCAGAAATCGTTGCTGGGCCTATAATATACAAAATCGAAGCTCTTTTCGAGTTCCACAAATATGGCGGGCAAAATCTGCCCACTCAATTTTTTATGCCAAAATTCACTTGTTTTCATCAGTGATATGGCCATAACTCTTGATCCAGAAATCGTTGCTGGGCCTATAATATACCAGATCGAAGCTCTTTTCGAGCTCTACAAATTAGGCAGTGCGAACTCCGCCAACGCAATTTTTTCGGCCAATATTCACTTGTTTTCATTAGTTTCGGAGGAAAAAAATCAGAGAATTGTGGCTGAAGTCGGCCACAACTTTTGTTCCAGAAATCGTTGCTGGGACTATAATATACCAAATCGAAGCACTTTTCGAGTTTTACAAATACGGCGGGGCGAAATCTGCCAACCCAATTTTTTAGGCAAAAATTCACTTGTTTTCATCAGATTTGCAGGAAAAAAATCAGAGAATTGTGGCTGAAGTTGGCTATAACTTTTGTTCCAAAAATCGTTGCAGGGCCTATAATATACCAAATCGAAGGTCATTTCGATTCTACAATTAGGGCGGGGCGAAATCTACAAACCCAATTTTTTTGGCAAAAATTCACTTCTTTTCATTTGATTTGGAGGAAAAAAAATATAAAAACAGTGACTGAATACGGCCATAACTCTTGACCCAGAAATCGTTGCTGGGTGTATAATATACTAAATCGAAGCTCTTTCCGAGCTCTACAAATAAGGTGGGGCGAAATCTGCCATCCCAATTTTTTAGGCCAAAATTCACTTGTTTTCATCAGATTTGGAGGAAAAAAAATCGACAATCAGTGACTGGATACGGCCATAACTCTTTATCCAGAAATCTTTGTTGGGCCTATAATATACCAAATCGAAGCTCTTTTCGAACTCTACAATTAAGGTAGGCCGAAATCTGCCAACCCAAATTTTTAGACCACAATTCATTTGTTTTCATCAGATTTGATGGAAAAAAAATCGACAACCAATGACTGAATACGGCCATAACTCTTGATCCAGAAATCGTAGTTTGGCCTATAATATACCAAATCGAAGCTATTTTCGAGCTCTACAAAAAAGGCCGGGCGAAATCTGCCAACCCAAATTTTTAGAGCAAAATTCACTTGTTTTCATCAGTTTTGGAGGAAAAAATATGAGAATTGTGGCTGAAGTTGGCCATAACTTTTGTTCCAGAAATCGTTGCTGGGACTATAATATACCAAATCGAAGCACTTTTCGAGCTCTACAAATACGGTAGGCCGAAATTCGCCAACCCAATTTTTTCGGCCAAAATTCATCAGATTTGGAGGAAAAGAAATCGAAAACCAGTGACTGAATAAGGCCATAACTCTTGATCCCGAAATCGTTGCTGGGCCTATATTATACCAAATCGAAGCTCTTTTCAAGCTTTACAAATAAGGCGGGGCGAAATCCTACAACCCAATTTTTTAGCCCAAAATTAACTTGTTTTCATCAGATTTGGAGGAAAAAAAATCGAAAAACTGTGCCAGAATACGGACATAACTCTTGGTCCAGAAATCGTTGCTGGGCATATAATATACCAAATCGAAGCTCTTTTCAAGCTCCACAAATTAGGCAGGGAGAACCCCGCCAACGCAATTTTTCGGCAAAAATTCACTGGTTTTCATCAGTTTCAGAGGAAAAAAATCAGAGAATTGTGGCTGAAGTTGGCCATAACTTTTGTTCTTGAAATCGTTGCTGGGACTATAATATACCAAAATGGAAGCTCTTTTCGAGCTCTACAAATACGGCGGGGCAAAATCTGCAACCCAATTTTTTTGGCAAAAATTAACTTGTTTTCATCAGATTTGGAGGAAAAAAATCAAAAAACTGTTAATTCAGAAATTGATGCTGGGCCTATAATATACAAAATCGAAGCTCTTTTTGAGCTCTACAAATAAGGCAGGGCGAATCCCGCCAACGCAATTTTTTCGGCCAAAATTCACTTGTTTTCATCAGATTTGGAGGAACAAAAAAATCAAAAAACAGTGAATGAATACGGCCATAACTCTTGATCCAGAAATCATTGCTGGGCCTATAATATACCAAATCGGAGCACTTTTCGAGCTCTACAAATTAGGCAGGGTGAACCACGCGAATGCAATTTTTTTGGCCAAAATTCACTTGTTTTCATCAGATTTGGAGGAAAAAAATCAAAAAACTATGCCAGAATACGGCCATAACTCTTCATCCAGAAATCGTTGCTGGGAGTATAATATACCAAATCGAAGCTCTTTTCGAGATCCACAAATTAGGCAGCAAGAACTTCGCCAGCGAAATTTTTTCGGCCAAAATTCACTGGTTTTCATCAGTTTCAGAGGAAAAATAAGAAGAGAATTCTAGCTGAAGTTGAACCACTTTTCGAGCTCTACAAATAAGGCGGGACAAAATTCGCGAACCCAATTTTTTTGGCCAAAATTAACTTGTTTTCATCAGATTTGGAGGAAAAAAATGGAAAAACTGTGCATAAATGCGGCCATAACTCTTGATCCAAAAATCGTTGCTGGGACTATAATATAACAAATCGAAGCTCTTTTCGAGCTCTGCAAATACGGTGGGGCGAAATCCGCCATCCCAATTTTTTAGGCCAAACTTAACTTGTTTTCATTAGATTTGGCGGAAAAAAAATTGAAAAACTGTGAATGAAAATGGCCATACTTCTTGATCCAGAAATCGTTGCTGGGCCTATAATATAAGAAATCGAAGCTCTTTTCGAGCTCTAAAAATAAGGACGGGTGAACTCCACCAACACAATTTTTTCAGCCAAAATTCACTTGTTTTCATCAGATTTGAAGGAAAAAAAATCAAAAAACAGTGACTGAATACGGGCATAACTCTTGATCAAGAAATCGTTGCTGGGCCTATAATATACCAAATCGAAGCTCTTTTCGAGCTTTACAAATTAGGCTGGGCAAACCCCGCCAACACAATTTTCTCAGCGAAAATTCTCTTATTTTCATCATATTTGGAGGAAAAAAAATAAAAAAACAGTGACTGAATACGGCCACATTTCTTGATGCAAAAATCGTAGCTGGGCCTATAATATACCAAATCGAAGCTCTTTTCGAGCTCTACAAATTAGGTGGGGCGACCCCCGCCAACACAATTTTTCCGGGCAAAATTCACTTATTTTCATCAGTTTCGAAGGAAAAAACTCAGAGAATTGTGTCAGAAGTCGGCCATAAGTTTTGTTCCAGAAATCGTTGCGGGGACTATAATATACCAAATTGAAGCTCTTTTTGTGCTCTACAAACAAGGCGAGATGAAATCCGCCAACCCAATTTTTTTGGTCAAAATTAACTTGTATTCATTAGATTTGGAGGAAAAAAAAAATTAAAAAACAGTGACTGAATACGGCCATAAATCTTGATCCAAAAATCGTTGCTGGGCCTATAATATACCAAATCGAAGCTCTTTTCGAGCTCTACAAATTAGGATGTACGAACCCCACCAACGTAATTTTTTCGGCCAAAATTCACTTGTTTTCATCATATTTGGAGGAAAAAAAATCAAAAAACAGTGACTGAATACGGCCATAACTCTTGATCCAGAAATCGTTGCTGGGCCTATAATATAGCAAATCGAAACTCTTTTCGAGCTCTACAAATTAGGTAGGGCGAACCCCGCCAACGCAATTTTTTTTGTCAAAATTCACTTGTTTTCATCATTTTCGGAGGAAAAAAATCAGAGAACTGTGTCAGAAGTCGGCCATAAGTTTTGTTCCAGAAATCGTTGCGGGTACTATAATATACCAAATCGAAGCTCTTTTCGAGATCTACAAACAAGGCGAGCCGAAATCCGCCAACCCAATTTTTTTGGCCAAAATTAGCTTGTTTTCACCAGATTTTGAGGAAAAAAAATCCAAAAACTGTGCCAGAATACGACCATAACTCTTGTTCCAGAAATTGTTGCTGGGACTATAGTATAACAAATCGAAGCTCTTTTCGTGCTCTACAAATACGGCGGGGCGAAATCCACCAACCCAATTTTTTAGGCGAAAATTAACTTGTTTTCATTAGATTTGTATGAAAAAAATTTGAAAAATTGTGAATGAATACAGCCATAAGTATTGATCCAGAATACGGCCACAATTCACTTGTTTTCATCAGATTTGGAGGAAAAAAAATTGAAAAACTGTGACTGAATAAGGCCATGACTCTTGATCCAGAAATCATTGCTGGGCCTATAATGTACCAAATCGAAGCACTTTTTGAGCTATACAAATCGGGCGGGGCGAAATCTGCCAACCCAATCTTTTAGGCCAAAATTCACTTGTTTTCAAAAAAGTTGGAGGAAAAAAATCGAAAAACTGTAAATGAATATGGTCATAACTATTGATACAAAAATTGTTGCGGGGAATGTAATATACCATATCAAAGCTCTTTTCGAGCTCTACAAATTAGGCAGGGCGATTCCCACCAACGCAATTTTTTTGACCAAAATTCACTTGTTTTCATAAGATTTGGAGGAAAAAAAATCAAAAAACAGTGATTGAATACGGCCATAACACTTGATCCCGAAATCGTTCCTAGGCCTCTAATATACCAAATCAAAGCTCTTTTCGAGCTCTACAAATCAGGCGGGGCGAAATCTGGTATCCCAATTTTTAGGCCAAAATTCAATTGTTTTAATCATATTTGGAGGAAAAAAATCGAAAAACTGGGACGGAATACGGCCATAACTCTTGATCCATAAATCGTTGCTGGGCCTATAATATACCACATCGAAACTCTTTTCGAGCTCTACAAATTACGCAGGGCGAACCCCACCAATGCAATTTTTTCGGCCAAAATTCACTTGTTTTCATCTGATTTGGAGGAAAAAAATCAAAAAACTGTTCCGGAATACGGCCATAACTCTTGATCCAGAAATCGTTGCTGGGCCTATAATATACCAAATCGAAGCACTTTTCGAGCTCTACAGAATAGATAGGACGAACACTGCCAACGCAATTTTTTCGGCCAAAATTCACTTGTTTTCATCAGTATCGGAGGAAAAAAAATCAGAGAATTGTGGCTGAAGTCGGCCATAACTTTTGAGCTCTTTTCGAGCTCTACAAATCGAAGCTCTTTTCGAGCTCTACAAATATGGCGGGGCGAAATCCGACAACCCAAATTTTTAGGCCAAAATTCACTTGTTTTCATAAGATTTGGAGGGAAAAAAATCGAAAAACTATAAGTGAATACGGCCATAACTCTTAATCCAGAAATCGTTACTGGGCCTACAATATACCAAATCGCAGCACATTTAAAGCTCTACAAATTACGCAGGGCGAACCCCACCAATGCAATTTTTGTCGGCCAAAATTCTCTAGTTTTCATCAGATTTGGAGCAAAAAAATCGACAAACTGTGATTGAATACGGCCATAACCCTTGATCCAGAAATCGTTGATGGGCCTATAATATACCAAATCGAAGCTGTTTTCGAGCTCTACAGATTACGCAGGCCGCGCCCCGCAAACGCAATTTGTTCGGCCAAAATTCAGTTGTTTTCATCAGTTTTAGAGAAAAAAAATCAGAGACTTGTGGCTGAAGTCGGCGATAACTTTTGTTCCTTAAATCGTTGCTGGGACTATAATATACCAAATCGAAACTCTTTTCAAGCTCTACAAATTACGCAGGGCGACCCCCGCCAACGCAATTTTTTTGGGCAAAATTCACTTGTTTTCATCATTTTCGGAGGAAAAAAATCAGAGAATTGTGTCAGAAGTCGGCCATAAGTTTTGTTCCAAAAATCGTTAAGGGGACTATAATATCCCAAATCGAAGCTCTTTTCAAGCTCTACAAACAAGGCAAGCCGAAATCCACCAACCCAATTTTTTTCTCCAAAATTAACTTGTTTTCACCAGATTTTGAGGAAAAAAAAATCAAAAAACTGTGCCAGAATACGACCATAACTCTTGTTCCAGAAATTGTTGCTGGGACTATAATATAACAAATCGAAGCTCTTTTCGTGCTCTACAAATACGGCGGGGCGAAATCCGCCAACCCAATTTTTTAAGCGAAAATTAACTTGTTTTCATTATATTTGTATGAAAAAAATTTGAAAAATTGTGAATGAATACGGCCATAAGTATTAATCTAGAAATCGTTGCTGGGCCTATAATACGCGAAATCGAAGTTCTTTCCGAGCTATACAAATCAGACGGGGCGAAATCTGCCAACCCAATTTTTTAGGCCAAAATTCACTTGTTTTCATCAGATTTGGAGGAAAAAAATCGAAAAACTGTGACTGAATAAGGCCATGACTCTTGATCCAGAAATCGTTGCTGGGCCTATAATATACCACATCGAAACTCTTTTCGACCTTTACAAATTACGCAGGGCAAACCCCACCAATGCAATTTTTTCGGCGAAAATTCACTTGTTTTCATCTGATTTGGAGGAAAAAAATCAAAAAACTGTTCCGGAATGCGACCATAACTCTTGATCTAGAAATCGTTGCTGGGCCTTTAATTTACCAAATCGAAGCACTTTTCGAGCTCTCATAATGAGGCAGGGCGAACCCCGCCAACACAATTTTTTGGGCCAAAATTCTCTTGTTTTAATATGATTTGGAGGATAAAAAATCAAAAAACAGTGACTGAATACGGCCATAACTCATGATCCAGAAATCGTTGCTGGGCCTATAATATACGAAATCGAAGCTCTTTTCGAGCTCTCCAAATTAGGCCGGACGAACCCCGCGAACGCAATTTTTTCGTTCAAAATTCACTTGTTTGCATCAGTTTCGGAGGAAAAAAATCAGAAAATTGTGTCAGAATACGGCCACAACTCTTGATCCAAAAATCGTAGCTGGGCCTATAATATACCAAATCGAAGTTCTTTTCGAGCTCTACAAATTAGGTAGGGCGAACCCCGCCAACGCAATTTTTTCGGGCAAAATTCACTTGTTTTCATCAGTGTCGTAGGAAAAAAATCAGAGAATTCTGTCAAAAGTCGGCCATAAGTTTTGTTCCAGAAATCGTTGCGGGGACTATAATATACCAAATCGAAGCACTTTTTGTGCTCTACAAACAAGGCGAGACGAAATCCGCCAACCCAATTTTTTTGGTCAAAATTAACTTGTATTCATTAGATTTGGAGGAAAAAAAATCGAAAAACTGTGAATGAATACGGCCATAACTATTGATCCAGAAATCATTGCTGGGACTGTAATATTCCAAATCGAAGCACTTTTCGAGCGCTACAAATAATGCAGGGTGAATCCCGCCAACACAATTTTTTCGGCAATAATTCACTTGTTTTAATTAGATTTGGAGGAAAAAAATCAAAAAACAGTGACTGAATATGGCCATAACTCTTGATCCAGAAATCGTTGCCGGGCATATAATATACCAAATCGAAGCACTTTTCGAGCTCTACAAATTAGGGAGTACGAACCCCACCAACGTAATTTTTTCGGCCAAAATTCACTTGTTTTCATCATATTTGGAGGAAAAAAAATCAAAAAACAGTGACTGAATACGGCCATAACTCTTG
This sequence comes from Morus indica, assembly GCA_029231665.1. Lineage (NCBI taxonomy): Eukaryota > Viridiplantae > Streptophyta > Magnoliopsida > Rosales > Moraceae > Morus > Morus indica. The sequence goes on from JACAGA010000022.1 coordinate 1,001,818, forward strand.
ATCCAGAAATCGTTGCTGGGCCTATAATATATGAAATCGAAGTTCTTCTCTAGCTCTACAAATTAGGTAGGGCGAATCCCGCCAACGCAATTTTTTTTGGCAAAATTCACTTGTTTTCATCATTTTCGGAGGAAAAAAATCAGAGAATTGTTTAAGAACTCGGCCATAAGTTTTGTTCCAAAAATCGTTGCGGGGACTATAATATACCAAATCGAAGCTCCTTTCAAGCTCTACAAAGAAGGCGAGCCGAAATCCGCCAACCCAATTTTTTTGGCCAAAATTAACTTGTTTTCACCAGATTTTGAGGAAAAAAAATCAAAAAACTGTGCCAGAATACGACCATAACTCTTGTTGCAGAAATTGTTGCTGGGACTATAATAAAACAAATCGAAGCTCTTTTCGTGCTCTACAAATACGGCGGGGTGAAATCTACCAACGCAATTTTTTAGGCGAAAATTAACTTGTTTTCATTAGATTTGTATGAAAAAAATTTGAAAAATTGTGAATGAATACGGCCATAAGTATTGATCCAGAAATCGTTGCTGGGACTATAATATACGAAATCGAAGTTCTTTCGGAGCTATACAAATCAGGCGGGGCGAAATCTGCCAACCCAATTTTTTAGGCCAAAATTCAATTGTTTTCATCAGATTTGGAGGAAAAGGAATCGAAAAACTGTGACTGAATAAGGCCATGACTCTTGATCCAGAAATCGTTGCTGGGCCTTTAATATACCAAAACGAAGCACTTTTCGAGCTATACAAATCAGGCGGGGCGAAATCTGCCAACCCAATTTTTTTGGCCAAAATTCACCTGTTTTCAAAAAAGTTGGAGGAAAAAGAATCAAAAAACAGTAAATGAATACGGTCATAACTATTGATCCAAAAATCGTTGCGGGGAATGTAATATACCATATCAAAGCTCTTTTCGAGCTGTACAAATTAGGCAGGGCGAATCCTGCCAACGTAATTTTTTTGGCCAAGATTCACTTGTTTTCATTAGATTTGGAGGAAAAAAAATCAAAAAACAGGGACTGAATACGGCCATAACTCTTGATCCCGAAATCGTTGCTAGGCCTCTAATATACCAAATCAATGCTCTTTTCGAGCTATACAAATCAGGCTGGGAGAAATCTGGCAACCCAATTTTTTTGCCAAAATTCAATTGTTTTAATCAGATTTGGAGGAAAAAAAATCAAAAAACTGGGACTGAATACTCTTGATCTAGAAATCGTTGCTGGGCCTATAATATACCACATCGAAACTCTTTTCCAGCTCTACAAATTACGCAGGGCGAACCCCACCAATGCAATTTTTTCGGCCAAAATTCACTTGTTTTCATCTGATTTGGAGGAAAAAAATCAAAAAACTGTTCCGGAATACAGCCATAACTCTTGATCCAGAAATCGTTGCTGGGCCTTTAATATACCAAATCGAAGCTCTTTTCGAGCTCTAATAATTAGGCATGGCGAACCCCGCCAACACAATTTTTTGGCCCAAAATTCTCTTGTTTTAATCTGATTTGGAGGAAAAAAAATCAAAAAACAGTGACTGGATACGGCCATAACTCTTGATCCAGAAATCGTTGCTGGGCCTATAATATACGAAATCGAAGCTCTTTTCGAGCTCTACAAATTCGGCAGAAGAACCCCGCGAACGCAATTTTTTCGTTCACAATTCACTTGTTTTCATCAGTTTTGGAGGAAAAAAATCAGAAAATTATGTCAGAATACGGCCACAACTCTTGATCCAAAAATCGTAGCTGGGCCAATAATATACCAAATCGAAGTTCTTTTCGAGCTCTACAAATTTGGTAGGGCGAACCCCGCCAACGCAATTTTTTCGGGCAAAATTCACTTGTTTTCATCAGTTTCGTAGGAAAAAAATCAAAGAATTGTGTCAGAAGTCGACCATAAGTTTTGTTCCAGAAATCGTTGCGGGGACTATAATATACAAAATCGAAGATATTTTTTTGCTCTACAAACAAGGTGAGACGAAATCCGCCAACCCAATTTTTTTGGCCGAAATTAACTTGTATTCATTAGATTTGGAGGAAAAAAAATAGAAAAACTGTGAATGCATACGGCAATAACTCTTGATCCAGAAATCGTTGCTGGGACTGTAATATTCCAAATCGAAGCTCTTTTCGAGCGCTACAAAGAATGCAGGGTGAATCCCGCCAACACAATTTTTTCGGCAAAAATTCACTTGTTTTAATCAGATTTGGAGGAAAAAAAATTAAAAAACTGTGTCTGAATACGGCCGTAACTCTTGATCTAGAAATCGTTGCTGGGCCTCTAATATACCAAATCGAAGCTCTTTTCGAGCTCCACAAATATGGTTGGGCGACATCTGCCAACTCAATTTTTTATGCCAAAATTCACTTATTTTCGTCAGATTTCGATAAAAAAAAAATCGAAAAACTGTGATTGAATATGGCCATAACTCTTGATCCAGAAATCGTTGCCGGGCCAATAATATAGCAAATCGAACTTCTTTTCCAGCTCTACAAATTCGGAAGTACGAACCCCACCAACGTAATTTTTTCGGCCAAAATTCACTTGTTTTCATCATATTTGGGGGAAAAAAAATCGAAAAACAGTGACTGAATACGGCCATAAATCTTGATCCAGAAATCGTTTCTGGGCCTATAATATACCAAATCGAAGCTCTTTTCGAGCTCTACAAATTAGGCAGGGCGAAGCCCGCCAACACAATTTTTTCGGCCAAACTTCACTTGTTTTAATCTTATTTCGAGGAAAAAAAATAAAAAAATAGTGACTTAGTATGGCCATAACTTTTGATCCAGAAATCGTTGCTGGGCCTATAATATACCAAATCGAAGCCCTTTTCGAGCTCTACAAATTGCCTAGCGCGAACCCCGCCAACACAGTTTTTTGGGCCAAAGTTCACTTGTTTTAATCTGATTTAGAGGAAAAAAAAAATAGTGACTGAATACGGCCATAACTCTTGATCCAGAAATCGTTGCTGGGCCTATAATATACCAAATCGAAGCACTTTTCGAGCTCTACAAATTAGGTAGGGCGAACCCCGCCAACGCAATTTTTTTGGGCAAAATTCACTTGTTTTCATCATTTTCGGAGGAAAAAAATTAGAGAATTGTGTCAGAAGTCCGCTATAACTTTTGTTCCAAAAATCGTTGCGGGGACTATAATATACCAAATCGAAGCTCTTTTCGAGCTCTACAAACAAGGTGAGCCGAAATCCGCCAACCCAATTTTTTTGGCCAAAATTAACTTGTTTTCACCAGATTTTGAGGAAAAAAAATCAAAAAACTGTGCCAGAATACGACCATAACTCTTGTTCCAGAAATTGTTGCTGGGCCTATAATATACGAAATCGAAGTTCTTTCCGAGCTATACAAATCCGGCGGGGCGAAATCTGGCAACCCAATTTTTTAGGCCAAAATTCACTTGTTTTCATCAGATTTGGAGGAAAAAAAATTGAAAAACACTGTCTGAATAAGGCAATGACTCTTGATCCAGAAATCGTTGCTGGGCCTATAATATACCAAATCGAAGCACTTTTCAAGCTATACAAATCAGGCAGGGCGAAATCTGGCAACCCAATTTTTTGGCCAAAATTCACTTGTTTTCATCAGATTTGGAGGAAAAAAAATCGAAAAATTGGGACTGAATACGGCCATAACTCTTGATTCAGAAATCGTTGCTGGGCTTTTAATATACCAAATCGAAGCTTTTTCGAGCTCTAATAATTAGGCAGGGCGAACCCGGCCAACAAAATTTTTTGGGCCAAAATTCACTTGTTTTAATCTGATTTGGAGGAAAAAAAATCAAAAAACAGTGACCGAATACGGCCATAACTCTTGATCCAGAAATCGTTGCTGGGCCTATAATATACGAAATCGAAGCTCTTTTCGAGCTCTACCAATTATCCAGGATGAACCCCGCGAACGCAATTTTTTCGTTCAAAATTCACTTGTTTTCATCAGTTTCGGAGGAAAAAAATCAGAAAATTGTGTCACAATACGGCCACAACTCTTGATCCAAAAATCGTAGCTGGGCCTATAATATACCAAATCGAAGTTCTTTTCGAGCTCTAAAAATTAGGTAGGGTGAACCCCGCCAACGCAATTTTGTAAGGCAAAATTCACTTGTTTTCATCAGTTTCGTAGGAAAAAAATCAGAGAATTGTGTCAGAAGTCGGCCATAAGTTTTGTTCCTGAAATCGTTGCGGGGACTATAATATACCAAATCGAAGCTCTTTTTGTGCTCTACAAACAAGGTGAGACGAAATCCGCCAACCCAATTTTTTTGGCCGAAATTAACTTGTATTCATTAGATTTGGAGGAAAAAAAATAGAAAAACTGTGAGTGCATACGGCAATAACTCTTGATCCAGAAATCGTTGCTGGGACTGTAATATTCCAAATCGAAGCTCTTTTCGAGCGCTACAAAGAATGCAGGGTGAATCCCGCCAACACAATTTTTTCGGCAAAAATTCACTTGTTTTAATCAGATTTGGAGGAAAAAAAATTAAAAAACTGTGTCTGAATACGGCCGTAGCTCTTGATCTAGAAATCGTTGCTGGGCCTCTAATATACCAAATCGAAGCTCTTTTCGAGCTCCACAAATATGGTTGGGCGACATCTGCCAACTCAATTTTTTATGCCAAAATTCACTTATTTTCGTCAGATTTCGATAAAAAAAAATCGAAAAACTGTGATTGAATATGGCCATAACTCTTGATCCAGAATTCGTTGCTGGGCCTATAATCTACCAGATCGAAGCTCTTTTCGAGATCTACAAATTAGGAAGGGCGAACCCCGCCAACACAATTTTTTAGACCAAAATTCGCTTGTTTTCATCAGTTTTGGAGCAAAAAAATCAGAGAATTGTGGCTGAAGTCGGCCATAACTTTTGTTCCAGAAATCGTTGCTGGAACTATAATATACCAAATCGAAGCTCTTTTCGAGCTCTACAAATACGGTGGGTCGAAATCTGCCAACCCAATTTTTTAGGCCAAAAGTCACTTATTTTCATCAGATTTGGAGGAAAATAAATCGAAAACCAGTGACTGAATACGGCCATAACTCTTGATCCAGAAATTGTTGTTGGGCCTGTAATATACCAAATCGAAGCACTTTTCGAGCTCCACAAATAAGGCGGGGCGATATCTGCCATCACAAATTTTTAGACCAAAATTCACTTGTTTTCATCAGTTTTGGAGGAAAAAAATCAGAGAATTGTGGCTGAAGTCGGCCATAACTGTTGTTCCAGAAATCGTTGCTGGGACTATAATATATTAAATCGAAGCTCTTTTCGAGCTCGACAAACACGGCGGGGCGAAATCCGCCAACCCAATTTTTAAGGCCAAAATGCACTTGTTTTAATCAGATTTGGAGGAAAAGAATCAGACAATTGTGGCTGAAGTCGGCCATAACTTTTGAACCAGAAATCGTTGCAGGGCCTATAATATACCAAATCGAAGGTCTTTTCGAGGTCTACAAATAGAGCGGGGCAAAATCTGCCAATCCAATTTTTTAGGCCAAAATTTACTTCTTTTCATTAGATTTGGAGGAAAATAAAATTGAAAAACAGTGACCGAATACGGCCATAACTCTTGATCAAGAAATCGTTGCTGGGCCTATAATATACTAAATCGAAGCTCTTTTCGAGCTCTACAAATAACGCGGGGTGAAATCTGCCAACCCAATTTTTTATGCAAAAATTCTCTTGTTTTCATCAGATTTGGAGGAAAAAAAATCGACAACCAGTGACTGGATACGGCCATAACTCTTGATCCAGAAATCTTTGTTGGGCCTATAATATACCAAATCGAAGCTCTTTTCGAGCTCTACAAATAAGGTGGGACGAAATCTGCCAACCCAAATTTTTAGGCCAAAATTCACTTGTTTTCATCAGATTCGGAGGAAAAAAAATCGACAACCAGTGACTGAATACGGCCATAACTCTTGATCCACAAATCGTTGTTGGGCCTATAATATACCAAATCGAAGCACTTTTCGAGCTCTACAAATAAGGCGGGGCGAAATCTGCCAACCCAAATTTTTAGACCAAAATTCACTTGTTTTCATCAGTTTTGGAGGATAAAAATCAGAGAATTGTGGCTGAAGTCGGCCATAACTTTTGTTCCAGAAATTGTTGCTGGGACTATAATATATCAAATCGAAGCTCTTTTCGAGCTCTACAAATACGGCGGGTCGATTTTTGCCAACGCAATTTTTTAGGCCAAAATTCACTTGTTTTCATCATATTTGGAGGAAAAAAAATCAGAGACTTGTGGCTGAAGTCGGCCATAAATATTGTTCCAAAAATCGTTGCAGGGACTATAATATACCAAATCGAAGCTGTTTTCGAGCTCTACAAATACGGCGGGGCGAAATCTGCCAACCCAATTTTTTAGGCCAAAATTCACTTGTTTTCATCATATTTGGAGGAAAAAAAATCGACAACCAGTGACTGGATACGGCCAAAACTCTTGATCCAGAAATCTTTGTTGGGCGTATAATATACCAAATCGAAGCTCTTTTCGAGCTCTACAAATAAGGTGGGACGAAATCTGCCAACCCAAATTTTTAGACAAAAAGTCACTTGTTTTCATCAGTTTTGGAGGAAAAAAATCAGAGAATTGTGGCTAAAGTCGGCCATAACTTTTTTTCCAGAAATCGTTGCTGGGCCTATAATATACCAAAACGAAGCACTTTTCGAGCTCTACAAATACGGCGGGGCGAAATCTGCTAACCCATTTTTTAGGCCAAAATTCACTTGTTTTCATCAGATTTGAAGGAAAAAAAATCGACAACCAGTGACTGAACACGGCCATAACTCTTGATGTAGAAATTGTTGTTGGGCCTATAATATACCAAATCGAAGCATTTTTTGAGCTCTACAAAAAAGGCGGGGCGAAATCTGCCCACCCAAATTTTTACACCAAAATTCACTTGTTTTCATCAGTTTTGGAGCATAAAAATAAGAGAATTGTGGCTGAAGTCGGCCATAACTTTTGTTCCAGAAATCGTTGCTGGGAGTATAATATACCAAATCGAAGATCTTTTCGAGCTCTACAAATACGGCGGGTCGAAATCTGCCAACCCAATTTTCTAGGCCAAAATTCACTTGTTTTCATCAGATTTAGAGGAAAAAAAATCGACAACCAGTGACAGAATACGGCCATAACTCTTGATCCAGAAATTGTTGTTGGGCCTATAATATACCAAATCGAAGCTCTTTTCGAGCTCTACAAATACAGCGGGTCGAAATCTGCCAACCCAATTTTTTAGGCCAAAATTCACTTATTTTCATCAGATTTGGAGGAAAAAAAATGGACAACCAGTGACTGAATACGGCCATAACTCTTGATCCAGAAGTTGTTGTTGGGCCTATAATATACCAAATCGAAGCTCTTTTCGAGCTCTACAAATAAGGCGGGGCAATATCTGCCAACACAAATGTTTAGACCAAAATTCACTTGTTTTCATCAGTTTTGGAGGAAAAAAATCAGAGAATTGTGGCTGTAGTCGGCCATAACTGTTGTTCCAGAAATCGTTGCTGGGCCTATAATATACCAAATCGAAGCACTTTTCGAGCTCTACAAATTAGGAAGGGTAAACCCTGCCAACGCAAATATTTCGGTCAAAATTCATTCTTTTTCATCAGTTTCGTTTGAAAAAAAAAAAGAGAATTGTGTCAGAAGTCGGCCATAACTTTTGTTCCAGAAATCGTTGCAGGGCCTATAATATACCAAATCGAAGCTCTTTTCGAGCTCTACTAATAGAGCGGGGCAAAATCTGCCAACCCAAGTTTTTTGGCCAAAATTCACTTCTTTTCATTAGATTTGGAGGAAAAAAAAATTGAAAAACAGTGACCGAATACGGCGATAACTCTTGATCAAGAAATCGTTGCTGGGCCTATAATATACTAAATCGAAGCTTTTTTCGAGCTCTACAAAGAAGGTGGGGTGAAATCTGCCAACCCAATTTTTTATGCCAAAATTCTCTTGTTATCATCAGATTTGGAGGAAAAAAAATCGACAACCAGTGACTGGATACGGCCATGACTCTTGATCCAGAAATCTTTGTTGGGCCTATAATATACCAAATCGAAGCTCTGTTCGAGCTCTACAAATAAGGCAGGGCGAAATCTGCCAACCCAATTTTTTAGACCAAAATTCGCTTGTTTTCATCAGTTTTGGAGGAAAAAAATCAGAGAATTGTGGCTGAAGTCGGCCATAACTGTTGTTCCAGAAATCGTTGCTGGGACTATAATACATCAAATCGAAGCTCTTTTCGAGCTCTACATATACGACAGGGCGAAATTCACCAACCCAATTTTTTCGGCCAAAATTCACTTGTTTTCATCAGATTTGGAGAAAAAAAAAATTGAAAACCAGTGACTGAATAAGGCCATAACACTTGATCCCGAAATCATTGCTGTTCCTATAATATTCCAAATCGAAACTCTTTTCGAGCTCTACAAATAAGGCGGGGCGAAATCTGCCAACCCAAATTTTTAGACCAAAATTCACTTGTTTTCATCAGTTTTGGAAAACAAGTGATTTTTTGCCAACAAAATTGCGTTGGCCTGGTTCGCCTAGCATAATTTGTAGAGCTCAAAAAGAGCTTCGATTTGGTATATTATAGGCCCAGCAACGATTTCTGGATCAAGAGTTATGGCCGTATTCAGTCACTGTTTTTCAATTTTTTTTCCTCCAAATCTGAGGAAAACAAGTGAATTTTTGCCGAAAAAATGGCATTCGCGTGGTTCGCCTAGCCTAATTTGTAGAGCTCGAAAAGCGCTTCGATTTCGTATATTACAGGCCCAACAACGATTTTTGGATCAAGAGTTATGGCCGTATTCAGGCACAGTTTTTTGATTTTTTTCCTCCAAATCTGAGGAAAACAAGTGACTTTTTGCCGAAAAAATTGCATTGGCGGGGTTCACCCATCCTAATTTGCAGAGCTCAAAAAGTGCTTCGATTTGGTATATTACAGGCCCAGCAACGATTTCTGGATCAAGAGTTATGCCCGTATTCAGGCACAGTTTTTCGATTTTTTTCCTCCAAATCTGATGAAAAGAAATGAATTTTGGCCAAAAAAATTGCGTTGGCCTGGTTCGCCCTGCCTAATTTGTAGAGCTCAAAAAGAGCTTCGATTTGGTGTATTACTGGCCCAGCAACGATTTATGGATCAAGAGTTATGGCCGTATTCAAGTACAGTTTTTTAATTTTTTTCCTCCAAATCTGATGAAAACAAGTGAATTTTGGCTGAAAAAATTGCGTTGGCCAGGTTTGCCCTGCCTAATTTGTAGAGCTCAAAAAGAGCTTCGGTTTGGTATATTGTAGGCCCAGCAACGATTTCTGGATCAAGAGTTATGGTCGTATTCAGGCACAGTTTTTCGATTTTTTTCCTCCAAATCTGATGAAAACAAGTGAATTTTTGCCAAAAAAATTGCGTTGGCCTGGTTCGCCCTGCATAATTTGTAGAGCTCAAAAAGAGCTTCGATTTGGTATATTATAGGCCCAACAACGATTTCTGGAGCAAGAGTTATGGCCGTATTCAGTCATTGTTTTTCAATTTTTTTTCCTCCAAATCTGAGGAAAACAAGTGAATTTTTGCCGAAAAAATGGCATTGGCGTGGTTCCCCTAGCCTAATTTTTAGAGTTCGAAAAGTGCTTCAATTTCGTATATTACAGGCCCAGCAACGATTTCTGGATCAAGAGTTGTGGCCGTATTCAGGCACAGTTTTTTGATTTTTTTTCCTCCAAATCTGAGGAAAACAAGTGAATTTTTGCCGAAAAAATGGCATTGGCGTGGTTCGCCTAGCCTCATTTGTAGAGCTCGAAAAGAGCTTCGATTTCGTATATTACAGGCCCAGCAACGATTTCTGGATCAAGAGTTATGGCCGTATTCAGGCACAGTTTTTCGATTTTTTTTCCTCTAAATATGAGGAAAACAAGTGAATTTTTGCCGAAAAAATGGCATTGGCGTGGTTCGCCTAGCCTAATTTGTAGAGCTCGAAAAGCGCTTCGATTTCGTTTATTACAAGCCCAGCAACGATTTCTGGATCAAGAGTTATGGCCGTATTCAGGCACAGTTTTTTGATTTTTTTCCTCCAAATCTGAGGAAAACAAGTGAATTTTTGCCGAAAAAATTGCATTGGCGGGGTTCACCCAGCCTAATTTGCAGAGCTCAAAAAGTGCTTCGATTCGGTATATTACAGGCCCAGCAACGATTTCTGGATCAAGAGTTGTGGCCGTATTCAGGCACAGTTTTTCGATTTTTTTTCCTCCAAATCTGAGGAAAACAAGTGAATTTTTGCCGAAAAAATGGCATTGGCGTGGTTCCCCAAGCCTAATTTTTAGAGTTCGAAAAGTGCTTCAATTTCGTATATTACAGGCCCAGCAACGATTTCTGGATCAAGAGTTGTGGCCGTATTCAGGCACAGTTTTTTGATTTTTTTTCCTCCAAATCTGAGGAAAACAAGTGAATTTTTGCCGAAAAAATGGCATTGGCGTGGTTCGCCTAGCCTCATTTGTAGAGCTCGAAAAGAGCTTCGATTTCGTATATTACAGGCCCAGCAACGATTTCTGGATCAAGAGTTATGGCCGTATTCAGGCACAGTTTTTCGATTTTTTTTCCTCTAAATATGAGGAAAACAAGTGAATTTTTGCCGAAAAAATGGCATTGGCGTGGTTCGCCTAGCCTAATTTGTAGAGCTCGAAAAGCGCTTCGATTTCGTTTATTACAAGCCCAGCAACGATTTCTGGATCAAGAGTTATGGCCGTATTCAGGCACAGTTTTTTGATTTTTTTCCTCCAAATCTGAGGAAAACAAGTGAATTTTTGCCGAAAAAATTGCATTGGCGGGGTTCACCCAGCCTAATTTGCAGAGCTCAAAAAGTGCTTCGATTTGGTATATTACAGGCCCAGCAACGATTTCTGGATCAAGAGTTATGCCCGTATTCAGGCACAGTTCTTCGATTTTTTTCCTCCAATGCTGATGAAAACAAATGAATTTTGGCCAAAAAAATTGCGTTGGCCTGGTTCGCCCTGCCTAATTTGTAGAGCTCAAAAAGAGCTTCGATTTGGTGTATTACTGGCCCAGCAACAATTTATGGATCAAGAGTTATGGCCGTATTCAAGTACAGTTTTTTGATTTTTTTCCTCCAAATCTGATGAAAACAAGTGAATTTTCGCTGAAAAAATTGCGTTGGCCAGGTTTGCCCTGCTTAATTTGTAGAGCTCAAAAAGAGCTACGGTTTGGTATATTATAGGCCCAGCAACGATTTCTGGATCAAGAGTTATGGCCGTATTCAGGCACAGTTTTTCGATTTTTTTCCTCCAAATCTGATGAAAACAAGTGAATTTTTGCCAAAAAAATTGCGTTGGCCTGGTTCGCCTAGCATAATTTGTAGAGCTTAAAAAGAGCTTCGATTTGGTATATTATAGGCCTAGCAACGATTTCTGGATCAAGAGTTATGGCCGTATTCAGTCACTGTTTTTCAATTTTTTTTCCTCCAAATCTAAGGAAAACAAGTGAATTTTTGCCGAAAAAATGGCATTGGCGTGGTTCCCCTAGCCTAATTTTTAGAGTTCGAAAAGTGCTTCAATTTCGTATATTACAGGCCCAGCAACGATTTCTGGATCAAGAGTTATGCCCGTATTCAGGCACAGTTTTTCGATTTTTTTCCTCCAAATCTGATGAAAAGAAATGAATTTTGGCCAAAAAAATTGCGTTGGCCTGGTTCGCCCTGCCTAATTTGTAGAGCTCAAAAAGAGCTTCGATTTGGTGTATTACTGGCCCAGCAACGATTTATGGATCAAGAGTTATGGCCGTATTCAAGTACAGTTTTTTAATTTTTTTCCTCCAAATCTGATGAAAACAAGTGAATTTTGGCTGAAAAAATTGCGTTGGCCAGGTTTGCCCTGCCTAATTTGTAGAGCTCAAAAAGAGCTTCGGTTTGGTATATTGTAGGCCCAGCAACGATTTCTGGATCAAGAGTTATGGTCGTATTCAGGCACAGTTTTTCGATTTTTTTCCTCCAAATCTGATGAAAACAAGTGAATTTTTGCCAAAAAAATTGCGTTGGCCTGGTTCGCCCTGCATAATTTGTAGAGCTCAAAAAGAGCTTCGATTTGGTATATTATAGGCCCAACAACGATTTCTGGAGCAAGAGTTATGGCCGTATTCAGTCATTGTTTTTCAATTTTTTTTCCTCCAAATCTGAGGAAAACAAGTGAATTTTTGCCGAAAAAATGGCATTGGCGTGGTTCCCCTAGCCTAATTTTTAGAGTTCGAAAAGTGCTTCAATTTCGTATATTACAGGCCCAGCAACGATTTCTGGATCAAGAGTTGTGGCCGTATTCAGGCACAGTTTTTTGATTTTTTTTCCTCCAAATCTGAGGAAAACAAGTGAATTTTTGCCGAAAAAATGGCATTGGCGTGGTTCGCCTAGCCTCATTTGTAGAGCTCGAAAAGAGCTTCGATTTCGTATATTACAGGCCCAGCAACGATTTCTGGATCAAGAGTTATGGCCGTATTCAGGCACAGTTTTTCGATTTTTTTTCCTCTAAATATGAGGAAAACAAGTGAATTTTTGCCGAAAAAATGGCATTGGCGTGGTTCGCCTAGCCTAATTTGTAGAGCTCGAAAAGCGCTTCGATTTCGTTTATTACAAGCCCAGCAACGATTTCTGGATCAAGAGTTATGGCCGTATTCAGGCACAGTTTTTTGATTTTTTTCCTCCAAATCTGAGGAAAACAAGTGAATTTTTGCCGAAAAAATTGCATTGGCGGGGTTCACCCAGCCTAATTTGCAGAGCTCAAAAAGTGCTTCGATTTGGTATATTACAGGCCCAGCAACGATTTCTGGATCAAGAGTTGTGGCCGTATTCAGGCACAGTTTTTCGATTTTTTTTCCTCCAAATCTGAGGAAAACAAGTGAATTTTTGCCGAAAAAATGGCATTGGCGTGGTTCCCCTAGCCTAATTTTTAGAGTTCGAAAAGAGCTTCAATTTCGTATATTACAGGCCCAGAAACGATTTCTGGATCAAGAGTTGTGGCCGTATTCAGGCACAATTTTTTGATTTTTTTTCCTCCAAATATGAGGAAAACAAGTGAATTTTTGCCGAAAAAATGGCATTGGCGTGGTTCGCCTAGCCTAATTTGTAGAGCTCGAAAAGCGCTTCGATTTCGTTTATTACAAGCCCAGCAACGATTTCTGGATCAAGAGTTATGGCCGTATTCAGGCACAGTTTTTTGATTTTTTTCCTCCAAATCTGAGGAAAACAAGTGAATTTTTGCCGAAAAAATTGCATTGGCGGGGTTCACCCAGCCTAATTTGCAGAGCTCAAAAAGTGCTTCGATTTGGTATATTACAGGCCCAGCAACGATTTCTGGATCAAGAGTTATGCCCGTATTCAGGCACAGTTCTTCGATTTTTTTCCTCCAATGCTGATGAAAACAAATGAATTTTGGCCAAAAAAATTGCGTTGGCCTGGTTCGCCCTGCCTAATTTGTAGAGCTCAAAAAGAGCTTCGATTTGGTGTATTACTGGCCCAGCAACAATTTATGGATCAAGAGTTATGGCCGTATTCAAGTACAGTTTTTTGATTTTTTTCCTCCAAATCTGATGAAAACAAGTGAATTTTCGCTGAAAAAATTGCGTTGGCCAGGTTTGCCCTGCTTAATTTGTAGAGCTCAAAAAGAGCTACGGTTTGGTATATTATAGGCCCAGCAACGATTTCTGGATCAAGAGTTATGGCCGTATTCAGGCACAGTTTTTCGATTTTTTTCCTCCAAATCTGATGAAAACAAGTGAATTTTTGCCAAAAAAATTGCGTTGGCCTGGTTCGCCTAGCATAATTTGTAGAGCTTAAAAAGAGCTTCGATTTGGTATATTATAGGCCTAGCAACGATTTCTGGATCAAGAGTTATGGCCGTATTCAGTCACTGTTTTTCAATTTTTTTTCCTCCAAATCTAAGGAAAACAAGTGAATTTTTGCCGAAAAAATGGCATTGGCGTGGTTCCCCTAGCCTAATTTTTAGAGTTCGAAAAGTGCTTCAATTTCGTATATTACAGGCCCAGCAACGATTTCTGGATCAAGAGTTATGCCCGTATTCAGGCACAGTTTTTCGATTTTTTTCCTCCAAATCTGATGAAAAGAAATGAATTTTGGCCAAAAAAATTGCGTTGGCCTGGTTCGCCCTGCCTAATTTGTAGAGCTCAAAAAGAGCTTCGATTTGGTGTATTACTGGCCCAGCAACGATTTATGGATCAAGAGTTATGGCCGTATTCAAGTACAGTTTTTTAATTTTTTTCCTCCAAATCTGATGAAAACAAGTGAATTTTGGCTGAAAAAATTGCGTTGGCCAGGTTTGCCCTGCCTAATTTGTAGAGCTCAAAAAGAGCTTCGGTTTGGTATATTGTAGGCCCAGCAACGATTTCTGGATCAAGAGTTATGGTCGTATTCAGGCACAGTTTTTCGATTTTTTTCCTCCAAATCTGATGAAAACAAGTGAATTTTTGCCAAAAAAATTGCGTTGGCCTGGTTCGCCCTGCATAATTTGTAGAGCTCAAAAAGAGCTTCGATTTGGTATATTATAGGCCCAACAACGATTTCTGGAGCAAGAGTTATGGCCGTATTCAGTCATTGTTTTTCAATTTTTTTTCCTCCAAATCTGAGGAAAACAAGTGAATTTTTGCCGAAAAAATGGCATTGGCGTGGTTCCCCTAGCCTAATTTTTAGAGTTCGAAAAGTGCTTCAATTTCGTATATTACAGGCCCAGCAACGATTTCTGGATCAAGAGTTGTGGCCGTATTCAGGCACAGTTTTTTGATTTTTTTTCCTCCATATCTGAGGAAAACAAGTGAATTTTTGCCGAAAAAATGGCATTGGCGTGGTTCGCCTAGCCTCATTTGTAGAGCTCGAAAAGAGCTTCGATTTCGTATATTACAGGCCCAGCAACGATTTCTGGATCAAGAGTTATGGCCGTATTCAGGCACAGTTTTTCGATTTTTTTTCCTCTAAATATGAGGAAAACAAGTGAATTTTTGCCGAAAAAATGGCATTGGCGTGGTTCGCCTAGCCTAATTTGTAGAGCTCGAAAAGCGCTTCGATTTCGTTTATTACAAGCCCAGCAACGATTTCTGGATCAAGAGTTATGGCCGTATTCAGGCACAGTTTTTTGATTTTTTTCCTCCAAATCTGAGGAAAACAAGTGAATTTTTGCCGAAAAAATTGCATTGGCGGGGTTCACCCAGCCTAATTTGCAGAGCTCAAAAAGTGCTTCGATTCGGTATATTACAGGCCCAGCAACGATTTCTGGATCAAGAGTTGTGGCCGTATTCAGGCACAGTTTTTCGATTTTTTTTCCTCCAAATCTGAGGAAAACAAGTGAATTTTTGCCGAAAAAATGGCATTGGCGTGGTTCCCCTAGCCTAATTTTTAGAGTTCGAAAAGTGCTTCAATTTCGTATATTACAGGCCCAGCAACGATTTCTGGATCAAGAGTTGTGGCCGTATTCAGGCACAGTTTTTTGATTTTTTTTCCTCCAAATCTGAGGAAAACAAGTGAATTTTTGCCGAAAAAATGGCATTGGCGTGGTTCGCCTAGCCTAATTTGTAGAGCTCGAAAAGAGCTTCGATTTCGTATATTACAGGCCCAGCAACGATTTCTGGATCAAGAGTTATGGCCGTATTCAGGCACAGTTTTTCGATTTTTTCTTCTCCAAATCTGAGGAAAACAAGTGAATTTTTGCCGAAAAAATTGCATTGGCGAGGTTCGCCCAGCCTAATTTGTAGAGCTCGAAAAGGGCTTCGATTTGGTATATTACAGGCCCAGCAACGATTTCTGGATCAAGAGTTATGGCCGTATTCAGGCACAGTTTTTTGTTTTTTTTCCTCCAAATCTGAGGAAAACAAGTGAATTTTTGCCGAAAAAATTGCATTGGCGGGGTTCACCCAGCCTAATTTGCAGAGCTCAAAAAGTGCTTCGATTTGGTATATTACAGGCCCAGCAACGATTTCTGGATCAAGAGTTGTGGCCGTATTCAGGCACAGTTTTTCGATTTTTTTTCCTCCAAATCTGAGGAAAACAAGTGAATTTTTGCCGAAAAAATGGCATTGGCGTGGTTCCCCTAGCCTAATTTTTAGAGTTCGAAAAGAGCTTCAATTTCGTATATTACAGGCCCAGAAACGATTTCTGGATCAAGAGTTGTGGCCGTATTCAGGCACAATTTTTTGATTTTTTTTCCTCCAAATATGAGGAAAACAAGTGAATTTTTGCCGAAAAAATGGCATTGGCGTGGTTCGCCTAGCCTAATTTGTAGAGCTCGAAAAGCGCTTCGATTTCGTTTATTACAAGCCCAGCAACGATTTCTGGATCAAGAGTTATGGCCGTATTCAGGCACAGTTTTTTGATTTTTTTCCTCCAAATCTGAGGAAAACAAGTGAATTTTTGCCGAAAAAATTGCATTGGCGGGGTTCACCCAGCCTAATTTGCAGAGCTCAAAAAGTGCTTCGATTTGGTATATTACAGGCCCAGCAACGATTTCTGGATCAAGAGTTATGCCCGTATTCAGGCACAGTTCTTCGATTTTTTTCCTCCAATGCTGATGAAAACAAATGAATTTTGGCCAAAAAAATTGCGTTGGCCTGGTTCGCCCTGCCTAATTTGTAGAGCTCAAAAAGAGCTTCGATTTGGTGTATTACTGGCCCAGCAACAATTTATGGATCAAGAGTTATGGCCGTATTCAAGTACAGTTTTTTGATTTTTTTCCTCCAAATCTGATGAAAACAAGTGAATTTTCGCTGAAAAAATTGCGTTGGCCAGGTTTGCCCAGCTTAATTTGTAGAGCTCAAAAAGAGCTACGGTTTGGTATATTATAGGCCCAGCAACAATTTCTGGATCAAGAGTTATGGCCGTATTCAGGCACAGTTTTTCGATTTTTTTCCTCCAAATCTGATGAAAACAAGTGAATTTTTGCCAAAAAAATTGCGTTGGCCTGGTTCGCCTAGCATAATTTGTAGAGCTTAAAAAGAGCTTCGATTTGGTATATTATAGGCCTAGCAACGATTTCTGGATCAAGAGTTGTGGCCGTATTCAGGCAGAGTTTTTCGATTTTTTTTCCTCCAAATCTGAGGAAAACAAGTGAATTTTTGCCGAAAAAATGGCATTGGCGTGGTTCGCCTAGCCTCATTTGTAGAGATCGAAAAGAGCTTCGATTTCGTTTATTACAGGCCCAGCAACGATTTCTGGATCAAGAGTTATGGCCGTATTCAGGCACAGTTTTTCGATTTTTTTTCCTGCAAATCTGAGGAAAACAAGTGAATTTTTGCCAAAAAAAAATTGCATTGGCGGGGTTCGCCCAGAAAAATATCTAGAACTCGAAAAGTGCTTCGATTTGGTATATTACAGGCCCAGCAACGATTTCTGGATCAAGAGTTATGGCCGTATTCAGGCACAGTTTTTCGATTTTTTTTCCTCCAAATCTGAGGAAAACAAGTAAATTTTTTCCGAAAAAGTAGCATTGGCGGGGTTCGCCTAGCCTAATTTGTAGAGCTCGAAAAGAGCTTCTATTTGGTGTATTACAGGCCCAGCAACGATTTCTGGATCAAGAGTTATGGCCGTATTCAAGTACAGTTTTTTGATTTTTTTCCTCCAAATCTGATGAAAACAAGTTAATTTTGGCTTAAAAAATTGCGTTGGCCAGGTGTGCCCTGCCTAATTTGTAGAGCTCAAAAAGAGCTTCGGTTTGGTATATTATAGGCCTAGCAACGATTTCTGGATCAAGAGTTATGGCCGTATTCAAGCACAGTTTTTCAATTTTTTTTCCTCCAAATCTGATGAAAACAAATGAATTTTGGCCAAAAAAATTGTGTTCGCCTGGTTCGCCCTGCCTAATTTGTAGAGCTCGAAAAGAGCTTCGATTTGGTATATTATAGGCCCAGCAACGATTTCTGGATCAAGAGTTATGGCCGTATTCAGGCACAGTTTTTCAAATTTTTTTCCTCCAAATCTGAGGAAACCAAGTTAATATTTGCTGAAAAAATTGCATTGGCGTGGTTCACCCAGACTAATTTGTAGAGCTCGAAAAGAGCTTCGATTTCGTATATTACAGGCCCAGCTACGATTTCTGGATCAAGAGTTGTGGCCGTATTCAGGCACAGTTTCTTGATTTTTTTTCCTCCAAATCTGATGAAAAGAAGTGAATTTTGGCCGAAAAAATTGCATTGGCCGGGTTCGACCTGCCTAATTTGTCGAGTTCAAAAATTGCTTCGATTTGGTATATTATAGGCCCAGCAACGATTTATGGATCTAGAGTTATGGGCGTATTCAGTCACTGTTTTTCGATTTTTTTTCTTCCAAATATGATGAAAACAAGTGAATTTTGGCCGAAAAAATTGCGTTGACGGGGTTCTCCCTGCCATATTTGTAGAGCTCAAAAAGAGCTTTGATTTGGTATACTATAGGCCCAGCAACGATTTCTGGATCAAGAGTTATGGCCGTATTCAGGCACAGTTTTTCAATTTTTTTCCTCCAAATCTGATGAAAACAAGTGAATTTTTGCCAAAAAAATTGCGTTGGCCTGGTTCGCCCTGCGTAATTTGTAGAGCTCAAAAAGAGCTTCGATTTGGTATATTATAGGCCCAACAACGATTTCTGGATGAAGAGTTATGGCCATATTCAGTCACAGTTTTTCAATTTTTTTTCCTCCAAAATCTGAGGAAAACAAGTGAATTTTTGCCGAAAAAATGGCATTGGGAGGGTTCGCCTAGCCTAATTTGTAGAGCTCGAAAAGTGCTTCGATTTGGTGTATTACAGGCCCAGCAACGATTTCTGGATCAAGAGTTATCGCCGTATTCAAGGACAGTTTTTCGATTTTTTTTCCTCCAAATCTGAGGAAAACAAGTAAATTTTTGCCGAAAAAATAGCATTGGCGGGGTTCGCCTAGCCTAATTTGTAGAGCTCGAAAAGAGCTTCGATTTGGTGTATTACAGGCCCAGGAACGATTTCTGGATCAAGAGTTATGGCCGTATTCAAGTACAGTTTTTTGATTTTTTTCCCCCAAATCTGATGAAAACAAGTTAATTTTGGCTTAAAAAATTGCGTTGGCCAGGTTTGCCCTGCCTAATTTGTAGAGCTCAAAAAGAGCATCGGGTTGGTATATTATAGGCCCAGCAACGATTTCTGGATCAAGAGTTATGGCCGTATTCAAGCACAGTTTTTCAAATATTTTTCCTCCAAATCTGAGGAAACCAAGTTAATATTTACTGAAAAAATTGCATTGGCGTGGTTCACCCAGACTAATTTGTAGAGCTCGAAAAGAGCTTCGATTTCGTATATTACAGGCCCAGCTACGATTTCTGGACCAAGAGTTGTGGCCGTATTCAGGCATAGTTTTTTGATTTTTTTTCCTCCAAATCCGATGAAAACAAGTGAATTTTGGCCGAAAAATTTGCATTGGCCGGGTTCGCCCTGCCTAATTTGTGGAGTTCAAAAATTTCTTCGATTTGGTATATTATAGGCCCAGCAACGATTTCTGGATCAAGAATTATGGCCGTATTCAGTCACTATTTTTCAATTTTTTTTCTTCCAAATATGATGAAAACAAGTGAATTTTGGCCGAAAAAATTGCGTTGACGGGGTTCTCCCTGCCTTATTTGTAGAGCTCAAAAAGAGCTTTGATTTGGTATACTATAGGCCCAGCAACGATTTTTGGATCAAGAGTTATGGCCGTATTCAGGCACAGTTTTTCAATTTTTTTCCTCCAAATTTGATGAAAAGAAGTGAATTTTTGCCGAAAAAATAGCATTGGCGGGGTTCGCCTAGCCTAATTTGTAGAGCTCGAAAAGAGCTTCGATTTGGTGTATTACAGGCCCAGCAACGATTTCGGGATCAAGAGTTATGGCCGTATTCATGTACAGTTTTTTTATTTTTTTCCCCCAAATCTGATGAAAACAAGTGAATTTTGGCTGAAAAAATTGCGTTGGCAAGGTTTGCCCAGCCTAATTTGTAGAGCTCAAAAAGAGCTTCGGTTTGGTATATCATAGGCCTAGCAACGATTTCTGGATCAAGAGTTATGACCGTATTCAGGCACAGTTTTTCAATTTTTTTTCCTCCAAATCTGATGAAAACAAATGAATTTTGGCCAAAAAAATTGCGTTGGCCTGGTTCGCCCTGCCTAATTTGTAGAGCTCAAAAAGAGCTTCGATTTGGTATATTATAGGCCTAGCAACGATTTCTGGATCAAGAGTTATGGCCGTATTCAGGCACAGTTTTTCGATTTTTTTTCCTCCAAATCTGATGAAAACAAATGAATTTTGGCCAGAAAAATTGCGTTGGCCTGGTTCGTCCTCCTTAATTTGTAGAGCTCGAAAAGAGCTTCGATTTGGTATATTATAGGCCCAGCAACGATTTCTGGATCAAGAGTTATGGCCGTATTCAGGCACAGTTTTTTAAATTTTTTTCCTCCAAATCTGAGGAAACCAAGTTAATATTTGCTGAAAAAATTGCATTGGCGGGGTTTACCCAGACTAATTTGTAGAGCTCAAAAAGAGCTTCGATTTGGTATATTACAGGCCCAGCTATGATTTCTGGATCAAGAGTTGTGGCTGTATTCAGGCACAGTTTTTCGATTTTTTTTCCTGCAAATCTGATGAAAACAAGTGAATTTTGGCCGAAAAAATTGCATTGGCCGGGTTCGCCCTGCCTAATTTGTGGAGTTCAAAAATTTCTTCGATTTGGTATATTATAGGCCCAGCAACGATTTCTGGATCAAGAATTATGGCCGTATTCAGGCATAGTTTTTCGATTTTTTTTCCTCCAAATCTGATGAAAACAAGTGAATTTTGGCTGAAAAAATTGTGTTGACGGGGTTCTCCCTGCCTTATTTGTAGAGCTCAAAAAGTGCTTTGATTTGGTATACTATAGGCCCAGCAACGATTTCTGGATCAAGAGTTATGGCCGTATTCAGGCACAGTTTTTCAATTTTTTTCCTCCAAATCTGATGAAAAGAAGTGAACTTTTGCCGAAAAAATAGCATTGGCGGGGTTCGCCTAGCATAATTTGTAGAGCTCGAAAAGAGCTTCGATTTGGTGTATTACAGGCCCAGCAACGATTTCTGGATCAAGAGTTATGGCCGTATTCAAGTACCGTTTTTCGATTTTTTTCCTCCAAATCTGATGAAAACATGTGAATTTTGGCTGAAAAAATTGCGTTGGCCAGGTTTGCCCTGCCTAATTTGTAGAGCTCAAAAAGAGCTTCGGTTTTGTATATTATAGGCCTAGCAACGATTTCTGGATCAAGAGTTATGGCCGTATTCAGGCATTGTTTTTTGATTTTTTTTCCTCCAAATCTGATGAAAACAAACGAATTTTGGCCAAAAAAATTGCGTTGGCGTGGTTTGCCCTGCCTAATTTGTAGAGCTCGAAAAGAGCTTCGATTTGGTATATTATAGGCCCATCAACGATTTCTGGATCAAGAGTTATGGCCGTATTCAGGCACAGTTTTTCAAATTTTTTTCCTCCAAATCTGAGGAAACCAAGTTAATATTTGCTGAAAAAATTGCATTGGCGGGGTTCACCTAGACTAATTTGTAGAGCTCGAAAAGAGCTTCGATTTGGTATATTACAGGCCCAGCTACGATTTCTGGATCAAGAGTTGTGGCTGTATTCAGGCACAGTTTTTCAATTTTTTTTCCTACAAATCTGATGAAAACAAGTGAATTTTGGCTGAAAAAATTGCATTGGCCGGGTTCGCCCTGCCTAATTTGTGGAGTTCAAAAATTGATTCGATTTGGAATATTATAGGCCCAGCAACGATTTCTGGATCAAGAGTTATGGCCGTATTCAGGCATAGTTTTTCGATTTTTTTTCCTCCAAATCTGATGAAAACAAGTGAATTTTGGCTGATAAAATTGCATTGGCCAGGTTTGCCCTGCCTAATTTGTAGAGCTCAAAGAGAGCTTCGGTTTGGTATATTATAGGTCCAACAACGATTTCTGGATCAAGAGTTATGGCCGTATTCAGGCACAGTTTTTTGATTTTTTTTCCTCCAAATCTGATGAAAACAAATGAATTTCGGCCAAAAAAATTGCGTTGGCCTGGTTCGCCCTGCCGAATTTGTAGAACTCAAAAAGAGCTTCGATTTGGTATATTATAGGCCTAGCAACGATTTCTGGATCAAGACTTATGGCCGGATTCAGGCACAGTTTTTGGATTTTTTTTCCTCCAAATCTGATGAAAACAAATGAATTTTGGCCAAAAAAATTGCGTTGGCCTGCTTCGTCCTGCTTTATTTGTAGAGCTCGAAAAGAGCTTCGATTTGGTATATTATAGGCCCAACAACGATTTCTGGATCAAGAGTTATGGCCGTATTCAGGCACAGTTTTTCAAATTTTTTTCCTCCAAATCGGAGGAAACCAAGTTAATATTTGCTGAAAAAATTGCATTGGCGGGGTTTACCCAGACTAATTTTTAGAGCTCAAAAAGAGCTTCGATTTGGTATATTACAGGCCCAGCTACGATTTCTGGATCAAGAGTTGTGGCTGTATTCAGGCACAGTTTTTCAATTTTTTTTCCTTCAAATCTGATGAAAACAAGTGAATTTTGGCCGAAAAAATTGCATTGGCCGGGTTCGCCCAGCCTAAATTGTGGAGTTCAAAAATTGCTTCGATTTGGTATATTATAGGCCCAGCAACGATTTCTGGATCAAGAATTATGGCCGTATTCAGTCACTGTTTTTCGATTTTTTTTCTTCCAAATATGATCAAAAAAGTGAATTTTGGCCGAAAAAATTGCGTTGACGGGGTTCTCCCTGCCTTATTTTTAGAGGTCAAAAAGAGCTTTGATTTGGTATACTATAGGCCCAGCAACGATTTCTGGATCAAGAGTTATGGCCGTATTCAGGCACAGTTTTTCAATTTTTTTCCTCCAAATCTGATGAAAAGAAGTGAATTTTTGCCGAAAAAGTAGCATTGGCGGGGTTCTCCTAGCCTAATTTGTAGAGCTCGAAAAGGGCTTCGATTTGGTGTATTACAGGCCCAGCAACGATTTCTGGATCAAGAGTTATGGCCGTATTCAAGTACAGTTTTTCGATTTTTTTCCTCCAAATCTGATGAAAACAAGTGAATTTTGGCTGAAAAAATTGCGTTGGCCAGGTTTGCCCTGCCTAATTTGTAGAGCTCAAAAAGAGCTTCGGTTTGGTATATTATAGGCCTAGCAACGATTTCTGGATCAAGAGTTATGGCCGTATTCAGGCACTGTTTTTTGATTTTTTTTCCTCCAAATCTGATGAAAACAAATGAATTTTGGCCAAAAAAATTGCGTTGGCCTGGTTCGCCCTGCCTAATTGGTAGAGCTCGAAAAGTGCTTCGATTTGGTATATTATAGGCCCAGCATCGATTTCTGGATCAAGAGTAGTGGCCGTATTCAGGCACAGTTTTTCAAATTTTTTTCCTCCAAATCTGAGGAAACCAAGTTAATATTTGCTGAACAAATTGCATTGGCGGAGTTCACCCAGACTAATTTGTAGAGCTCGAAAAGAGCTTCGATTTCGTATATTACAGGCCCAACTACGATTTCTGGATCAAGAGTTGTGGCTGTATTCAGGCACAGTTTTTCGATTTTTTTTCCTCCAAATCTGATGAAAACAAGTGAATTTTGGCCGAAAAAATTGCATTGGCCGGGTTCGCCCTGCCTAATTTGTGGAGTTCAAAAATTGCTTCGATTTGGTATATTATAGGCCCAGCAACGATTTCTGGATCAAGAATTATGGCCGTATTCAGTCACTGTTTTTCAATTTTTTTTCTTCCAAATATGATGAAAACAAGTGAATTTTGGCCGAAAAAATTGCGTTGACGGGGTTCTCCCTGCCTTATTTGTAGAGCTCAAAAAGTGCTTCGATTTGGTATACTATAGGCCCAGCAACGATTTCTGGATCAAGAGTTATGGCCGTATTCAGGCACAGTTTTTCAATTTTTTTCCTCCAAATCTGATGAAAACAAGTAAATTTTTGCCCAAAAAATTGCGTTGGCCTTGTTCGCCCTGCATAATTTGTAGAGCTCAAAAAGAGATTCGATTGGGTATATTAAAGGCCTAGCAACGATTTCTGGATCAAGAGTTATGGCCGTATTCAGGCACAGTTTTTCGATTTTTTTTCCTCCAAATCTGATGAAAACAAATGAATTTTGGCAAAAAAAATTGCGTTGGCCTGGTTCGCCCTGCCTAATTTGTAGAGCTCAAAAAGTGCTTCGATTTGGTATATTATAGGCCCAGCAACGATTTCTGGATCAAGAGTTATGGCCGTATTCAGGCACAGTTTTTCAAATTTTTTCCCTCCAAATCTGAGGAAACCAAGTTAATATTTGCTGAAAAAATTGCATTGGCGGGGTTCACCCAGACTAATTTGTAGAGCTTGAAAAGAGCTTCGATTTGGTAGATTACAGGCCCAGCTACTATTTCTGGATCAAGAGTTGTGGCTGTATTCAGGCACAGTTTTTTGATTTTTTTTCCTCCAAATGTGATGAAAACAAGTGAATTTTGGCCGAAAAAATTGCATTGGCTGGGTTCGCCCTGCCTAATTTGTGGAGTTCAAAAATTGATTCGATTTGGTATATTATAGGCCCAGCAACGATTTCTGGATCAAGAGTTATGGCCGTATTCAGGCACAGTTTTTTGATTTTTTTTCCTCCAAATCTGATGAAAACAAGTGAATTTTGGCTGAAAAAATTTCATTGGCCAGGTTTGCCCTACCTAATTTGTAGAGCTCAAAGAGAGCTTCGGTTTGGTATATTATAGGCCCAACAACGATTTCTAGATCAAGAGTTATGGCCGTATTCAGGCACAGTTTTTCGATTTTTTTTCCTCCAAATCTGATGAAAACAAATGAATTTTGGGCAAAAAAATTGCGTTGGCCTGGTTCGCCCTGCCTATTTGGTAGAGCTCGAAAAGTGCTTCGATTTGGTATATTATAGGCCCAGCATCGATTTCTGGATCAAGAGTAATGGCCGTATTCAGGCACAGTTTTTCAAATTTTTTTCCTCCAAATCTGAGGAAACCAAGTTAATATTTGCTGAACAAATTGCATTGGCGGGGTTCACCCAGACTAATTTGTAGAGCTCGAAAAGAGCTTCGATTTCGTATATTACAGGCCCAACTACGATTTCTGGATCAAGAGTTGTGGCTGTATTCATGCATAGTTTTTCGATTTTTTTTCCTCCAAATCTGATGAAAACAAGTGAATTTTGGCCAAAAAAATTGCATTGGCCGGGTTCGCCCTGCCTAATTTGTGGAGTTCAAAAATTGCTTCGATTTGGTATATTATAGGCCCAGCAACGATTTCTGGATCAAGAATTATGGCCGTATTCAGTCACTGTTTTTCGATTTTTTTTCTTCCAAATATGATGAAAACAAGTGAATTTTGGCCGAAAAAATTGCGTTGACGGGGTTCTCCCTGCCTTATTTGTAGAGCTCAAAAAGAGATTCGATTGGGTATATTAAAGGCCCAACAACGATTTATGGATCAAGAGTTATGGCCGTATTCAGTCACAGTTTTTCGATTTTTTTTCCTCCAAATCTGAGGAAAACAAGTGAATTTTTGCCGAAAAAATGGCATTGGCGGGGTTTGCCTAACCTAATTTGTAGAGCTCGCAAAGAGCTTCGATTTTGTGTATTACAGGCCCAACAACGATTTCTGGATCAAGATTTATGGCCGTATTCAAGTACAGTTTTTTGATTGTTTTCCTCCAAATCTGATGAAAACAATTGAATTTTGGCTGAACAAATTGCGTTGGCCAGGTTTGCCCTGCCTAATTTGTAGAGCTCAAAAAGAGCTTCGGTTTGGTATATTATAGGCCTAGCAACAATTTCTGGATCAAGAGTTATGGCCGTATTCAGGCACAGTTTTTCGATTTTTTTTCCTCCAAATCTGATGAAAACAAATGAATTTTGGCAAAAAAAATTGCGTTGGCCTGGTTCGCCCTGCCTAATTTGTAGAGCTCAAAAAGAGCTTCGATTTGGTATATTATAGGCCTAGCAACGATTTCTGGATCAAGAGTTATGGCCGTATTCAGGCACAGTTTTTCAAATTTTTTTTCCTCCAAATCTGATGAAAACAAATGAATTTTGGCAAAAAAAATTGCGTTGGCCTGGTTCGCCCTGCCTAATTTGTAGAGCTCAAAAAGAGCTTCGATTTGGTATATTATAGGCCCAGCAACGATTTCTGGATCAAGAGTTATGGCCGTATTCAGGCACAGTTTTTCAAATTTTTTCCCTCCAAATCTGAGGAAACCAAGTTAATATTTGCTGAAAAAATTGCATTGGCGGGGTTCACCCAGACTAATTTGTAGAGCTCGAAAGGAGCTTCGATTTGGTATATTACAGGCCCAGCAACGATTTCTGGATCAAGAGTTATGGCCGTATCAGGCACAGTTTTTCGATTTTTTTTCCTCCAAATCTGATGAAAACAAGTGAATTTTGGCTGAAAAAATTGCGTTGGCCAGGTTTGCCCTACCTAATTTGTAGAGCTCAAAGAGAGCTTCGGTTTGGTATATTATAGGCCCAACAACGATTTCTGGATCAAGAGTTATGGCCGTATTCAGGCACTGTTTTTCGATTTTTTTTCCTCCAAATCTGATGAAAACAAATGAATTTTGGCCAAAAAAATTGCGTTGGCCTGGTTCGGCAGGCCTAATTTGTAGAGCTCAAAAAGAGCTTCGATTTGGTATATTATAGGCCTAGCAACGATTTCTGGATCAAGAGTTATGGCCGTATTCAGGCACAGTTTTTTGATTTTTTTTCCTCCAAATCTGATGAAAACAAATGACTTTTGGCCAAAAAAATTGCGTTGGCCTGGTTCGTCCTGCTTAATTTGTAGAGCTCGAAAAGAGCTTCGATTTGGTATATTATAAGCCAAGCAACGATTTCTGGATCAAGAGTTATGGCCGTATTCAGGCACAGTTTTTCAAATTTTTTTCCTCCAAATCTGAGGAAACCAAGTTAATATTTGCTGAAAAAATTGCATTGGCGGGGTTTACCCAGACTAATTTGTAGAGCTCAAAAAGAGCTTCGATTTGGTATATTACCGGCCCAGCTACGATTTCTGGATCAAGAGTTGTGGCTGTATTCAGGCACAGTTTTTCGATTTTTTTTCCTACAAATCTGATGAAAACAAGTGAATTTTGGCCGAAAAAATTGCATTGGCCGGGTTCGCCCTGCCTAATTTGTGGAGTTCAAAAATTGCTTCGATTTGGTATATTATAGGCCCCGCAACGATTTCTGGATCAAGAATTATGGCCGTATTCAGTCACTGTTTTTCGATTTTTTTTCTTCCAAATATGATGAAAACAAGTGAATTTTGGCCGAAAAAATTGTGTTGACGGGGTTCTCCCATCCTTATTTGTAGAGCTCAAAAAGAGCTTTGATTTGGTATATTATAGGCCCAGCAACGATTTCTGGATCAAGAGTTATGGCCGTATTCAGGCACAGTTTTTGAATTTTTTTCCTCCAAATCTGATGAAAAGAAGTAAATTTTTGCCGAAAAAATTGCATTGGCGGGGTTCGCCTAGCCTAATTTGTAGAGCTCGAAAAGAGCTTCGATTTGGTGTATTACAGGCCCAGCAACGATTTCTGGATCAAGAGTTATGGCCGTATTCAAGTACAGTTTTTCGATTTTTTTCCTCCAAATCTGATGAAAACAAGTGAATTTTGTCTGAAAAAATTGCGTTGGCCAGGTTCGCCCTGCCTAATTTGTAGAGCTCAAAAAGAGCTTCGGTTTGGTATATTATAGGCCTAGCAACGATTTCTGGATCAAGAGTTATGGCCGTATTCAGGCACAGTTTTTCGATTTTTTTTCCTCCAAATCTGATGAAAACAAATGAATTTTGGCCAAAAAAATTGCGTTGGCCTGGTTCGTCCTGCTTAATTTGTAGAGCTCGAAAAGTGCTTCGATTTGGTATATTATAGGCCCAGCAACGATTTCTGGATCAAGAGTTATGGCCGTATTCAGGCTCAATTTTTCAAATTTTTTTCCTCCAAATCTGAGGAAACTAAGTTAATATTTGCTGAAAAAATTGCATTGGCGGGGTTCACCCAGACTAATTTTTAG
Organism: Morus indica; assembly: GCA_029231665.1. Taxonomy (NCBI): domain Eukaryota; kingdom Viridiplantae; phylum Streptophyta; class Magnoliopsida; order Rosales; family Moraceae; genus Morus; species Morus indica. The sequence goes on from JACAGA010000022.1 coordinate 1,029,925, forward strand.
AGCTCGAAAAGAGCTTCGATTTTGTATATTACAGGCCCAACTACGATTTCTGGATCAAGAGTTGTGGCTGTATTCAGGCACAGTTTTTCAATTTTTTTTCCTCCAAATCTGATGAAAACAAGTGAATTTTGGCCGAAAAAATTGCATTGGCCGGGTTCGCCCTGCCTAATTTGTGGAGTTCAAAAATTGCTTCGATTTGGTATATTATCGGCCCAGCAACGATTTCTGGATCAAGAATTATGGCCGTATTCAGTCACTGTTTTTCGATTTTTTTTCTTCCAAATATGATGAAAACAAGTGAATTTTGGCCGAAAAAATTGCGTTGACGGGGTTCTCCCTGCCTTATTTGTAGAGCTGAAAAAGAGCTTTGATTTGGTATACTATAGGCCCAGCAACGATTTCTGGATCAAGAGTTATGGCCGTATTCAGGCAAAGTTTTTCGATTTTTTTCCTCCAAATCTGATGAAAATAAGTGAATTTTGGCTGAAAAAATTGTGTTGGCCAGGTTTGCCCTGCCTAATTTGTAGAGCCTAAAAAGAGCTTCGGTTCGGTATATTATAGGCCTAGCAACGATTTCTGGATCAAGAGTTATGGCCGTATTCAGTCACTGTTTTTTAATTTTTTTTCCTCCAAATCTGATGAAAACAAGTGAATTTTTGCCAAAAAAATTTCGTTGGTCTGGTTCGCCCTGCAAAATTTGTAGAGCTCAAAAAGAGCTTCGATTGGGTATATTACAGGCCCAACAACGATTTATGGATCAAGAGTTATGGCCGTATTCAGTCACAGTTTTTCGATTTTTTTTCCTCCAAATCTGATGAAAACAAGGGAATTTTTGCCGAAAACATGGCATTGGCGGGGTTCGACAAACCTAATTTGTAGAGCTTGAAAAGAGCTTCGATTTGGTGTATTACAGGCCCAGCAACGATTTCTGGATCAAGATTTATGGCCGTATTCAAGTACAGTTTTTTGATTTTTTTTCCTCCAAATCTGATGAAAACAAGTGAATCTTGGCTGAAAAAATTGCATTGGCCAGGTTTCCCCTACCTAATTTGTAGAGCTCAAAAAGAGCTTCAGTTTGGTATACTATAGGCCTAGCAACGATTTCTGGATCAAGAGTTATGGCCGTATTCTGGCACAGTTTTTCGATTTTTTTCCTCCAAATCTGATGAAAACAAGTGAATTTTGGCTGAAAAAATTGCGTTGGCCAGGTTTGCCCTGCCTAATTTGTAGAGCCTAAAAAGAGCTTCGGTTCGGTATATTATAGGCCTAGCAACGATTTCTGGATCAAGAGTTATGGCCGTATTCAGTCACTGTTTTTTAATTTTTTTCCTCCAAATCTGATGAAAACAAATGAATTTTGGCAAAAAAAATTGCGTTGGCCTGGTTCGCCCTGCCTAATTTGTAGAGCTCGAAAAGAGCTTCGATTTGGTATATTATAGGCCCAGCAACGATTTCTGGATCAAGAGTTATGGCCGTATTCAGGCACAGTTTTTCAAATATTTTTCCTCCAAATTTGAGGAAACCAAGTTAATATTTGCTGAAAAAATTGCATTGGCGGGGTTCACCCAGACTAATTTGTAGAGCTCGAAAAGAGCTTCGATTTTGTATATTACAGACCCAACTACGATTTCTGGATCAAGAGTTGTGGCTGTATTCAGGCACAGTTTTTCGATTTTTTTTCCTCCAAATCTGATGCAAACAAGTGAATTTTGGCCGAAAAAATTGCATTGGCCGGGTTCGCCCTGCATAATTTATGGAGTTCAAAAATTGCTTCGATTTGGCATATTATAGGCCCAGCAACGATTTCTGGATCAAGAATTATGGCCGTATTCAGTCACTGTTTTTCGATTTTTTTTCTTCCAAATATGATGAAAACAAGTGAATTTTGGCCGAAAAAATTGCGTTGACGGGGTTCTCCCTGCCTTATTTGTAGAGCTGAAAAAGAGCTTTGATTTGGTATACTATAGGCCCAGCAACGATTTCTGGATCAAGAGTTATGGCCGTATTCAGGCAAAGTTTTTCGATTTTTTTCCTCCAAATCTGATGAAAATAAGTGAATTTTGGCTGAAAAAATTGCGTTGGCCAGGTTTGCCCTGCCTAATTTGTAGAGCCTAAAAAGAGCTTCGGTTCGGTATATTATAGGCCTAGCAACGATTTCTGGATCAAGAGTTATGGCCGTATTCAGTCACTGTTTTTTAATTTTTTTTCCTCCAAATCTGATGAAAACAAATGAATTTTGGCAAAAAAAATTGCGTTGGCCTGGTTCGCCCTGCCTAATTTGTAGAGCTCGAAAAGAGCTTCGATTTGGTATATTATAGGCCCAGCAACGATTTCTGGATCAAGAGTTATGGCCGTATTCAGGCACAGTTTTTCAAATATTTTTCCTCCAAATTTGAGGAAACCAAGTTAATATTTGCTGAAAAAATTGCATTGGCGGGGTTCACCCAGACTAATTTGTAGAGCTCGAAAAGAGCTTCGATTTTGTATATTACAGACCCAACTACGATTTCTGGATCAAGAGTTGTGGCTGTATTCAGGCACAGTTTTTCGATTTTTTTTCCTCCAAATCTGATGAAAACAAGTGAATTTTGGCCGAAAAAATTGCATTGGCCGGGTTCGCCCTGCCTAATTTGTGGAGTTCAAAAATTGCTTCGATTTGGTATATTATCGGCCCAGCAACGATTTCTGGATCAAGAATTATGGCCGTATTCAGTCACTGTTTTTCGATTTTTTTTCTTCCAAATATGATGAAAACAAGTGAATTTTGGCCGAAAAAATTGCGTTGACGGGGTTCTCCCTGCCTTATTTGTAGAGCTGAAAAAGAGCTTTGATTTGGTATACTATAGGCCCAGCAACGATTTCTGGATCAAGAGTTATGGTCGTATTCAGGCAAAGTTTTTCGATTTTTTTCCTCCAAATCTGATGAAAATAAGTGAATTTTGGCTGAAAAAATTGCGTTGGCCAGGTTTGCCCTGCCTAATTTGTAGAGCCTAAAAAGAGCTTCGGTTCGGTATATTATAGGCCTAGCAACGATTTCTGGATCAAGAGTTATGGCCGTATTCAGTCACTGTTTTTTAATTTTTTTTCCTCCAAATCTGATGAAAACAAGTGAATTTTTGCCAAAAAAATTTCGTTGGTCTGGTTCGCCCTGCAAAATTTGTAGAGCTCAAAAAGAGCTTCGATTGGGTATATTACAGGCCCAACAACGATTTATGGATCAAGAGTTATGGCCGTATTCAGTCACAGTTTTTCGATTTTTTTTCCTCCAAATCTGATGAAAACAAGGGAATTTTTGCCGAAAACATGGCATTGGCGGGGTTCGACAAACCTAATTTGTAGAGCTTGAAAAGAGCTTCGATTTGGTGTATTACAGGCCCAGCAACGATTTCTGGATCAAGATTTATGGCCGTATTCAAGTACAGTTTTTTGATTTTTTTTCCTCCAAATCTGATGAAAACAAGTGAATCTTGGCTGAAAAAATTGCATTGGCCAGGTTTCCCCTACCTAATTTGTAGAGCTCAAAAAGAGCTTCAGTTTGGTATACTATAGGCCTAGCAACGATTTCTGGATCAAGAGTTATGGCCGTATTCTGGCACAGTTTTTCGATTTTTTTTCCTCCAAATGTGATGAAAACAAGTGAATTTTGGCTGAAAAAATTGTGCTGACGGGGTTCTCCCTGCCTTATTTGTAGAGCTCAAAAAGAGCTTCGATTTGGTATACTATAGGCCCAGCAACGATTTCTGGATCAAGAGTTATGGCCGTATTCAGGCACAGTTTTTCTATTTTTTTCCTCCAAATCTGAGGAAAACAAGTGAATTTTTGCCGAAAAAATTGCATTGGCGGGGTTGGCCTAGCCTAATTTGTAGAGCACGAAAAGAGCTTCGACTTGGTATATTACAGGCCCAGCAACGATTTCTGGATCATGAGTTATGGCCGTATACAGGCACAGTTTTTCGATTTTTTTCCTCAAAATCTGATTTAAACAAGTGAATTTTGGTCAAAAAAATTGCGTTGGCCTGGTTCGCCCTGTATAATTTGTTGAGCTCAAAAAGAGCTTCGATTTGGTATATTATAGGCCCAGCATCGATTTCTGGATCAAGAGTTATGGCCGTATTCAAGCACAGTTTTTCAAATTTTTTTCCTCCAACTCTGAGGAAACCAAGTGAATTTTTGCTGAAAAATTGCATTGGCGGGGGTCGCCCAGACTAATTTGTAGAGCTCGAAAAGAGCTTCGATTTGGTATATTACAGGCCCAGCTACGATTTCTGGATCAAGAGTTGTGGCTGTGTTCAGGCACAGTTTTTCGATTTTTTTTCCTCCAAATCTGATGAAAACAAGTGAATTTTGGCCGAAAAAATTGCATTGGCCGGGTTCGCCCTGCCTAATTTGTGGAGTTCAAAAATTGCTTCGATTTGGTATATTATAGGCCCAGCAACGATTTCTGGATCAAGAATTATGGCCGTATTCAGTCACCGTTTTTCGATTTTTTTTCTTCCAAATATGATGAAAACAAGTGAGTTTTGGCCGAAAAAATTGCGTTGACGGGGTTCTCCCTGCCTTATTTGTAGAGCTCAAAAAGTGCTTCGATTTGGTATACTATAGGCCCAGCAACGATTTCTGGATCAAGAGTTATGGCCGTATTCAGGCACAGTTTTTCGATTTTTTTCCTCCAAATCTGATGAAAACAAGTGAATTTTTGCCAAAAAAATTGCGTTGGCCTGGTTCGCCTTGCATAATTTGTAGAGCTCAAAAAGAGCTTCGATTGGGTATATTACAGGCCCAACAACCATTTATGGATCAAGAGTTATGGCCGTATTCAGTCACAGTTTTTTGATTTTTTTTCCTCCAAATCTGAGGAAAACAAGTGAATTTTTGCCGAAAAAATGGCATTGGCGGGGTTCGCCTAACATAATTTGTAGAGCTCGAAAAGAGCTTCGATTTGGTGTATTACAGGCCCAGCAACGATTTTTGGATCAAGAGTTATGGCCGTATTCATGTACAGTTTTTTTAATTTTTTCCTCCTAATCTGATGAAAACAAATGAATTTTGGCCAAAAAAATTGCGTTGGCCTGGTTCGCCCTGCCTAATTTGTAGAGCTCAAAAAGAGCTTCGATTTGGTATATTATAGGCCCAGCAACGATTTCTGGATCAAGAGTTTTGGCCGTATTCAGGCACAGTTTTTCAAATTTTTTTCCTCCAAATCTGAGGAAACCAAGTTAATTTTTGCTGAAAAAATTGCATTGGCGGGGTTCCCCCAGACTAATTCGTAGACCTCGAAAAGAGCTTGGATTTGGTATATTACAGGCCCAGCTACGATTTCTGGATCAAGAGTTGTGGCCGTATTTATGCAAAGTTTTTTGATTCTTTTTCCTCCAAATCTGATGAAAACAAGTGACTTTTGGCCGAAAAAATTGTATTGGCCGGGTTCGCCCTGCCTAATTTGTGGAGTTCAAAAATTGATTCGATTTGGTATATTATAGGCCCAGCAACGATTTCTGGATCAAGAGTTATGGCCGTATTCAGTCACTGTTTTTCAATTTTTTTTCCTCCAAATGTGATGAAAACAAGTGAATTTTGGCCGAAAAAATTGCGCTGACGGGGTGCTCCCTCCCTTATTTATAGAGCTCAAAAAGAGCTTCGATTTGGTATACTATAGGCCCAGCAACGATTTCTGGATCAAGAGTTATGGCCGTATTCAGGCACAGTTTTTCGATTTTTTTCCTCCAAATCTGAGGAAAACAAGTGAATTTTTGCCGAAAAAATTGCATTGGCGGGGTTGGCCTAGCCTAATTTGTAGAGCTCGAAAAGAGCTTCAATTTGGTATATTACAAGCCCAGCAACGATTTCTGGATCAAGAGTTATGGCCGTATTCAGGCACAGTTTTTCGATTTTTTTCCTCCAAATCTGATTTAAACAAGTGAATTTTTGTCAAAAAAATTGCGTTGGCCTGGTTCGCCCTAAATAATTTGTAGAGCTCAAAAAGAGCTTCGATTTGGTCTATTATAGGCCCAGCATCGATTTCTGGATCAAGAGTTATGGCCGTATTCAAGCACAGTTTTTCAAATTTTTTTCCTCCAAATCTGAGGAAACCAAGTGAATTTTTGCTTAAAAATTGCATTGGCGGGGGTCGCCCAGACTAATTTGTAGAGCTCGAAAAGAGCTTCGATTTGGTATATTACAGGCCCAGCTACGATTTCTGGATCAAGAGTTGCGGCTGTGTTCAGGCACAGTTTTTCGATTTTTTTTCCTCCAAATCTGATGAAAACAAGTGAATTTTGGCCGAAAAAATTGCATTGGCCGGGTTCGCCCTGCCTAATTTGTGGAGTTCAAAAATTGATTCGATTTGGTATATTATAGGCCCAGCAACGATTTCTGGATCAAGAGTTATGGCCGTATTCAGTCACTGTTTTTCAATTTTTTTCCTAAAAATGTGATGAAAACAAGTGAATTTTGGCCGAAACAATTACGTTGGCGGGGTTCTCCCTGCCATATTTGTAGAGCACAAAAAGAGCTTCGATTTGGTATACTATAGGCCCAGCAACGATTTCTGGATCAAGAGTTATGGCCGTATTCAGGCACCGTTTTTCGATTTTTTTTCCTCCAAATCTGAGGAAAACAAGTGAATTTTTAACGAAAAAATTGCATTAGCGGGGTTCGCACAACCTAATTTGTAGAGCTCGAAAAGAGCTTCGATTTGGTATATTACAGGCCCAGCAACGATTTCTCGATCAAGAGTTATGGCCGTATTCAGGCACAGTTTTCAGATTTTTTTCCTCCAAATCTGATGAAAACAAGTGAATTTTGGCCGAAAAAATTGCGTTGACGGGGTTCTCCCTGCCTTATTTGTAGAGCTCAAAAAGAGCTTTGATTTGGTATACTATAGGCCCAGCAACGATTTCTGGATCAAGAGTTATGGCCGTATTCAGGCACAGTTTTTAAATTTTTTTCCTCCAAATCTGATGAAAAGAAGTGAATTTTTGCCGAAAAAATAGCATTGGCGGGGTTCGCCAAGCCTAATTTGTAGAGCTCGAAAAGAGCTTCGATTTGGAGTATTACAGGCCCAGCAACGATTTCTGGATCAAGAGTTATGGCCGTATTCAAGTACAGTTTTTCGATTTTTTTCCTCCAAATCTGATGAAAACAAGTGAATTTTGTCTGAAAAAATTGCATTGGCCAGGTTCGCCCTGCCTAATTTGTAGAGCTCAAAAAGAGCTTCGGTTTGGTATATTATAGGCCTAGCAACGATTTTTGGATCAAGAGTTATGGCCGTATTCTGGCACAGTTTTTCGATTTTTTTTCCTCCAAATCTGATGAAAACAAATAAATTTTGGCCAAAAAAATTGCGTTGGCCTGGTTCGTCTTGCTTATTTTGTAGAGCTCGAAAAGAGCTTCGATTTGGTATATTATAGGCCTAGCAACGATTTCTGGATCAAGAGTTATGGCCGTATTCAGGCACAGTTTTTCAAATTTTTTTCCTCCAAATCTGAGGAAACTAAGTTAATATTTGCTGAAAAAATTGCATTGGCGGGGTTCACCCAGACTAATTTGTAGAGCTCAAAAAGAGCTTCGATTTTGTATATTACAGGCCCAACTACGATTTCTGGATCAAGAGTTGTGGCTGTATTCAGGCACAGTTTTTCGATTTTTTTTTCCTCCAAATCTGATGAAAAAAAGTGAATTTTGGCCGAAAAAATTGCATTGGCCGGGTTCGCCCTGCCTAATTTGTGGAGTTCAAAAATTGCTTCGATTTGGCATATTATAGGCCCAACAACGATTTCCGGATCAAGAGTTATGGCCGTATTCAGGCACAGTTTTTCGATTTTTTTCCTCCAAATCTGATGAAAATAAGTGAATTTTGGCTGAAAAAATTGCGTTGACGGGGTTCTCCCTACCTTATTTATAGAGCTCAAAAAGAGCTTCGATTTGGTATACTATAGGCCCAGCAACTAATTCTGGATCAAGAGTTATGGCCGTATTCAGGCACAGTTTTTCGATTTTTTTCATCCAAATCTGAGGAAAACAAGTGAATTTTTGCCGAAAAAATTGCATTGGCGGGGTTGGCCTAGCCTAATTTGTAGAGCTCGAAAAGAGCTTCGATTTGGTATATTACAAGCCCAGCAACGATTTCTGGATCAAGAGTTATGGCCGTATTCAGGCACAGTTTTTCGATTTTTTTCCTCCAAATCTGATTTAAACAAGTGAATTTTGGTCAAAAAAATTGCGTTGGCCTGGTTCGCCCTGTATAATTTGTAGAGCTCAAAAAGAGCTTTGAGTTGGTATATTATAGGCCCAGCATCGATTTCTGGATCAAGAGTTATGGCCGTATTCAAGCACAGTTTTTCAAATTTTTTTCCTCCAAATCTGAGGAAACCAAGTGAATTTTTGCTGAAAAATTGCATTGGCGGGGTGATTACGCCCAAACGTGTCGAAAATAAAGCGGTCGCGGTAGCACAGTTAGGGCGGTCGTATCCACAAGGAGGTGACAAATTAAACAAGAAATGATTAGCAAATAAAAAGCTTTAGGAGATAAATAATAAAGTAAAAATAAAAGAGAATGGAATTTTTGTTGAGAGGTTAAAGCATAAGAAAAATGTATGAGAAAATTATATAATTAAAAGTGGTAAGGTGTCGAGATTCCCCTATATGCTTGGTTCACCCGAATGAATTTTGATCCTTGAGATTACTCAATTGAAAGTTTCACATCCCAAACTAACAATCGGAAAATAAATATTTGAAGAACATGTGAATTAAAATGTATTCGAGTGAATAAAATTCTTACGTTTAGTATTAGGAAAAATCATCTTAAGAGAAATCTAAGAGCGACAATATACCATTGGCAATAATGCAGTAAAAGACTACTCATAAAATAATATCTATCAATATATAGTATCATGCAACAATCACATAAAAAGAGCGTGACTAGATTTATATAAAAGTTGACAAGAACATATATCAATATGAGAAATTAGAAGAAGATAGAAGAAAATTAACCACTCAAATATATAAACTTTGAAGAACAAATGGAGAATCAAAATCCACCCAAGATCACTTCACATATAGGTTTCTCTCTAACCTCACCAAATAAAAGAAAATGTTTAAACTTAGGCTAAAAACTCCCGAATCCACCACTTTGACATGTCCCTATTTATAAAATTTCTGGGCCATGCCAAAAATTACAACGGAAAAATAAAATTAACAACAAACAAAAACGTTGCATGAAAATTTACTACACTTAATTTTGTGAGTAAAACTTGATAAATGAAGAAGGCAACGGAAGAAAAACGTCTGCAGAAGAAGAAACTCAACGGGTGGGACACACGTCGGATTGTGATTCGCGGAAATGGAGAAATGGCCGACAGCTGCATAAATTTCCACATGTGGCGATCGCTAATTCGCGGAGAAGCAAAGTGGCCGACAGAAGTTTCAGCTGGCGACACGTGGCGGACGGTCATTGGGAAAGAGGAGCGCGCGGGACCCACGCGGAGAAGAAAACGGTCGACATTTGTTTCCGTTGGAGACACGCGGCGAACGCTGATTGGAAGCTTCAACACGGCTGGGCCCACGCGGAGAGAAGTGAAAAAGCGCCTAACGCGCGCGTGTAGAGGAACTCGCCCGGGGAGGAAGACCGTGCGCGCCAAACGCGCGTGGGGGAAGGTGCAGATGGGGCCCACCGGTCTGGATGCGGCAGAGATCGACACGTGGCAGCTTGGTGAGGCAGCGCGGCTCGGCTCCAGTCGGCTCGGCTCGCGGATGGCTGATGGGCTTCTGATGGGCCGAATTTGGGCTTGCTTTGGGTTCAACTTTTGGGTTATACTTATTAAACTAGCCCAAATCAAATTGTTTTCTTTAAAAACCTGAAAAATAAAATAAATCTGATTAAAATTAAATCCTCTAAATTTAGGAATATTTAAAATTAAAATCACAAATGTGATAAAATAATTTGACAATTATGAACATTAAAAGTGCAAATTTGTGCACTTATCACAACCCCCAACCAGCTTATTGCTAGTCCCTAGCAATTCAAGCGAAAGAAAAATCATGTCAAGCTGAAAATTCAAATCAAAACTAGCAAAATCACCTGAGCAATCAAACAAAACATTAGTAAGTGATCAGAAAATGCTATCAAAACTACTTCAGTCATAACTCCAGAGTCGTGTGTGTGTGCACCAAACCGTATCCCTCTTACCACAGTCCATAACACAAATAGCATCGAAAAACTCACCAAGAAAAAGTCTCAACTCCATTTACCTCACGGGTGTCGGAAGTATTTTAATGCAAAGGGTTTTCACTCATGGAGTTGGAAGTCAATCAATCAACGCTCAAGTGAGAGAAGGCAATTTAAGGACAAACTAATAAACAAACATTGATCAAATGATAGGCAAATCAAATATCTGGAACAACCCAACACTCAAACCATAAACAAACTTTTGGGATTTCATTCTGGTCAAAAGGAAGATCTCACAAACACATAAAGAGCTGAAAAATACAAACAAATAAACACACTCTTTTTTTTTTTTTTTTTTTTTAAGGCAAGAGACAACATACATTTAATGAAACTGATGTAGTAGGCATTCTTTTGACTGGCTGCTATGCAGCGAAAGATGTGAGTACAACCAAACTACATAAACATTGATGATAAAATGATGCTCTTGCTCTGTTTTTTTCTTTTTCTTTTTTTTTTCTTTTTTTTTTGTTTAGATAAAAGACAAAAGAAAAATGATAAATATTTACAACACATGGCTCAATTCTAAAAATTATTCCTAACCAGAAATCATCCCTCAAGCAAATGTCACAAGTCAAGTAATGGTGCTCCAATAATGACTCAACCAACTCAAAGGATCAATGAAAGTTCAAAAAGCTGTTTTCTCAACTCTCACAACTCACCAAAAATGAGAACCTTAAACTTGGGAATTTTTCTCAACTAAATGTGTTAACAACCATCTTACCACAAGGTTTGGCATGTGCTCAAAAATAACTCTGAAAATCATTTCTTGGTAATTAAGATAGCAAAAACTGACTCAAACCGAACATTTTGAAATCATACTCAGATAATCTCACAAAAATTTTGACCGAAAAATGACAACAAGACAAAAATTGATCTCACGCATGAATATGCTCACCACCCCCAACCCAAAATCAGACAGTGTCCTCAATGTCTAAAAATATATGCAATATGAAGAAGACAGGGAAAGAGAACACCTGGATGATGAACATTGGAGCTAAGCCGAGCCTCCTGAACTGATTCTCCAAAACACAAACAAATATAAAATCACACAAAAACAAACTAAAAATAAAAGCACACAAAGCAAACTAAAAAATAAAAGCACACAAAGCACACAAAACAAAACAAGGAAACAAAAATATGTTACAAAAGTGTTGGAAACAAACTCCTTAACAGGTTTGCTCCATATGTTGGCCTTTTTGGTTTGACTGAGCTTGTGAAGGGAACTTGCCACGTTCTTGAACAGCCAAAGCTCCAGTTAGCTTCGTGATTTGACTCTTCATTTCTTTACTTTCTTCCACCATTTGCGTGAACAGTGACTCAAACTTCTGATTCGTCTTACTCTGCACCTCCATGAAAGATTGCAAGGTGTTCTCAAGAGAACTCATTGGCTGTTGAGAATTGTATTGAGGTGCAGAATACGCCTTTGGTGGTTGCGGCTGTTGCTCAGTTCTCCATTGTCCTTCCGATGGTTGTGCTTGGGTGGAATCTCTCCAACTGAAGTTTGGATGGTTCCTCCAGCCAGGATTGTATGTGTTAGAGAAGGGTTTGTTGTATGCCCCTAAGGCATTGCATTGCTCCTCATAAACCCCTCTAATTTCACCATAAGCAGGACAATCCTTAGCTAAATGTTCCACCCTACCACAGACAAAGCATGGCTCATGTGTCTCTGCCCTTGCGACCGTGTGGATTCCTCTACCTTCTTTGCCTTTGAGGGCCTCGATTTGCCTTGTCAAAGATTCGACTTGGGCTTTGAGGTTGTCCTCCTCCCTTAATTGATAGATTCCAACCGGTCGGGACCTATTGGTGCTGTCAGTAGCACTTGGACCAGTCCATGTGTGGGCTTTTTCGGCTAACTCGTTGAGATACTCAAAAGCCTCTTCGGGATCCTTTTTGAGAAACTCACCATTGCACATCATCTCCACTAATTGGCGCTCTCGAATCGTGAGTCCTTCGTAGAAATAACTGACGAGGCGCCAATTCTCGTAACCATGGTGAGGACACTGATTTAACAGATCCTTGAACCGTTCCCAAACTTGATACAGAGTTTCATTGTCCTTCTGGGTAAAGGTCGAGATCTGTCGCTTTAGACCATTGGTCTTATGGTGAGGGAAATACTTGTTGAAAAATGCTGTCGTCATTTCTTCCCAACTTCCAATAGACCTAGGTCGCAAAGAATACAACCAGCTTTTAGCCTTGTCCTTCAAAGAGAAAGGAAAGAATTTCAATCGCACAGAGTTCGCGGCTTCAGCTCGGTTGTGAAAAGTGGCCACCACTTCTTCAAACTCCCTTATATGCACGTATGGATTCTCGTTTTCTAACCCGTGAAAGGTCGGCAAGAGTTGGATCATGCCCGGCTTGAAATCCAAATTCGGCATATTAGGGGGAAACATTATGCATGATGGTGTGGCCGTACGTGTAGGGTGAAGATAATCGTTCAACGTCTTCTGCTGGACCTCCTCGTTTTGAGCCATCGCGAACGGATTTGCAACTCCTAGTGAGGCTGGGGTCGAGGGAGGACTAGACGTGTGGGAAGAAACTTCACTAGGGTTCTCCGGTCTTCTTGCGAATCTCCCTAATTCGTCTCTATAACGATTCATTCACTTTACAACGTTTCACTTTTTTTATTATTATTTTTTTTTATTTTTTTTTTATTTTGAAGAAAAGAAAAACAATAATGTAGAACCGTGAATCGCAACCCCCAAGAGTGCTCCCAGGAAAGATTGGTGGGGCGAGGCCTCCTTAAAAACCAACCTCCTAGACAGAGCAACGTTCCCAGGAAAGACTGGTGGCGTAGAACGCTAACAGGAACCAGCCTCCTAGACAGAACTCTCTTAGTTTGTACTTTTCAACGTTTCCACAAAATTGCTTGAAAAATTTATTAAGTTTTATGTTTTATGACGTGTTTTATGAAATGTTAAATGTTAGATATTAGTACCCTAAGTTAATACTATTCTAAAACCTAAGGTTACACAAATTATGAGAAATTAAGAGTCCTAAGTTAATATCTAAATTGGTCACCTAAAAGTCACAACCTAAAAATTAATTCTATTTATGAAAGGAAAAATAAATACAAATTAAAAGAAGATTAACAACAAAAATGAAAGCTGGCAAACTAATTAAAGAAAATAAATAAATAAATAAAAACAAATGCTATTTTATCTAAATAAAGAGAAAAGACATAAAAATGATAAACGGAAACTTAAGAAAACTAATTAACCAAATACTACTAATATATAGAATATAAAATAACACTACGGAAACTTTACAGAAACATCAAAAAAAAATAATAATAATAATAATATATTAAACACAACTAATGATTACTAACACACGTAAACACAAAACGCACACACTAACTAATGAAAAACAAAATCTCAAAACGGACTAAATGGCCACTAAAAGACAAAACCAAAGAAAATGAAAAAAAAAATTATACAAATCACTCTTAAAAAAAAATGTACAAACCAAACTTGACTAACAGACGACAAAATGACAAGACTCACAAAAATGTAATACCAATAACAGACGTCATCCAGTTTTTTTTTTTTTTTGGGAAACAAATATATATAGACAAAAAGTCAAAGCAAGAAACTGTTTAAAAGAAAGAGAAAGAATAAGGACAACAAGGAACGAAAGTGGAGAAAGAATACAAAACACAAAACAAAACTGACAATGGTAAAATGCTTTTAAACCAACGGTTAACTCTCACAACTCCACCGACCAGACAAATAAAAATGGACAAAATTATTCACCAATAACTCACAACCTGACACGGAAACCACAAACACAATGGAGACCCAACAGACAACGTTTTTTTTTTTTTTTTTTTTTTTTTTTTGAAACGTGCCAAATAAAAATAAATAAATAAATAAAATAAAAGATGAATAGTACTTACCTCTTTGGCTAATTATCTACTGAACAATCTTGTTGACGCACCTCCCTGACAACGGCGCCAAAATTTGATTACGCCCAAACGTGTTGAAAATAAAGCGGTCGCGGTAGCACAGTTAGGGCGGTCGTATCCACAAGGAGGTGACAAATTAAACAAGAAATGATTAGCAAATAAAAAGCTTTAGGAGATAAATAATAAAGTAAAAATAAAAGAGAATGGAATTTTTGTTGAGAGGTTAAAGCATAAGAAAAATGTATGAGAAAATTATATAATTAAAAGTGGTAAGGTGTCGAGATTCCCCTATATGCTTGGTTCACCCGAATGAATTTTGATCCTTGAGATTACTCAATTGAAAGTTTCACATCCCAAACTAACAATCGGAAAATAAATATTTGAAGAACATGTGAATTAAAATGTATTCGAGTGAATAAAATTCTTACGTTTAGTATTAGGAAAAATCATCTTAAGAGAAATCTAAGAGCGACAATATACCATTGGCAATAATGCAGTAAAAGACTACTCATAAAATAATATCTATCAATATATAGTATCATGCAACAATCACATAAAAAGAGCGTGACTAGATTTATATAAAAGTTGACAAGAACATATATCAATATGAGAAATTAGAAGAAGATAGAAGAAAATTAACCACTCAAATATATAAACTTTGAAGAACAAATGGAGAATCAAAATCCACCCAAGATCACTTCACATATAGGTTTCTCTCTAACCTCACCAAATAAAAGAAAATGTTTAAACTTAGGCTAAAAACTCCCGAATCCACCACTTTGACATGTCCCTATTTATAAAATTTCTGGGCCATGCCAAAAATTACAACGGAAAAATAAAATTAACAACAAACAAAAACGTTGCATGAAAATTTACTACACTTAATTTTGTGAGTAAAACTTGATAAATGAAGAAGGCAACGGAAGAAAAACGTCTGCAGAAGAAGAAACTCAACGGGTGGGACACACGTCGGATTGTGATTCGCGGAAATGGAGAAATGGCCGACAGCTGCATAAATTTCCACATGTGGCGATCGCTAATTCGCGGAGAAGCAAAGTGGCCGACAGAAGTTTCAGCTGGCGACACGTGGCGGACGGTCATTGGGAAAGAGGAGCGCGCGGGACCCACGCGGAGAAGAAAACGGTCGACATTTGTTTCCGTTGGAGACACGCGGCGAACGCTGATTGGAAGCTTCAACACGGCTGGGCCCACGCGGAGAGAAGTGAAAAAGCGCCTAACGCGCGCGTGTAGAGGAACTCGCCCGGGGAGGAAGACCGTGCGCGCCAAACTCGCGTGGGGGAAGGTGCAGATGGGGCCCACCGGTCTGGATGCGGCAGAGATCGACACGTGGCAGCTTGGTGAGGCAGCGCGGCTCGGCTCCAGTCGGCTCGGCTCACGGATGGCTGATGGGCTTCTGATGGGCCGAATTTGGGCTTGCTTTGGGTTCAACTTTTGGGTTATACTTAGTAAACTAGCCCAAATCAAATTGTTTTCTTTAAAAACCTGAAAAATAAAATAAATCTGATTAAAATTAAATCCTCTAAATTTAGGAATATTTAAAATTAAAATCACAAATGTGATAAAATAATTTGACAATTATGAACATTAAAAGTGCAAATTTGTGCACTTATCACGGGGGTCGCCCAGACTAATTTGTAGAGCTCGAATAGAGCTTCGATTTGGTATATTACAGGCCCAGCTACGATTTCTGGATCAAGAGTTGTGGCTGTGTTCAGGCACAGTTTTTCGATTTTTTTTCCTCCAAATCTGATGAAAACAAGTGAATTTTGGCCGAAAAAATTGCATTGGCCGGGTTCGCCCTGCCTAATTTGTGGAGTTCAAAAATTGCTTCGATTTGGTATATTATAGGCCCAGCAACGATTTCTGGATCAAGAATTATGGCCGTATTCAGTCACTGTTTTTCAATTTTTTTTCTTCCAAATATGATGAAAACAAGTGAATTTTGGCCGAAAAAATTGCGTTGACGGGGTTCTCCCTGCCTTATTTGTAGAGCTCAAAAAGTGCTTCGATTTGGTATACTATAGGCCCAGCAACGATTTCTGGATCAAGAGTTATGGCCGTATTCAGGCACAGTTTTTCGATTTTTTTCCTCCAAATCTGATGAAAACAAGTGAATTTTTGCCAAAAAAATTGCGTTGGCCTGGTTCGCCCTGCATAATTTGTAGCGCTCAAAAAGAGCTTCGATTGGGTATATTACAGGCCCAACAACGATTTATGGATCAAGAGTTATGGCCGTATTCAGTCACAGTTATTCAATTTTTTTTTTCCAAATCTGAGGAAAACAAGTGAATTTGTGCCGAAAAAATGGCATTGGCGGGGTTCGCCGAACATAATTTGTAGAGCTCGAAAAGAGCTTCGATTTGGTGTATTACAGGCCCAGCAACAATTTTTGGATCAAGAGTTATGGCCGTATTCAAGTACAGTTTTTTTTATTTTTTTCCTCCTAATATGATGAAAACAAGTGAATTTTGGCTGAAAAAATTGCGTTGGCCAGGTTTGCCCTGCCTAATTTGTAGAGCTCAAAAAGAGCTTCGGTTTGGTATATTATAGGCCTAGCAACGATTTCTGGATCAAGAGTTATGGCCGTATTCAGGCACAGTTTTTCGATTTTTTTCCTCCAAATCTGATGAAAACAAGTGAATTTTGGCCAAAAAAATTGCGTTGGCCTATTTCACCCTGCCTAATTTGTAGAGCTCAAAAAGAGCTTCGATTTGGTATATTATAGGCCCAGCAACGATTTCTGGATCAAGAGTTTTGGCCGTATTCAGGCACAGTTTTTCAAATTTTTTTCCTCCAAATCTGAGGAAACCAAGTTAATTTTTGCTGAAAAAATTGCATTGGCGGGGTTCCCCCAGACTAATTCGTAGACCTCGAAAAGAGCTTGGATTTGGTATATTACAGGCCCAGCTACGATTTCTGGATCAAGAGTTGTGGCCGTATTTATGCAAAGTTTTTTGATTCTTTTTCCTCCAAATCTGATGAAAACAAGTGACTTTTGGCCGAAAAAATTGTATTGGCCGGGTTCGCCCTGCCTAATTTGTGGAGTTCAAAAATTGATTCGATTTGGTATATTATAGGCCCAGCAACGATTTCTGGATCAAGAGTTATGGCCGTATTCAGTCACTGTTTTTCAATTTTTTTTCCTCCAAATGTGATGAAAACAAGTGAATTTTGGCCGAAAAAATTGCGATGACGGGGTTCTCCCTGCCTTATTTGTAGAGCTCAAAAAGAGCTTCGATTTGGTATACTATAGGCCCAGCAACGATTTTTGGATCAAGAGTTATGGCCGTATTCAGGCACAGTTTTTCGATTTTTTTCCTCCAAATCTGAGGAAAACATGTGAATTTTTGCCGAAAAAATTGCATTGGCGGGGTTGGCCTAGCCTAATTTGTAGAGCTCGAAAAGAGCTTCGATTTGGTATATTATAGGCCCAGCAACGATTTCTGGATCAAGAGTTATGGCCGTATTCAGGCACAGTTTTTTGATTTTTTTCCTCCAAATCTGATTTAGACAAGTGAATTTTGGTCAAAAAAATTGCGTTGGCCTGGTTCGTCCTGTATAATTTGTAGAGCTCAAAAAGTGCTTCGATTTGGTATATTATAGGCCCAGCATCGATTTCTGGATCAAGAGTTATGGCCGTATTCAAGCACAGTTTTTCAAATTTTTTTCCTCAAAATATGAGGAAACCAAGTGAATTTTTGCTTAAAAATTGCATTGGCGGGGGTCGCCCAGACTAATTTGTAGAGCTCGAAAAGAGCTTCGATTTGGTATATTACAGGCCCAGCTACGATTTCTGGATCAAGAGTTGCGGCTGTGTTCAGGCACAGTTTTTCGATTTTTTTTCCTCCAAATCTGATGAAAACAAGTGAATTTTGGCCGAAAAAATTGCATTGGCCGGGTTCGCCCTGCCTAATTTCTGGAGTTCAAAAATTGATTCGATTTGGTATATTATAGGCCCAGCAACGATTTCTGGATCAAGAGTTATGGCCGTATTCAGTCACTGTTTTTCAATTTTTTTCCTCCAAATGTGATGAAAACAAGTGAATTTTGGCCGAAACAATTACGTTGGCGGGGTTCTCCCTGCTATATTTGTAGAGCACAAAAAGAGCTTCGATTTGGTATACTATAGCCCCAGCAACGATTTCTGGATCAAGAGTTATGGCCGTATTCAGGCACCGTTTTTCGATTTTTTTTTTCCAAATCTGAGGAAAACAAGTGAATTTTTAACGAAAAAATTGCATTGGCGGGGTTCGCACAGCCTAATTTGTAGAGCTCGAAAAGAGCTTCGATTTGGTATATTACAGGCCCAGCAACGATTTCTCGATCAAGAGTTATGGCCGTATTCAGGCACAGTTTTTAGATTTTTTTCCTCCAAATCTGATGAAAACAAGTGAATTTTGGCCAAAAAAATTGCGTTGGCCAGGTTCGCCCTATTTAATTTGTAGAGCTCAAAAAGAGCTTCGATTTGGCATATTATAGGCCCAGCAACGATTTCTTGATCAAGAGTTATGGCCGTATTCAGTCTGTGTTTTTCAATTTTTTTTCCTCCGAATCTGATCAAAACAAGTGAATTTTTGCCAAAAAAAATTGCATTGGCGGGGTTCGCCCTCCATAATTTGTAGAGCTCAAAAAGAGCTTCGATTTGGCATATTATAGGCCCAGCAACGATTTCTGGATCAAGAGTTATGGCCGTATTCAGTCTGTGTTTTTCAATTTTTTTTCCTCCGAATCTGATCAAAACAAGTGAATTTTTGCCAAAAAAAATTGCATTGGCGGGGTTCGCCCTCCATAATTTGTAGAGCTCAAAAAGAGCTTCGATTTGGTATATTATAGGCCCAGCAACGATTTCTGGATCAAGAGTTATGGCCGTATTCAGTCATTCTTTTTCAATTTTTTTTCCTCCAAATGTGATGAAAACAAGTGAATTTTGGCCGAAAAAATTGCGCTGACGGGGTTCTCCCTGCCTTATTTGTAGAGCTCAAAAAGAGCTTCGATTTGGTATACTATAGGCCCAGCAACGATTTTTGGATCAAGAGTTATGGCCGTATTCAGGCACAGTTTTTCGATTTTTTTCCTCCAAATCTGAGGAAAACATGTGAATTTTTGCCGAAAAAATTGCATTGGCGGGGTTGGCCTAGCCTAATTTGTAGAGCTCGAAAAGAGCTTCGATTTGGTATATTATAGGCCCAGCAACGATTTCTGGATCAAGAGTTATGGCCGTATTCAGGCACAGTTTTTTGATTTTTTTCCTCCAAATCTGATTTAGACAAGTGAATTTTGGTCAAAAAAATTGCGTTGGCCTGGTTCGCCCTGTATAATTTGTAGAGCTCAAAAAGAGCTTCGATTTGGTATATTATAGGCCCAGCATCGATTTCTGGATCAAGAGTTATGGCCGTATTCAAGCACAGTTTTTCAAATTTTTTTCCTCCTAATATGAGGAAACCAAGTGAATTTTTGCTTAAAAATTGCATTGGCGGGGGTCGCCCAGACTAATTTGTAGAGCTCGAAAAGAGCTTCGATTTGGTATATTACAGGCCCAGCTACGATTTCTGGATCAAGAGTTGCGGCTGTGTTCAGGCACAGTGTTTCGATTTTTTTTCCTCCAAATCTGATGAAAACAAGTGAATTTTGGCCGAAAAAATTGCATTGGCCGGGTTCGCCCTGCCTAATTTGTGGAGTTCAAAAATTGATTCGATTTGGTATATTATAGGCCCAGCAACGATTTCTGGATCAAGAGTTATGGCCGTATTCAGTCAATGTTTTTCAATTTTTTTCCTCCAAATGTGATGAAAACAAGTGAATTTTGGCCGAAACAATTACGTTGGCGGGGTTCTCCCTGCCATATTTGTAGAGCACAAAAAGAGCTTCGATTTGGTATACTATAGCCCCAGCAACGATTTCTGGATCAAGAGTTATGGCCGTATTCAGGCACCGTTTTTCGATTTTTTTTCCTGCAAATCTGAGGAAAACAAGTGAATTTTTAACGAAAAAATTGCATTGTCGGGGTTCGCACAGCCTAATTTGTAGAGCTCGAAAAGAACTTCGATTTGGTATATTACAGGCCCAGCAACGATTTCTCGATCAAGAGTTATGGCCGTATTCAGGCACAGTTTTTAGATTTTTTTCCTCCAAATCTGATGAAAACAAGTGAATTTTGGCCAAAAAAATTGCGTTGGCCAGGTTCGCCCTATATAATTTGTAGAGCTCAAAAAGAGCTTCGATTTGGCAAATTATAGGCCCAGCAACGATTTCTGGATCAAGAGTTATGGCCGTATTCAGTCTGTGTTTTTCAATTTTTTTTCCTCCGAATCTGATCAAAACAAGTGAATTTTTGCCAAAAAAAATTGCATTGGCGGGGTTCGCCCTCCATAATTTGTAGAGCTCAAAAAGAGCTTCGATTTGGTATATTATAGGCCCAGCAACGATATCTGGATCAAGAGTTATGGCCGTATTCAGGCACAGTTTTTCAAATTTTTTTCCTCCAAATCTGAGGAAACCAAGTGAATTTTTTCTGAAAATATTGCATTGGCGGGATTCGCCTAGAGTAATTTGTAGACCTCGAAAAGAGCTTCGATTTGGTATATTACAGGCCCAGCTACGATTTCTAGATCAAGAGTTGTGGCTTTATTCAGGCACAGTTTTTCGATTTTTTTTCCTCCAAATCTGATAAAAACAAGTGAATTTAGGCCAAAAAAATTGCGTTGGCCTTGTTCGCCCTGCATATTTTGTAGAGCTCAAAAAGTGCTTCGATTTGGTATATTATAGGCCCAGCAACGATTTCAGGATCAAGAGTTATGGCCGTATTCAGTCACTGTTTTTCAATTTTTTTCCTCCAAATCTGATGAAAACAAGTGAATTTTGGCCGAAAAAATTGCGTTGGCGGGGTTTGCCCTGCATAATTTGTAGAGCTCAAAAAGAGCTTCGATTTGGTATATTATAGGCCCAGCAATGATTTCTTGATCAAGAGTTATGGCCGTATTCACTCACTGTTTTTCAATTTTTTTTCCTCCAAATCTGAGGAAACCAAGTGAATTTTTGCTGAAAAAATTGCATGGGCGGGGTTCGCCCGCCTAATTTGTAGAGCTCGAAAAGAGCTTCGATTTGGTATATTACAGGCCCAGCAACGTTTTCTGGATCAAGAGTTATGGCCGTATTCAGGCACAGTTTTGTGATTTTTTTCCTCCAAATCTGAGCAAAACAAGTGAATTTTTGCCGAAAAAATTGCATTGGCGGGGTTCCCCCAACCTAATTTGTAGAGCTCGAAAAGAGCTTCGATTTGGTATAATACAGGCCCAGCAACGATTTCTGGATCAAGAGTTATGGCCGTATTCAGGCACACTTTTTCGGTTTTTTTCCTCCAAATCTGATGAAAACAAGTGAATTTTGGCCAAAAAAATTGCGTTGGCTTGGTTCGCCCTGCATAATTTGTAGAGCTCAAAAAGAGCTTCAATTTGGTATATTATAGGCCCAGCAACGATTTCTGGATCAAGAGTTATGGCCGTATTCAGGCACAGTTTTTCAATTTTTTTTCCTCCAAATCTGAGGAAAACAAGTGAATTTTTGCCGAAAAAATTGTATTGGCGGGGTTCCCCATGCCTAATTTGTAGAGCTCGAAAAGAGCTTCGATTTGGTATATTACAGGCCCAGCAACGTTTTCTGGATCAAGAGTTATGGCCGTATTCAGGCACAGTTTTTCGATTCTTTTCCTCCAAATCTGATAAAAACAAGTGAATTTAGGCCAAAAAAATTGCGTTGGCCTGGTTCGCCCTGCATAATTTTTAGAGCTCAAAAAGAGCTTCGATTTGGTATATTATAGGCCCAGCAACGATTTCTGGATCAAGAGTTATGGCCGTATTCAGTCACTGTTCTTCAATTTTTTTTCCTCCAAATCTGATGAAAACAAGTGAATTTTTGCCGAAAAAATTGCGTTGGCGGCGCTCGCCCCGCCTAATTTGTAGAGCTCAAAAAGAGCTTCGATTTGGAATATTATAGGCCCAGCAACGATTTCTGGATCAAGAGTTATGGCCGTATTCAGGCACAGTTTTTTGATTTTTTTTCCTCCAAATCTGAGGAAAACAAGTGAATTTTTACCGAACAAATGGCATTGGTGGGGTTCGCCTAGCCTAATTTGTAGCGCTCGAAAAGAGCTTCGATTAGGTATAGTATAGGCCCAGCAACGATTTCTGGATCAAGAGTTATGGCCGTATTCAGGCACAGTTTTTCGATTCTTTTCCTCCAAATCTGATAAAAACAAGTGAATTTAGGCCAAAAAAATTGCGTTGGCCTGGTTCAACATGCATAATTTGTAGAGCTCAAAAAGAGCTTCGATTTGGTATATTATAGGCCCAGCAATGATTTCTAGATCAAGAGTTCTGGCCGTATTCAGTCACTGTTTTTCAATTTTTTTTCCTCCAAATGTGATGAAAACAAGTGAAGTTTTGCCAAAAAAATATCATTGGCGGGGTTCGCCCAGCCTAATTTGTGGAGCTCGAAATGAGCTTCGATTTGGTATATTACAGGCCCAGCAACAATTTCTGGATGAAGAGTTATGGCCGTATTCATGCACAGTTTTTTGATTTTTTTCCTCCAAATCTGATGAAAACAAGTGAATTTCTACCGAAAAAATTACGTTGGCGGCGTTCGCCCCGCCTAATTTGTAGAGCTCAAAAAGAGCTTCGATTTGGTATATTATAGGCCCAGCAACGATTTCTGGATCAAGACTTATGGCCGTATTCAGGAACAGTTTTTTCGATTTTTTTCCTCCAAATCTGACGAAAACAAGTGAATATTTGCCGAAAAAATTGCATTGGCGGGGTTCGCCCAGCCTAATTTGTGGAGCTCGAAAAGAGCTTTGATTTGGTATAATACAGGCCCAGCAACAATTTCTGGATCAAGAGTTATGGCCGTATTCATGCACAGTTTTTTGATTTTTTTCCTCCAAATCTGATGAAAACAAGTGAACTTTTACCGAAAAAATTGCGTTGGCGGCGTTCACCCCGCCTAATTTTTAGAGCTCAAAAAGAGCTTCGATTTGGAATATTATAGGCCCAGCAACGATTTCTGCATCAAGAGTTATGGCCGTATTCAGGCACAGTTTTTCGATTTTTTTTCCTCCAAATCTGATGAAAACAAATGAATTTTTTGCGAAAAAATTGCATTGGCGGGGTTCCCCCAGCCTAATTTGTAGAGCTCAAAAAGAGCTTCGATTAGGTGTATTACAAGCCCAGCAACGATTTCTGGATCAAGAGTTATGGCCGTATTCAAGTACAGTTTTTCGATTTTTTTTTCCTCGAAATCTGATGAAAACAAGTGAATTTTGGCTGATAAAATTGCGTTGTCCGGGTTTGGCCAGCCTAATTTGTAGAGCTCAAAAAGAGCTTCGGTTTGGTATATTATAGGCCCAACAACGATTTCTGGATCAAGAGTTATGGCCGTATAGAGGCACAGTTTTTCAATTTTTTTTCCTCCAAATGTGAGGAAAACAAGTGAATTTTTGCCGAAAAAATTGCATTGGCGGGGTTCCCCAAGCCTAATTTGTAGAGCTCGAAAAGTGCTTCGATTTGGTATAGTATAGGCCCAGCAACGATTTCTGCATCAAGAGTTATGGCCGTATTCAGGCACAGTTTTTCAAATTTTTTTCCTCCAAATATGAGGAAACCAAGTGAATTTTTGCAGAAAAAATTGTATTGACGGGGTTCGCCCAGCCTAATTTGTGGAGCTCAAAAAAAGCTTCGATTTGGTATATTACAGGCCCAGCAACAATTTCTGGATCAAGAGTTATGGCCGTATTCAGGCACAGTTTTTTGATTTCTTTCCTCGAAATCTGATGAAAACAAGTGAATTTTTACCGAAAAAATTGCGTTGGCGGCGTTCGCCCCGCCTAATTTGTAGAGCTCAAAAAGAGCTTCGATTTGGAATATTATAGGCCCAGCAACGATTTCTGGATCAAGAGTTATGGCTGTATTCAGGCACAGTTTTTCAATTTTTTTTCCTCCAAAGTTGATGAAAACAAATGAATTTTGGCCAAAAAAATTGTGTTGGCGTGGTTCGCCCTGCCTAATTTGTAGAGCTCAAAAAGAGCATCAATTTTGTATATTACAGGCCCAGGTATGATTTCTGGATCAAGAGTTGTGGTTGTATTCAGGCACAGTTTTTTGATTTTTTTCCTCCAAATCTGATGAAAACAAGTGAATTTTGGCCGAAAAAATGCATTGGCCGGGTTCGCCTTGCCTAATTTGTAGAGTTCAAAAATTGCTTCGATTTGGTATGTTATAGGCCCAGCAAAGATTTCTGGATCAAGAGTTATGGCCGTATTCACTCACTGTTTTTCAATTTTTTTTCCTCCAAATCTGATAAAAACAAGTGAATTTCGGCCAAAAAAATTGCGTTGGCCTGGTTCAACATGCATAATTTGTAGAGCTCAAAAAGAGCTTCGATTTGGTATATTATAGGCGCAGCAACGATTTCTGGATCAAGAGTTTTGGCCGTATTCAGTCACTGTTTTTTAATTTTTTTTCCTCCAAATCTCATGAAAACAAGTGAATTTTGGCCGAAAAAAATGCATTGGCCGGGTTCGCCCTGCCTAATTTGTAGAGTTCAGAAATTGCTTCGATTTAGTATATTATAGGCCCAGCAATGATTTCTGGATCAAGAGTTCTGGCCGTATTCAGTCACTGTTTTTCAATTTTTTTTCCTCCAAATGTGATGAAAACAAGTGAATTTTTGCCAAAAAAATTGCATTGGCGGGGTTCGCCTAGCCTAATTTGTGGAGCTCGAAAAGAGCTTCGATTTGGTATATTACAGGCCCAGCAACGATTTCTGGATCAAGAGTTATGGCCGTATTCAGGGACAGTTTTTCGATTTTTTTCCTCCAAATCTGATGAAAACAAGTGAACTTTTACCGAAAAAATTGCGTTGGCGGCGTTCGCCTCGCCAAATTTGTAGAGCTCAAAAAGAGCTTCGATTTGGTATATTATAGGCCCAGCAACGATTTCTGGATCAAGAGTTATGGCCGTATTCAGGGACAGTTTTTCGATTTTTTTCCTCCAAACCTGAGGAAAACAAGTGAATATTTGCCGAAAAAATTGCATTGGCGGGGTTCGCCCAGCATAATTTGTGGAGCTCGAAAAGAGCTTTGATTTGGTATAATACAGGCCCAGCAACAATTTCTGGATCAAGAGTTATGGCCGTATTCATGCACAGTTGTTTGATTTTTTTTCCTCCAAATCTGATGAAAACAAGTGAAATTTTACCGAAAAAATTGCGTTGGCGGCGTTCACCCCGCCTCATTTGTAGAGCTCAAAAAGAGCTTCCATTTGGAATATTATAGGCCCAGCAACGATTTCTGCATCAAGAGTTATGGCCGTATTCAGGCACAGTTTTTCGATTTTTTTTCCTCCAAATCTGATGAAAACAAATGAATTTTTGCCGAAAAAATTGCATTGGCGGGGTTCCCCCAGCCTAATTTGTAGAGATCGAAAAGAGCTTCGATTTGGTATATTACACGCCCAGCAACGATTTCTGGATCAAGAGTTATGGCCGTATTCAGGCACAGTTTTTTGATTTTTTTCCTCCAAATCTGATGAAAACAAGTGAATTTAGGCCAAAAAAATTGCGTTGGCCTGGTTTGCCCTGTATAATTTGAAGAGCTCAAAAAGAGCTTCGATTTGGTATATTATAGGCCCAGCAACGATTTCTGGATCAAGAATTATGGCCGTATTCGGTCACTGTTTTTCTATTTTTTTTTTCCTCCAAATCAGATGAAAACAAGTGAATTTTTGTCGAAAAAATTTCGTTGGCAGCGTTCGCCCCGCCTAATTTGTAGAGCTCAAAAAGAGCTTCGATTTGGAATATTATAGGCCCAGCAACGATTTCTGGATCAATAGTTATGGCCGTATTCAGGCACAGTTTTTTGATTTTTTTTCCTCCAAATATGAGGAACACAAGTGAATTTTTGCCGAAAAAATCGCATTGGCGGGGTTCGCCTAGCCTAATTTGTAGCACTCGAAAAGAGGTTCGATTTGGTGTATTACAGTCCCAGCAACGATTTCTGGATCAAGAATTATGGCCGTATTCAAGTACAGTTTTTCGATTTTTTTTTCCTCCAAATCTAATGAAAACAAGTGAATTTTGGCTGAAAAAATTGCATTGGCCGGGTTTGCCCTGCCAAATTTGTAGAGCTCAAAAAGAGCTTCGGTTTGGTATATTATAGGCCCAAACACGATTTCTGGATCAAGAGTTATGGCCGTATTCAGGCACAGTTTTTCAATTTTTTTTCCTCCAAATCTGATGAAAACAAATGAATTTTGGCAAAAAAATTGCGTTGGCCTGGTTCGCCCTGCCTAAATTGTAGAGCTCAAAAAGAGCTTCGATTTGGTATACTATAGGCCCCGCAACGATTTCTGGATCAAGAGTTATGGCGGTATTCATGCACAGTTTTTCAAATTTTTTTCCTCCAAATATGAGGAAACCAAGTGAATTTTTGCAGAAAAAATTGCATTGACGGGGTTCGCCCAGCCTAAATTGTAGAGCTCAAAAAGAGCTTCGATTTGGAATATTATAGGCCCAGCAACGATTTCTGGATCAAGAGTTATGGCTGTATTCAGGCACAGTTTTTCAATTTTTTTTCCTCCAAAGTTGATGAAAACAAATGAATTTTGGCCAAAAAAATTGTGTTGGCGTGGTTCGCCCTGCCTAATTTGTAGAGCTCAAAAAGAGCTTCAATTTTGTATATTACAGGCCCAGGTATGATTTCTGGATCAAGAGTTGTGGTTGTATTCAGGCACAGTTTTTTGATTTTTTTCCTCCAAATCTGATGAAAACAAGTGAATTTTGGCCGAAAAAATGCATTGGCCGGGTTCGCCCTGGCTAATTTGTAGAGTTCAAAAATTGCTTCGATTTGGTATATTATAGGCCCAGAAAAGATTTCTGGATCAAGAGTTATGGCCGTATTCACTCACTGTTTTTCAATTTTTTTCCTCCAAATGTGATGAAAACAAGTCAATTTTGGCTGAAAAAATTTCGTTGGCGGGGTTCGCACTGCCTTATTTGTAGAGCTCAAAAAGAGCTTCGATTTGGTATATTAGAGGCCCAGCAACGATTTCTGGATCAAGAGTTATGGCCTTATTCAGGCACAGTTTTTCGATTTTTTTCCTCCAAATCTGAGGAAAACAAGTGAATTTTTGCCGAAAAAATTGCTTTGGCGTGGTTCACCCAGCCTAATTTGTGCAGCTCGAAAAGAGCTTCGATTTGGTATATTACAGGCACAGCAATCATTTCTTGACCAAGAGTTATGGCCGTATTCAGGCACAGTTTTTTGATTTTTTTCCTCCAAATCTGATGAAAACAAGTGAATTTTTACCGAAAAAATTGCGTTGGCGGCGTTCGCCCCGCCTAATTTGTAGAGCTCAAAAAGAGCTTCGATTTGGAATATTATAGGCCCAGCAACGATTTCTGGATCAAGAGTTATGGCCGTATTCAGGCACAGTTTTTCGATTTTTTTCCTCCAAATCTGAGGAAAACAAGTGAATTTTTGCCGAAAAAATTGCATTGGCGTGGTTCAACCAGCCTAATTTGTACAGCTCGAAAAGAGCTTCGATTTGGTATATTACGGGCACAGCAACCATTTCTGGATCAAGAGTTATGGCCGTATTTAGGCACAATTTTTTGATTTTTTTCCTCCAAATTTGATGAAAACAAGTGAATTTTTACCGAAAAAATTGTGTTGGCGGCGTTCGCCCCGCCTAATTTGTAGAGCTCAAAAAGAGCTTCGATTTGGAATATTATAGGCCTAGCAACGATTTCTGGATTAGGAGTTATGGCCGTATTCATGCACAGTTTTTTGATTTTTTTTCCTCCAAATCTGATGAAAACAAATGAATTTTGGCAAAAAAAATTGCGTTGGCCTGGTTCGCCCTATCTAATTTGTAGAGCTCAAAAAGAGCTTCGATTTGGTATATTTTAGGCCCAGCAACATTTTATGGATCAAGAGTTATGGCCGTATTCAGGCACAGTTTTTCAAATTTTTTTCCTCCAAATCTGAGGAAACCAAGTGAATTTTCTCTGAAAAAATTGCATTTGCGGGGTTCGCCCAGAATAATTTGTAGAGCTCGAAAAGAGCTTCGATTTGGTATATTACAGGCCCAGCTACGATTTCTGGATCAAGAGTTGTGGCTGTATTCAGGCACAGTTTTTCGGTTTTTTTCCTCCCAATCTGAGGAAAACAAGTGAATTTTTGCCGAAAAAATGCATTGGCCGGGATTGCCCTGCCTAATTTGTAGAGTTCAAAAATTGCTTCGATTTGGTATATTATAGGCCCATCAATGATTTCAGGATCAAGAGTTATGGCCGAATTCACACATTGTTTTTCCATTTCTTTTCCTCCAAATGTGATGAAAACAAGTGAATTTTGGCCGAAAAAATTGCGTTGGCGGGCTTCGCCCAGCCATATTTGTAGAGCTCAAAAAGAGCTTCGATTTGGTATATTATAGGCCCGGCAACGATTTCTGGATCAAGAGTTATGGCCGTATTCAGGCACAGTTTTTTGATTTTTTTCCTCCCAATCTGAGGAAAACAAGTGAATTTTTGCCGAAAAAATTGCATTGGCGGGGTTCGCCCAGCCTAATTTGTGGAGCTCGAAAAGAGCTTCGATTTGCTATATTACAGGCCCAGCAACGATTTCTGGATCAAGAGTTATGGCCGTATTCAGGCACAGGTTTTTGATTTTTTTCCTCCAAATCTAATGAAAACAAGTAATTTTTTACCGAAAAAATTGCGTTGGCGGCGTTCGCCCTGTCTAATTTGTAGAGCTCAAAAAGGGATTCGAGTTGGAATATTATTGGCCCAGCAACGATTTCTGGATCAAGAGTTATGGCCGTATTCAGGCACAGTTTTTCAATTTTTTTTCCTCCAAATCTGAGGAAAACAAATGAATTTTGGCCAAAAAAATTGCGTTGGCCTGGTTCGCCATGCCTCATTTGTAGAGCTCAAAAAGAGCTTCAACTTGGTATATTACAGGCCCAGCTACGATTTCTGGATCAAGAGTTGTGGCTGTATTCAGGCACCGTTTTTTGATATTTTTCCTCCAAATCTGATGAAAACAAGTGAATTTTAGCCGAAAAAAATGCATTGGCCGGGTTCGCCCTGCCTAATTTGTAGAGTTCAAAAATTGCTTCGATCTGGTATATTATAGCCCAGCAATGATTTCTTGATCAAGAGTTATGGCCGTATTCACTCACTGTTTTTCAATTTTTTTTCCTCCAAATATGATGAAAACAAGTGAATTTTGGCCGAAAAAATTGCGTTGGCGGGGTTCGCCCTGCTTTATTTGTAGAGCTCAAAAAGAGCTTCGATTTGGAATATTACAGGCCCAGCAACGATTTCTGGATCAAGAGTTATGGCCGTATTCAAGCAAAGTTTTTTGATTTTTTTCCTCCAAATCTGATGAAAAAAAGTGAATTTTTGCCGAAAAAATTGCGTTGGCGGCGTTCGCCCCGCCTAATTTGTAGAGCTCAAAAAGAGCTTCGATTTGAAATATTATAGGCCCAGCAACGATTTCTGGATCAAGAGTTATGGCCGTATTCATGCACAGTTTTTTGATTTTTTTCCTCCAAATCTGATGAAAACAATTGAATTTTGACCAAAAAAATTGCGTTGGCCTGGGTCGCCCTGCCTAATTTGTAGAGCTCAAAAAGAGCTTCGATTTGGTATATTATAGGCCCAGCAACGATTTCTGGATCAAGAGTTATGGCCGTATTCAGGCATAGTTTTTCAAATTTTTTTCCTCCAAATCTGAGGAAACCAAGTGAATTTTTGCTGAAAAAATTGCATTGGCGGGGTTCGTCCAAAATAATTTGTAGAGCTCGAAAAGAGCTTCGATTTGGTATATTACAGGCCCAGCTACGATTTTTGGATCAAGAGTTGTGGCTGTATTCAGGCACAGTTTTACGATTTTTTTTCCTCCAAATCTGAAGAAAACAAGTGAATTTTGGCCGAAAAAAATGCATTGGCCGGGTTCGCCCTGCCTAATTTGTAGAGTTAAAAAATTGCGTCGATTTGGTATATTACAGGCCCAGCAACGATTTCTGTATCAAGAGTTATGGCCGTTTTCAAGCACAGTTTTTCGATTTTTTTCCTCTAAATCTGATGAAAATAAGTGAATTTTTACCGAAAAAATTGCGTTGGCGGCGTTCGCCCCGCCTAATTTGTAGAGCTCAGAATGAGCTTCGATTTGGAGTATTATAGGCCCAGCAACGATTTCTGGATCACGAGTTATGGCTGTATTCAGGCACAGTTTTTTGATTTTTTTTCCTCCAAATCTGATGAAAACAAATGAATTTTGGCCAACAAAATTGCGTTGGCCTAGTTCGCCCTGCCTAATTTGTAGAGCTCAAAAAGAGCTTCGATTTGGTATATTATAGGCCCAGCAACGATTTCTGGATCAAGAGTTATGGCCGTATTCAGGCACAGTTTTTCGATTTGTTTCCTCCAAATCTGAAGAAAACTAGTGAATTTTTGCCGAAAAATTGCATTGGCGGGGTTCGCCCAGCCTAATTTATGGTGCTCGAAAAGTGCTTCGATTTGGTATATTACAGGCCCAGCAACGATTTCTGGATCAAGAGTTATGGCCGTATTCAGGCACAGTTTTTTGATTTTTTTCCTCCAAATCTGTTGAAAAGAAGTGAATTTTGGCCAAAAAAATTGCGTTACCTTGCTCGCCCTGCATAATTTGTAGAGCTCAAAAAGAGCCTCGATTTGGTATATTATAGACCCAGCAACGATTTCTGGATTAAGTGTTATAGCCGTATTCAGTCACTGTTTTTCAATTTTTTTCCTCCAAATCTGATGAAAACAAGTGAATTTTTGCCGAAAAAATTGCGTTGGCGGCGTTCGCCCCGCCTAATTTATAGAGCTCAAAAAGATCTTCGATTTGGAATATTATAGGCCCAGCAACGATTTCTGGATCAAGAGTTATGGCCGTATTCAGGCACAGTTTTTCGATTTTTTTTCCTCCAAATCTGATGAAAAGAAATGAATTTTTGGCGAAAAAATTGCATTGGCGGGGTTCCCCCAGCCTAATTTGTAGAGCTCAAAAAGTGCTTCGATTTGGTATATTACACGCCCAGCAACGATTTCTCGATCAAGAGTTCTGGCCGTATTCAGGCACAATTTTTCAAATTTTTTTCCTCCAAATCTGAGGAAACCAAGTGAATTTTTTCTGAAAAAATTGCATTGGCGGGGTTCGTCCAAAATGATTTGTAGAGCTCGAAAAGAGCTTCGATTTGGTATATGACAAGCCCAGCTACGATTTTTGGATCAAGAGTTGTGGCTGTATTCAGGCACAATTTTACAATTTTTTTTCCTCCAAATATGAAGAAAACAAGTGAATTTTGGCCGAAAAAAATGCATTGGCCGGGTTCGCCCTGCCTAATTTGTAGAGTTCAAAAATTGCGTCGATTTGGTATATTACAGGCCCAGCAACGATTTCTGTATCAAGAGTTATGGCCGTATTCAGGCACAGTTTTTTGATTTTTTTCCTCCAAATCTGATGAAAACAAGTGAATTTTTACCGAAAAAATTGCGTTGGCGGCGTTCGCCCCGCCTGATTTGTAGAGCTCAAAATGAGCTTCGATTTGGAATATTATGGGCCCAGCAACGATTTCTGGATCAAGAGTTATGGCCGTATTCAGGAACGGTTTTTCGATTTTTTTTCCTCCAAATCTGATGAAAACAATTGAATTTTGGCCAACAAAATTCCGTTGGCCTGGTTCGCCCTCCCTAATTTGTAGAGCTCAAAAAGATCTTCGATTTGGTATATTATAGGCCCAGCAACGATTTCTGGATCAAGAGTTAAGGCTGTATTCAGGCACCGTTTTTCGATTTTTTTCCCCCAAATCTGAGGAAAACAAGTGAATTTTTGCCGAAAAAATTGCATTGGCAGGGTTCGCCCAGCCTAATTTGTGGAGCTCGAAAAGAACTTCGATTTGGTATATTACAGGCTCAGCAACGATTTCTGGATCAAGAGTTATGGCCGTATTCAGGCACAGTTTTTTGATTTTTTCCCTCCAAATCTGTTGAAAACAAGTGAATTTTGGCCAAAAAAATTGCGTTGGCCTGGTTCGCCCTGCATAATTTGTAGAGCTCAAAAAGAGCTTCGATTTGGTATATTATAGACCCAGCAACGATTTCTGGATTAAGAGTTATAGACGTATTCAGTCACTGTTTTTAAATTTTTTTCCTCCAAATCTGATGAAAACAAGTGAATTTTTGCCGAAAAAATTTCGTTGGCGCCGTTCGCCCCGCCTAATTTATAGAGCTCAAAAAGAGCTTCGATTTGGAATATTATAGGCCCAGCAACGATTTCTGGATCAAGAGTTATGGCCGTATTTAGGCACAGTTTTTCGATTTTTTTTTCCTCCAAATATGATGAAAACAATTGAATTTTGGCCATAAAAATTGCGTTGGCCTGGTTCGCCCTGCCTAATTTGTAGAGCTCAAAAAGAGCTTCGATTTGGTATATTATAGGCCCAGCAACGATTTATGGATCAAGAGTTATGGCCGTATTAAGGCACAGTTTTTTAAATTTTTTTCCTCCAAATCTGAGGAAACCAAGTGAATTTTTGCTGAAAAAATTGCATTGGCGGGGTTCATCCAAAATAATTTGTAGAGCTCGAAAAGAGCTTCGATTTGGTATATTACAGGCCCAGCAACGATTTCTGGATCAAGAGTTATGGCCGTATTCATGCACAGTTTTTTGATTTTTTTCCTCCAAATCTGATGAAAACAATTGAATTTTGACAAAAAAAATTGCGTTGGCCTGGGTCGCCCTGCCTAATTTGTAGAGCTCAAAAAGAGCTTCGATTTGGTATATTATAGGCCCAGCAACGATTTCTGGATCAAGAGTTATGGCCGTATTCAGGCATAGTTTTTCAAATTTTTTTCCTCCAAATCTGAGGAAACCAAGTGAATTTTTGCTGAAAAAATTGCATTGGCGGGGTTCGTCCAAAATAATTTGTAGAGCTCGAAAAGAGCTTCGATTTGGTATATTACAGGCCCAGCTACGATTTTTGGATCAAGAGTTGTGGCTGTATTCAGGCACAGTTTTACGATTTTTTTTCCTCCAAATCTGAAGAAAACAAGTGAATTTTGGCCGAAAAAAATGCATTGGCCGGGTTCGCCCTGCCTAATTTGTAGAGTTAAAAAATTGCGTCGATTTGGTATATTACAGGCCCAGCAACGATTTCTGTATCAAGAGTTATGGCCGTTTTCAAGCACAGTTTTTCGATTTTTTTCCTCTAAATCTGATGAAAATAAGTGAATTTTTACCGAAAAAATTGCGTTGGCGGCGTTCGCCCCGCCTAATTTGTAGAGCTCAGAATGAGCTTCGATTTGGAGTATTATAGGCCCAGCAACGATTTCTGGATCACGAGTTATGGCTGTATTCAGGCACAGTTTTTTGATTTTTTTTCCTCCAAATCTGATGAAAACAAATGAATTTTGGCCAACAAAATTGCGTTGGCCTAGTTCGCCCTGCCTAATTTGTAGAGCTCAAAAAGAGCTTCGATTTGGTATATTATAGGCCCAGCAACGATTTCTGGATCAAGAGTTATGGCCGTATTCAGGCACAGTTTTTCGATTTGTTTCCTCCAAATCTGAAGAAAACTAGTGAATTTTTGCCGAAAAATTGCATTGGCGGGGTTCGCCCAGCCTAATTTATGGTGCTCGAAAAGTGCTTCGATTTGGTATATTACAGGCCCAGCAACGATTTCTGGATCAAGAGTTATGGCCGTATTCAGGCACAGTTTTTTGATTTTTTTCCTCCAAATCTGTTGAAAACAAGTGAATTTTGGCCAAAAAAATTGCGTTGCCTTGCTCGCCCTGCATAATTTGTAGAGCTCAAAAAGAGCCTCGATTTGGTATATTATAGACCCAGCAACGATTTCTGGATTAAGTGTTATAGCCGTATTCAGTCACTGTTTTTCAATTTTTTTCCTCCAAATCTGATGAAAACAAGTGAATTTTTGCCGAAAAAATTGCGTTGGCGGCGTTCGCCCCGCCTAATTTATAGAGCTCAAAAAGATCTTCGATTTGGAATATTATAGGCCCAGCAACGATTTCTGGATCAAGAGTTATGGCCGTATTCAGGCACAGTTTTTCGATTTTTTTTCCTCCAAATCTGATGAAAAGAAATGAATTTTTGGCGAAAAAATTGCATTGGCGGGGTTCCCCCAGCCTAATTTGTAGAGCTCAAAAAGTGCTTCGATTTGGTATATTACACGCCCAGCAACGATTTCTCGATCAAGAGTTCTGGCCGTATTCAGGCACAATTTTTCAAATTTTTTTCCTCCAAATCTGAGGAAACCAAGTGAATTTTTTCTGAAAAAATTGCATTGGCGGGGTTCGTCCAAAATGATTTGTAGAGCTCGAAAAGAGCTTCGATTTGGTATATGACAAGCCCAGCTACGATTTTTGGATCAAGAGTTGTGGCTGTATTCAGGCACAATTTTACAATTTTTTTTCCTCCAAATATGAAGAAAACAAGTGAATTTTGGCCGAAAAAAATGCATTGGCCGGGTTCGCCCTGCCTAATTTGTAGAGTTCAAAAATTGCGTCGATTTGGTATATTACAGGCCCAGCAACGATTTCTGTATCAAGAGTTATGGCCGTATTCAGGCACAGTTTTTTGATTTTTTTCCTCCAAATCTGATGAAAACAAGTGAATTTTTACCGAAAAAATTGCGTTGGCGGCGTTCGCCCCGCCTGATTTGTAGAGCTCAAAATGAGCTTCGATTTGGAATATTATGGGCCCAGCAACGATTTCTGGATCAAGAGTTATGGCCGTATTCAGGAACGGTTTTTCGATTTTTTTTCCTCCAAATCTGATGAAAACAATTGAATTTTGGCCAACAAAATTCCGTTGGCCTGGTTCGCCCTCCCTAATTTGTAGAGCTCAAAAAGATCTTCGATTTGGTATATTATAGGCCCAGCAACGATTTCTGGATCAAGAGTTAAGGCTGTATTCAGGCACCGTTTTTCGATTTTTTTCCCCCAAATCTGAGGAAAACAAGTGAATTTTTGCCGAAAAAATTGCATTGGCAGGGTTCGCCCAGCCTAATTTGTGGAGCTCGAAAAGAACTTCGATTTGGTATATTACAGGCTCAGCAACGATTTCTGGATCAAGAGTTATGGCCGTATTCAGGCACAGTTTTTTGATTTTTTCCCTCCAAATCTGTTGAAAACAAGTGAATTTTGGCCAAAAAAATTGCGTTGGCCTGGTTCGCCCTGCATAATTTGTAGAGCTCAAAAAGAGCTTCGATTTGGTATATTATAGACCCAGCAACGATTTCTGGATTAAGAGTTATAGACGTATTCAGTCACTGTTTTTAAATTTTTTTCCTCCAAATCTGATGAAAACAAGTGAATTTTTGCCGAAAAAATTTCGTTGGCGCCGTTCGCCCCGCCTAATTTATAGAGCTCAAAAAGAGCTTCGATTTGGAATATTATAGGCCCAGCAACGATTTCTGGATCAAGAGTTATGGCCGTATTTAGGCACAGTTTTTCGATTTTTTTTTCCTCCAAATATGATGAAAACAATTGAATTTTGGCCATAAAAATTGCGTTGGCCTGGTTCGCCCTGCCTAATTTGTAGAGCTCAAAAAGAGCTTCGATTTGGTATATTATAGGCCCAGCAACGATTTATGGATCAAGAGTTATGGCCGTATTAAGGCACAGTTTTTTAAATTTTTTTCCTCCAAATCTGAGGAAACCAAGTGAATTTTTGCTGAAAAAATTGCATTGGCGGGGTTCATCCAAAATAATTTGTAGAGCTCGAAAAGAGCTTCGATTTGGTATATTACAGGCCGAGCTACGATTTCTGGATCAAGAGTTGTGGCTGTATTCAGGCACAGTTTTTCAATTTTTTTTCCTCCAAATCAGAAGAAAACAAGTGAATTTTGGCCGAAAAAAATGCATTGGCCGGGTTCACCCTGCCTCATTTGTAGTGTTCAAAAATTTCGTCGATTTGGTATATTACAGGCCCAGCAACGATTTCTGGATCAAGAGTTATGGCCGTATTCAGGCACAATTTTTTGATTTTTTTCCTCCAAATCTGTTGAAAAAAAGTGAATTTTTACCGAAAAAATTGCGTTGGCGGTGTTCGCCCCGCCTGATTTGTAGAGCTCAAAATGAGCTTCGATTTGGAATATTATAGGCCCAGCAACGATTTCTGGATAAAGAGTTATGGCCGTATTCGGGCACAGTTTTTCGATTTTTTTCCTCCAAATCTGAGGAAAACAAGTGAATTTTTGCCGAACAAATTGCATTGGCGGGGTTCGCCAAGCCTAATTTGTGGATCTCGAAAAGAGCTTCGATTTGGTATATTACAGGCCCAGCAACGATTTCTGGATCAAGAGTTATGGCCGTATTCAGGCACAATTTTTTGATTTTTTTCCTCCAAATCTGTTGAAAATAAGTGAATTTTGACCAAAAAAATTGCGTTGGCCTGGTTCGCCCTGCATAATTTGTAGAGCTCAAAAAGAGCTTCGATTTGGTATATTATAGACCCAGCAACGATTTCTGGATCAAGAGTTATGGCTGTATTCAGTCACTATTTTTCAATTTTTTTCCTCCAAATCTGACGAAAACAAGTGAATTTTTGCCGATAAAATTGCGTTGGCGGCGTTCGCCCCGCCTAATTTGTAGAGCTCAAAAAGAGCTTCGATTTGGAATATTATAGGCCCAGCAACGATTTTTGGATCAAGAGTTATGGCCGTATTCAGGCACAGTTTTTCGATTTTTTTCCTCCAAATCTGATGAAAACAATTGAATTTTGGCCAAAAAAATTGCGTTGGTCTGGTTCGCCCTGCCTAATTTGTAGAGCTCAAAAAGAGCTTCGATTTGGTATATTATAGGCCCAGCAACGATTTCTGGATCAAGAGTTATGGCCGTATTCAGGCACAGTTTTTCAAATTTTTTTCCTCCAAATCTGAGGAAAACAAGTGAATTTTTGCCGAAAAAATTGAATTGGCGGGGTTCGCCTAGCCTAATTTGTGGAGCTCGAAAAGAACTTCGATTTGGTATATTACAGGCTCAGCAACGATTTCTGGATCAAGAGTTATGGCCGTATTCAGGCACAGTTTTTTGATTTTTTCCCTCCAAATCTGTTGAAAACAAGTGAATTTTGGCCAAAAAAATTGCGTTGGCCTAGTTCGCCCTGCATAATTTGTAGAGCTCAAAAAGTGCTTCGATTTGGTATATTATAGACCCAGCAACGATTTCTGGATTAAGAGTTATAGCCGTATTCAGTCACTGTTTTTTAATTTTTTTCCTCCAAATCTGATGAAAACAAGTGAATTTTTGCCGAAAAAATTGCGTTGGCGGCGTTCGCCCCGCCTAATTTATAGAGCTCAAAAAGAGCTTCGATTTGGAATATTATAGGCCCAGCAACGACTTCTGGATCAAGAGTTATGGCCGTATTTAGGCACAGTTTTTCAATTTTTTTTCCTCCAAATATGATGAAAACAATTGAATTTTGGCCAGAGTTGGACGCGCGCGGGAGAGAAAGTCGCGCGGAGAGGGAGAGTGCGCGGGAAACGCGCGTACGCGGGGGACAGCTATGACACGTGGCGTGACTTGATTGGAGGGCTTCTGTGCACGGGACCCACGCGGAGAGGAAGCAAAATCCGGGTGACGCGCGCGTGGAGGAGACTCGCGCGGAGGGAGCAGCGTGCGCGCCAAGCGCGCGTACCCGGGGGAGCACTGGAGCCCACTTGGACGCGTGTTGCACTGCGGTTGGATAGCATCTGGGTCCCACAGTCTGCGGTGCGGCAGTGGTCGACACGTGGCGGCTGGTTGGCTCGCGGCTCTCGGCTCGTCTCGCGGCTCTCGGCTCGGCTCGGCTGGACAATGGGCTGATGGGCTTTGGGCCGAATTGGGCTTTTCTTGGGCTCAACTTTTGGGTTTTGCTTGGTAAACTAGCCCAAATCCAATTGTTTTCTTCAAAAACCTGAAAAATAAAATAAATCCAATTAAAATTAAATCCTCTAAATTTAGGAATATTTGAAATTAAAATCACAAATTTGATAAAATAGTTGGACAATTATCAACATTAAAAGTGCAAATTTGTGCACTTATCAGTATATTGTAGGCCCAGCAACGATTTCTGGATCAAGAGTTATGGTCGTATTCAATCACTATTTTTCATATTTTTTTCCTCCAAATCTGATGAAAACAAGTGAATTTTTGCCGAAAAAATTGCGTTGGCGGCGTTCGTCCTGCCTAATTTGTAGAGCTCAAAAAGCGCTTCGATTTGGTGTATTACAGGCCCAGCAACGATTTCTGGATCAAGAGTTATGGCCGTATTCAAGTACAGTTTTTCGATTTTTTTTCCTCCAAATCTGATGAAAATAAGTGAATTTTGGCTGAAAAAATTGTGTTGTCCAGTTTTGCCCTGCCTAATTTATAGAGCTCAAAAAGAGCTTCGGTTTGGTATATTATAGGCCCAGCAAAGATTTCTGGATCAAGAGTTATGGCCGTATTCAGGCACAGTTTTTCAATTTTTTTTCCTCCAAATCTGATGAAAACAAATGATATTTGGCCAAAAAAATTGCGTTGGCCTGGTTCGCCGTACCTAAATTGTAGACCTAAAAAAGAGCTTCGATTTGGTATATTATAGGCCCAGCAACGATTTCTCGATCAAGAGTTATGGCCGTATTCAGGCACAGTTTTTCAAATTTTTTTCCTCCAAATCTGAGGAAACCAAGTGAATTTTTGCTGAAAAAATTGCGTTGGCCGGTTTTGCCCTACCTAATTTGTAGAGCTCAAAAAGAGCTTCAGTTTTGTATATTATAGGCCCAGCAACGATTTCTGGATCAAGAGTTATGGCCGTATTCAGGCACAGTTTTTCAATTTTTTTTCCTCCAAATCTGATGAAAACAAATGAATTTTGGGCAAAAAAATTGCGTTGGCCTGGTTGGCCCTGCCTAATTTGTAGAGCTCAAAAAGAGCTTCGATTTGGTATATTATAGGCCCAGCAACGATTTCTGGATCACGAGTTATGGCCGTATTCACGCACAGTTTTTTTATTTTTTTCCTCCAAATCTGAGGAAAACAAGTGAATTTTTGCCGGAAAAATGGCATTGGCGGGGTTCGCCTAGCCTAATTTGTAGCGCTCGAAAAGTGCTTCGATTTGGTTTATTACAGGCCCAGCAACGATTCTGGATCAAGAGTTATGGCCGTATTCAAGTAAAGTTTTTCGATTTTTTTTCCTCGAAATCTGATGAAAACAAATGATTTTTGGCCAAAAAAATTGCGTTGGCCTGGTTCGTCCTGCCTCATTTGTAGAGCTCAAAAAGAGCTTCGATTTGGTATATTATAGGCCCAGCAACAATTTCTGGATCAAGAGTTATGGCCGTATTCAGGCACAGTTTTTTGATTTTTTTTCCTCCAAATCTGAGGAAAACAAATGAATTTTTGCCGAAAAAATGGCATTGGCGGGGTTCGCCTAGCCTAATTTGTAGCGCTCGAAAAGAGCTTCGATTTGGTGTATTACAGGCCCAGCAACGATTTGTGGATCAAGAGTTATGGCCGTATTCAAGTACAGTTTTTCGATTTTTTTCCTCCAATCTGATCAAAACAAGTGAATTTTGGCTGAAAAAATTGCGTTGCCCGGTTTTGCCCTGCCTAATTTGTAGAGCTCAAAAAGAGCTTCTGTTTGGTATATTATAGGCCCAGCAACGATTTCTGGGTCAAGAGTTATGGCCGTATTCATGCACAGTTTTTCGATTTTTTTTCCTCCAAATCTGATGAAAACAAATGAATTTTGGCCCAAAAAATTGCGTTGGCCTGGTTCGCCCTGCCAAATTTGTAGAGCTCCAAAAGTGCTTCGATTTGGTATATTATAGGCCCAGCAACGATTTCTGGATCAAGAGTTATGGCCGTATTCAGGCACAGTTTTTCAAATATTTTTCCTCCAAATCTGAGGAAACCAAGTGACTTTTTGCTGAAAAAATTGCATTGGCGGGGTCGCCCAGAATAA
Source organism: Morus indica (assembly GCA_029231665.1). NCBI lineage: Eukaryota > Viridiplantae > Streptophyta > Magnoliopsida > Rosales > Moraceae > Morus > Morus indica. The sequence continues at coordinate 1,070,107 of JACAGA010000022.1, forward strand.
TTTGTAGAGCTCGAAAAGAGCTTCAATTTGGTATATTACAGGCTCAGCTACGATTTCTGGATCAAGAGTTGTGGCTGTATTAAGGCACAGTTTTTCAATTTTTTTTCCTCCAAATCTGATGAAAACAAGTGAATTTTGGCCGAAAAAAATGCATTGGCCGGGTTCGCCCTGCCTAATTTGTAGAGTTCAAAAATTGCGTCGATTTGGTATATTATAGGCCCAGCAATGATTTGTGGATCAAGAGTTATGGCCGTATTCAGTCACTGTTTTTTAAATTTTTTTCCTCCAAATGTGATGAAAACAAGTGAATTTTGGCCGAAAAAATTGCGCTGGCGGGGTTCGCACTGCCTTATTTGTAGAGCTCAAAAAGAGCTTCGATTTGGTATATTATAGGCCCAGCAACGATTACTGGATCAAGAGTTATGGCCGTATTCAGGCACAGTTTTTCAATTTTTTTCCTCCAAATCTGAGGAAAACAAGTGAATTTTTGCCGAAAAAATTGCATTGGCGGGGTTCGCCCAGCCTAATTTGTGGAGCCTGAAAAGAGCTTCGATTTGGTATATTACAGGCCCAGCAACAATTTCTGGATCAAGTGTTATGGCCGTATTCAGGCACAGTTTTTTGATTTTTTTCCTTCAAACCTGATGAAAACAAATGAATTTTGGCCAAAAAAATTGCGTTGGCCTTGTTCGTCCTGCCAAATTTGTACATCTCAAAAAGAACTTCGATTTGGTATATTATAGGCCCAGCAACGATTTCTGGATCAAGAGTTATGGCCGTATTCTGGCACAGTTTTTCAAATTTTTTTCCTCCAAATCTGAGGAAACCAAGTGAATTTTTGCTGAAAAAATTGCATTGGTAGGGTTCCCCCAGCCTAATTTGTAGAGCTCGAAAAGAGCTTCGATTTGGTATATTACAGGCCCAGCAACGATTTCTGGATCAAGAGTTATGGCCGTATTCAGGCATAGTTTTTTGATTTTTTTCCGCCAAATCTGAGGAAAAGAAGTGAATTTTTGCCGAAAAAATAGCATTGGCGGGGTTCGCCCAGCCTAATTTTTGGAGCTCTAAAAGATCTTTGATATTATATATTACAGGCCCAGCAACAATTTCTGGATCAAGAGTTATGGCCGTACTCAGTTACTGTTTTTCAATTTTTTTCCTCCAAATATGATGAAAACAAGTGAATTTTTGCCGAGAAAATGGCGTTGGCGGGGTTCGCCTAGCCTAATTTGTAGCGCTCGAAAAGTGCTTCGATTTGGTGTATTACAGGCCCAGCAACGATTTCTGGATCAAGAGTTATGGCCGTATTCAGGCACAGTTTTTTGATTTTTTTTCCTCCAAATCTGAGGAAAACAAGTGCATTTTTGCCCAAAAAATTGCATTGGCGGGGTTCGCCCAGCCTAATTTGTGGAGCTCTAAAAGATATTCGATTTTATATATTACAGGCCCAGCAACAATTTCTAGATCAAGAGTTATGGCCGTATTCAGTCACTGTTTTTCAATTTTTTTCCTCCAAATATGATGAAAACAAGTGAATTTTTGCCGAAAAAATTGCGTTGGCGGCGTTCGCCCCGCCTAATTTGTAGAGCTCAAAAAGAGCTTCGATTTGGTATATTATAGGCCCAGCAACGATTTCTGGATCAAGAGTTATGGCCGTATTCAGGCAAAGTTTTTCAAATTTTTTTCCTCCAAATCTGAGGAAACCAAGTGATTTTTTGCTGAAAAAATTGCATTGGCTGGGTTCGCCCAGAATAATTTGTAGAGCTCGAAAAGTGCTTCGATTTGGTATATTACAGGCCCAGCAACGATTTCTGGATCAAGAGTTATGGCCGTATTCAGGCACAGTTTTTCGATTTTTTTCCTCCAAATCTGAGGAAAACAAGTGAATTTTTGCCGAAAAAATTGCATTGGCGGGGTTCCCCCAGCCTAATTTTTAGAGCTAGAAAAGAGCTTCGATTTGGTATATTACAGGCCCAGCAACGATTTCCGGATCAGGAGTTATGGCCGTATTCAGGCACAGTTTTTCGATTTTTTTCCTCCAAATCTGATGAAAACAAGTGAATTTAGGCCAAAAAAATTGCGTTGGCCTGGTTCGCCCTGCATAATTTGTAGAGCTCAAAAAGAGCTTCGATTTGGTATATGATTACGCCCAAACGTGTACAAAAACAAGCGGTCAATTGTAGTACAATTTGAACGGTCGATCCCACGAGGAAGTGTTAAATTGAACAAGATATGATTAGCAAATAAAAAGCGTTAGGAAAGTAAGCAATCAAACAAAGAAAAATGAATGAGTGTTTTTGATATTTTTTTGAACAATTTAAAATAAAGAAAATTCAATAATAAAAAGTGGTAAGGCTTTGAGAATCCTCCATATGCTTTGTTCACCTATTTGGATTTTGATTCATGAATTGACTCAATTGAAAGTTTCACATCCCAAACAATCAATCGGAAAATAAATATTTGAAGAACATATGAATTAAAAATGTATTCGAGTAAATAAAATTCTAACGTTTAAAATTAGGAAAAATTGTCTTATGAGAAATCCAAGAGCGACAATATACCGTTGGCAATAATGCAGTAAAAGATTACTAAATCTAAGAGCGACAATATACCGTTGGCAATAATGCAGTAAAAGACTACTCATAAAATAATAACGATCAATATATAATATAACGCAACAATCACATAAAAAGAGCATGACTAGATTTATATGAGAGTTGACAATAAAATATATTGATAAGAAGAAGAAATGTGATAAAAGAAAATTATTTACTCAAATGTATAAAACTTACAAACCATTGGAGAATCGAAAATCCAAATTAATTCACTACACATATAGGATCATCTCAAGCCTCACCTAAATACTCTAGCCTAACTTGTACATATTTCCCATAAAATTCTAAAAAGAAAATATGAGAATAAGAACAAGAAAATATGTGAGAATTTAGGCTCTAAAAATTGTCTCTAATCACCTTCACAATCATCCTATTTATAGAGTTTTTGGTGTGTTAAGAGTGTAAAAACCGGATCCTTAATTGTGAGAAAAATTCATCACGTTCTGAAGAGTGGGACACGTGTCAGCTGGCCATTCACAAGTGGGAGAACACATGCTGCACAGCTGGGCCACGTGGCGAGAGTTGGACGCGCGCGGGAGAGAAAGTCGCGCGGAGAGGGAGAGTGCGCGGGAAACGCGCGTACGCGGGGGACAGCTATGACACGTGGCGTGACTTGATTGGAGGGCTTCTGTGCACGGGACCCACGCGGAGAGGAAGCAAAATCCGGGTGACGCGCGCGTGGAGGAGACTCGCGCGGAGGGAGCAGCGTGCGCGCCAAGCGCGCGTACCCGGGGGAGCACTGGAGCCCACTTGGACGCGTGTTGCACTGCGGTTGGATAGCATCTGGGTCCCACAGTCTGCGGTGCGGCAGTGGTCGACACGTGGCGGCTGGTTGGCTCGCGGCTCTCGGCTCGTCTCGCGGCTCTCGGCTCGGCTCGGCTGGACAATGGGCTGATGGGCTTTGGGCCGAATTGGGCTTTTCTTGGGCTCAACTTTTGGGTTTTGCTTGGTAAACTAACCCAAATCCAATTGTTTTCTTCAAAAACCTGAAAAATAAAATAAATCCAATTAAAATTAAATCCTCTAAATTTAGGAATATTTGAAATTAAAATCACAAATTTGATAAAATAGTTGGACAATTATCAACATTAAAAGTGCAAATTTGTGCACTTATCAGTATATTGGAGGCCCAGCAACGATTTCTGGATCAAGAGTTATGGTCGTATTCAATCACTGTTTTTCATATTTTTTTCCTCCAAATCTGATGAAAACAAATGAATTTTTGCCGAAAAAATTGCGTTGGCGGCGTTCGCCCCGCCTAATTTGTAGAGCTCAAAAAGCGCTTCGATTTGGTGTATTACAGGCCCAGCAACGATTTCTGGATCAAGAGTTATGCCCGTATTCAAGTACAGTTTTTCGATTTTTTTTCCTCCAAATCTGATGAAAATAAGTGAATTTTGGCTGAAAAAATTGTGTTGTCCAGTTTTGCCCTGCCTAATTTGTAGAGCTCAAAAAGAGCTTCGGTTTGGTATATTATAGGCCCAGCAAAGATTTCTGGATCAAGAGTTATGGCCGTATTCAGGCACAGTTTTTCAATTTTTTTTCCTCCAAATCTGATGAAAACAAATGATATTTGGCCAAAAAAATTGCGTTGGCCTGGTTCGCCCTACCTAAATTGTAGACCTAAAAAAGAGCTTCGATTTGGTATATTATAGGCCCAGCAACGATTTCTCGATCAAGAGTTATGGCCGTATTCAGGCACAGTTTTTTAAATTTTTTTCCTCCAAATCTGAGGAAACCAAGTGAATTTTTGCTGAAAAAATTGCGTTGGCCGGTTTTGCCCTACCTAATTTGTAGAGCTCAAAAAGAGCTTCAGTTTGGTATATTATAGGCCCAGCAACGATTTCTGGATCAAGAGTTATGGCCGTATTCAGGCACAGTTTTTCAATTTTTTTTCCTCCAAATCTGATGAAAACAAATGAATTTTGGGCAAAAAAATTGCGTTGGCCTGGTTGGCCCTGCCTAATTTGTAGAGCTCAAAAAGAGCTTCGATTTGGTATATTATAGGCCCAGCAACGATTTCTGGATCACGAATTATGGCCGTATTCACGCACAGTTTTTTGATTTTTTTCCTCCAAATCTGAGGAAAACAAGTGAATTTTTGCCGGAAAAATGGCATTGGCGGGGTTCGCCTAGCCTAATTTGTAGCGCTCGAAAAGTGCTTTGATTTGGTGTATTACAGGCCCAGCAACGATTCTGGATCAAGAGTTATGGCCGTATTCAAGTAAAGTTTTTCGATTTTTTTTCCTCCAAATCTGATGAAAACAAATGATTTTTGGCCAAAAAAATTGCGTTGGCCTGGTTCGCCCTGCCTCATTTGTAGAGCTCAAAAAGAGCTTCGATTTGGTATATTATAGGCCCAGCAACGATTTCTGGATCAAGAGTTATGGCCGTATTCAGGCACAGTTTTTTGATTTTTTTTCCTCCAAATCTGAGGAAAACAAATGAATTTTTGCCGAAAAAATGGCATTGGCGGGGTTCGCCTAGCCTAATTTGTAGCGCTCGAAAAGAGCTTCGATTTGGTGTATTACAGGCCCAGCAACGATTTGTGGATCAAGAGTTATGGCCGTATTCAAGTACAGTTTTTCGATTTTTTTCCTCCAATCTGATCAAAACAAGTGAATTTTGGCTGAAAAAATTGCGTTGCCCGGTTTTGCCCTGCCTAATTTGTAGAGCTCAAAAAGAGCTTCTGTTTGGTATATTATAGGCCCAGCAACGATTTCTGGGTCAAGAGTTATGGCCGTATTCATGCACAGTTTTTCGATTTTTTTTCCTCCAAATCTGATGAAAACAAATGAATTTTGGCCAAAAAAATTGCGTTGGCCTGGTTCGCCCTGCCAAATTTGTAGAGCTCCAAAAGAGCTTCGATTTGGTATATTATAGGCCCAGCAACGATTTCTGGATCAAGAGTTATGGCCGTATTCAGGCACAGTTTTTCAAATATTTTTTCTCCAAATCTGAGGAAACCAAGTGACTTTTTGCTGAAAAAATTGCATTGGCGGGGTCGCCCAGAATAATTTGTAGAGCTCGAAAAGAGCTTCAATTTGGTATATTACAGGCTCAGCTACGATTTCTGGATCAAGAGTAGTGGCTGTATTAAGGCACAGTTTTTTGATTTTTTTTCCTCCAAATCTGATGAAGACAAGTGAATTTTGGCCGAAAAAAATGCATTGGCCGGGTTCGCCCTGCCTAATTTCTAGAGTTCAAAAATTGCGTCGATTTGGTATATTATAGGCCCAGCAATGATTTCTGGATCAAGAGTTATGGCCGTATTCAGTCACTGTTTTTCAAATTTTTTTCCTCCAAATGTGATGAAAACAAGTGAATTTTGGTCGAAAAAATTGCGTTGGCGGGGTTCGCACTGCCTTATTTATAGAGCTCAAAAAGAGCTTCGATTTGGTATATTACAGGCCCTGCAACAATTTCTGGATCAAGAGTTATGGTCGTATTCAGGCACAGTTTTTTGATTTTTTTCCTCCAAATCTGATGAAAACAAGTGAATTTTGGCCAAAAAAATTGCGTTGGCCTCGTTCGCCCTGCCTAAATGGTATATTATAGGCCCAGCAACGATTTCTGGATCAAGAGTTATGGCCGTATTCAGGCACAGTTTTTCAAATTTTTTTCCTCCAAATCTGAGGAAACCAAGTGAATTTTTGCTGAAAAAATTGCATTGGCGGCGTTCCCCCAGCCTAATTTGTAGAGCTCGAAATGTGCTTCGATTTGGTATATTACATGCCCAGCAACGATTTCTGGATCAAGAGTTATGGCCGTATTCAGGCACAGTTTTTCGATTTTTTTCCTCCAAATCTGAGGAAAACAAGTGAATTTTTGCCGAAAAAATTGCATTGGCGGGGTTCCCCCAGCCTAATTTTTAGAGCTAGAAAAGAGCTTCGATTTGGTATATTACAGGCCCAGCAACGATTTCCGGATCAGGAGTTATGGCCGTATTCAGGCACAGTTTTTCGATTTTTTTCCTCCAAATCTGATGAAAACAAGTGAATTTAGGCCAAAAAAATTGCGTTGGCCTGGTTCGCCCTGCATAATTTGTAGAGCTCAAAAAGAGCTTCGATTTGGTATATGATTACGCCCAAACGTGTACAAAAACAAGCGGTCAATTGTAGTACAATTTGAACGGTCGATCCCACGAGGAAGTGTTAAATTGAACAAGATATGATTAGCAAATAAAAAGCGTTAGGAATGTAAGCAATCAAACAAAGAAAAATGAATGAGTGTTTTTGATATTTTTTTGAACAATTTAAAATAAAGAAAATTCAATAATAAAAAGTGGTAAGGCTTTGAGAATCCTCCATATGCTTTGTTCACCTATTTGGATTTTGATTCATGAATTGACTCAATTGAAAGTTTCACATCCCAAACAATCAATCGGAAAATAAATATTTGAAGAACATATGAATTAAAAAATGTATTCGAGTAAATAAAATTCTAACGTTTAAAATTAGGAAAAATTGTCTTATGAGAAATCCAAGAGCGACAATATACCGTTGGCAATAATGCAGTAAAAGATTACTAAATCTAAGAGCGACAATATACCGTTGGCAATAATGCAGTAAAAGACTACTCATAAAATAATAACGATCAATATATAATATAACGCAACAATCACATAAAAAGAGCATGACTAGATTTATATGAGAGTTGACAATAAAATATATTGATAAGAAGAAGAAATGTGATAAAAGAAAATTATTTACTCAAATGTATAAAACTTACAAACCATTGGAGAATCGAAAATCCAAATTAATTCACTACACATATAGGATCATCTCAAGCCTCACCTAAATACTCTAGCCTAACTTGTACATATTTCCCATAAAATTCTAAAAAGAAAATATGAGAATAAGAACAAGAAAATATGTGAGAATTTAGGCTCTAAAAATTGTCTCTAATCACCTTCACAATCATCCTATTTATAGAGTTTTTGGTGTGTTAAGAGTGTAAAAACCGGATCCTTAATTGTGAGAAAAATTCATCACGTTCTGAAGAGTGGGACACGTGTCAGCTGGCCATTCACAAGTGGGAGAACACATGCTGCACAGCTGGGCCACGTGGCGAGAGTTGGACGCGCGCGGGAGAGAAAGTCGCGCGGAGAGGGAGAGTGCGCGGGAAACGCGCGTACGCGGGGGACAGCTATGACACGTGGCGTGACTTGATTGGAGGGCTTCTGTGCACGGGACCCACGCGGAGAGGAAGCAAAATCCGGGTGACGCGCGCGTGGAGGAGACTCGCGCGGAGGGAGCAGCGTGCGCGCCAAGCGCGCGTACCCGGGGGAGCACTGGAGCCCACTTGGACGCGTGTTGCACTGCGGTTGGATAGCATCTGGGTCCCACAGTCTGCGGTGCGGCAGTGGTCGACACGTGGCGGCTGGTTGGCTCGCGGCTCTCGGCTCGTCTCGCGGCTCTCGGCTCGGCTCGGCTGGACAATGGGCTGATGGGCTTTGGGCCGAATTGGGCTTTTCTTGGGCTCAACTTTTGGGTTTTGCTTGGTAAACTAGCCCAAATCCAATTGTTTTCTTCAAAAACCTGAAAAATAAAATAAATCCAATTAAAATTAAATCCTCTAAATTTAGGAATATTTGAAATTAAAATCACAAATTTGATAAAATAGTTGGACAATTATCAACATTAAAAGTGCAAATTTGTGCACTTATCAGTATATTGGAGGCCCAGCAACGATTTCTGGATCAAGAGTTATGGTCGTATTCAATCACTGTTTTTCATATTTTTTTCCTCCAAATCTGATGAAAACAAATGAATTTTTGCCGAAAAAATTGCGTTGGCGGCGTTCGCCCCGCCTAATTTGTAGAGCTCAAAAAGCGCTTCGATTTGGTGTATTACAGGCCCAGCAACGATTTCTGGATCAAGAGTTATGCCCGTATTCAAGTACAGTTTTTCGATTTTTTTTCCTCCAAATCTGATGAAAATAAGTGAATTTTGGCTGAAAAAATTGTGTTGTCCAGTTTTGCCCTGCCTAATTTGTAGAGCTCAAAAAGAGCTTCGGTTTGGTATATTATAGGCCCAGCAAAGATTTCTGGATCAAGAGTTATGGCCGTATTCAGGCACAGTTTTTCAATTTTTTTTCCTCCAAATCTGATGAAAACAAATGATATTTGGCCAAAAAAATTGCGTTGGCCTGGTTCGCCCTACCTAAATTGTAGACCTAAAAAAGAGCTTCGATTTGGTATATTATAGGCCCAGCAACGATTTCTCGATCAAGAGTTATGGCCGTATTCAGGCACAGTTTTTCAAATATTTTTTCTCCAAATCTGAGGAAACCAAGTGACTTTTTGCTGAAAAAATTGCATTGGCGGGGTCGCCCAGAATAATTTGTAGAGCTCGAAAAGAGCTTCAATTTGGTATATTACAGGCTCAGCTACGATTTCTGGATCAAGAGTTGTGGCTGTATTAAGGCACAGTTTTTTGATTTTTTTTCCTCCAAATCTGATGAAGACAAGTGAATTTTGGCCGAAAAAAATGCATTGGCCGGGTTCGCCCTGCCTAATTTCTAGAGTTCAAAAATTGCGTCGATTTGGTATATTATAGGCCCAGCAATGATTTCTGGATCAAGAGTTATGGCCGTATTCAGTCACTGTTTTTCAAATTTTTTTCCTCCAAATGTGATGAAAACAAGTGAATTTTGGTCGAAAAAATTGCGTTGGCGGGGTTCGCACTGCCTTATTTATAGAGCTCAAAAAGAGCTTCGATTTGGTATATTACAGGCCCTGCAACAATTTCTGGATCAAGAGTTATGGTCGTATTCAGGCACAGTTTTTTGATTTTTTTCCTCCAAATCTGATGAAAACAAGTGAATTTTGGCCAAAAAAATTGCGTTGGCCTCGTTCGCCCTGCCTAAATGGTATATTATAGGCCCAGCAACGATTTCTGGATCAAGAGTTATGGCCGTATTCAGGCACAGTTTTTCAAATTTTTTTCCTCCAAATCTGAGGAAACCAAGTGAATTTTTGCTGAAAAAATTGCATTGGCGGCGTTCCCCCAGCCTAATTTGTAGAGCTCGAAATGTGCTTCGATTTGGTATATTACATGCCCAGCAACGATTTCTGGATCAAGAGTTATGGCCGTATTCAGGCACAGTTTTTCGATTTTTTTCCTCCAAATCTGAGGAAAACAAGTGAATTTTTGCCGAAAAAATTGCATTTTCGGGGTTCGCCCAGACTAATTTGTGGAGCTCGAAAAGAGCTTCAATTTGGTATAATATAGGCCCAGCAACGATTTCTTGATCAAGAGTTATGGCCGTATTCAGGCACAGTTTTTTGATTTTTTTCCTCCAAATCTGATGAAAACAAGTGAATTTTTGCTGGAAAAATTGCATTGGCGGGGTTCGCCCAGAATAATTTGTAGAGCTCAAAAGGAGCTTCGATTTGGTATATTATAGACCCAGTAACGATTTCTGGATCAAGAGTTATGGCCGTATTCAGTCACTGTTTTTCAATTTTTTCCCTCCAAATAAGATGAAAACATGTGAATTTTTGCCGAAAAAATTGCGTTGGCGGCGTTCGCCCCGCCTAATTTGTAGAGCTTAAAAAGAGCTTCGATTTGGAATATTATAGGCCCAGCAACGATTTCTGGATCAAGAGTTATGGCCGTATTCACTCACTGTTTTTTGATTTTTTTTCCTCCAAATCTGATAAAAAAAAGTGAATTTTTGCCGAAAAAATTACGTTGGCGGGGTTCGCACTGCCTAATTTGTAGAGCTCAAAAAGAGCTTTGATTTGGTATACTATAGGCCCAGCAACGATTTCTGGATCAAGAGTTATGGCCGTATTCAGGCACAGTTTTTGAAATTTTTTTCCTCAAAATCTGACGAAACCAAGTGAATTTTTGCTGAAAAAATTGCATTGGCGAGGTTCGCCCAGAATAATTTGTAGAGCTCGAAAAGAGCTTCGATTTGGTATATTACAGGCCTTGCAACGATTTCTGGATCAAGAGTTATGGCCGTATTCAGGCACAGTTTTTCGATTTTTTTCCTCCAAATCTGAGGAAAATAAGTGAATTTTTGCCGAAAAAATTGTATTTTCGGGGTTCGCCCAGCCAAATTTGTGGAGCTCGAAAAGAGCTTCAATTTGGTATATTATAGGCCCAGCAACGATTTCTTGATCAAGAGTTATGGCCGTATTCAGGCACAGTTTTTTGATTTTTTTCCTCCAAATCTGATGAAAACAAGTGAATTTTTGCTGAAAAAATTGCATTGGCGGGGTTCGCCCAGAATAATTTTTAGAGCTCAAAAAGAGCTTCGATTTGGTATATTATAGACCCAGCAACGATTCTGGATCAAGAGTTATGGCCGTATTCAGTCACTGTTTTTCAATTTTTTTCCTCCAAATATGATGAAAACAAGTGAATTTTTGCCGAAAAAATTGCGTTGGCGGCGTTCGCCCCGCCTAATTTCTAGAGCTTAAAAAGAGCTTCGATTTGGAATATTATAGGCCCAACAACAATTTCTGGATCAAGAGTTATGGCCGTATACACTCACTGTTTTTTGATTTTTTTTCCTCCAAATATGATGAAAACAAGTGAATTTTGGCCGAAAAAATATCGTTGGCGGGGTTCGCACTTTCTAATTTGTAGAGCTCAAAAAGAGCTTCGATTTGGTATATTATAGGCCCAGCAACGATTTCTGGATCAAGAGTTATGGCCGTATTCAGGCACAGTTTTTGAAATTTTTTTCCTCCAAATCTGAGGAAACCAAGTGAATTTTTCTGAAAAAAATGCATTGGCGGGGTTCGCCCAGAATCATTTGTAGAGCTCGGAAAGAGCTTCGATTTGGTATATTACAGGCCAAGCAACGATTTCTGGATCAAGAGTTATGGCCGTATTCAGGCATAGTTTTTTGATTTTTTTCCTCCAAATCTGAGGAAAACAATTGAATTTTTACCGAAAAAATTGCATTGGTGGGGTTCCCCCAGCCTAATTTGTGGAGGTCGAATAGAGCTTCGATTTGGTATATTACAGGCCCAGCAATGATTTCTGGATCAAGAGTTATGGCCGTATTCAGGCACAGTTTTTCGATTTTTTTCCTCCAAATCTGATGAAAACAAGTGAATTTAGGCCAAAAAAATTGCATTGGCCTGGTTCGTCCTGTATAATTTGTAGAGCTCAAAAAGAGCTTCGATTTGGTATATTATAGGCCCAGCAACGATTTCTGGATCAAGAGTTGTGGCCGTATTCAGTCACTGTTTTTCAATTTTTTTTCTTTCAAATCTGATGAAAACAAGTGAATTTTTGCCGAAAAAATTGCGTTGGCGGCGTTCTCCCCGTATAATTTTTAGAGCTCGAAAAGAGCTTCGATTTGGTATATTACAGGCCCAGCAACGATTTCTGGATCAAGAGTTATGGCCGTATTCAGACACAGTTTTTTGATTTTTTTCCTCCAAATCTGAGGAAAACAAGTGAATTTTTGCCGAAAAAATTGCATTTTCGGGGTTCGCCCGGCCTAATTTGTGGAGCTCGAAAAGAGCTTCCATTTGGTATATTACAGGCCCAACAATGATTTCTGGATCAAGAGTTATGGCCGTATTCAGGCACAGTTTTTCGATTTTTTTCCTCCAAATCTGAGGAAAACAAGTGAATTTTGGCCAAAAAAACTGCATTGGCCTGGTTCGTCCTGTATAATTTGTAGAGCTCAAAAAGTGCTTCGATTTGGTTTATTATAGGCCCAGCAACGATTTCTGCATCAAGAGTTATGACCGTATTCAGTCACTGTTTTTCAATTTTTTTTCTTTCAAATCTGATGAAAACAAGTGAATTTTTGCCGAAAAAATTGCGTTGGCGGCGTTCGCCCCGCCTAATTTGTAGAGCTCAAAAAGTGCTTCGATTTGGAATATTATAGGCCCAGCTACGATTTCTGGATCAAGAGTTATGGCCGTATTCAGGCACAGTTTTTCGATTTTTTTCCTCCAAATCTGATGAAAACAAGTGAATTTAGGCCAAAAAAATTGCATTGGCCTGGTTCGTCCTGTATAATTTGTAGAGCTCAAAAAGAGCTTCGATTTGGTATATTATAGGCCAAGCAACGATTTCTGGATCAAGAGTTATGGCCGTATTGAGTCACTGTTTTTCAGTTTTTTTCCTTTCAAATCTGATGAAAACAAGTGATTTTTTGCCGAAAAAATTGCGTTGGCGGCGTTCGCCCCGCCTAATTTGTAGAGCTCGAAAAGAGCTTCGATTTGGTATATTACAGACCCAGCAACGATTTCTGGATCAAGAGTCATGGCCGTATTCAGTCACTGTTTTTCAATTTTTTTCCTCCAAATATGATGAAAAGAAGTGAATTTTTGCCGAAAAAATTGCGTTGGCGGCGTTCGCTCCGCCTAATTTGTAGAGCTTAAAAAGAGCTTCGATTTGGAATATTATAGGCCCAACAACAATTTCTGGATCAAGAGTTATGGCCGTATTCACTCACTGTTTTTTGATTTTTTTTCCTCCAAATCTGATGAAAACAAGTGAATTTTGGCCAAAAAAATTGCGTTGGCCTCGTTCGCCCTGGCTAAATGGTATATTATAGGCCCAGCAACGATTTCTGGATCAAGAGTTATGGCCATATTCAGGCACAGTTTTTCAAATTTTTTTCCTCCAAATCTGAGGAAACCAAGTGAATTTTTGCTGAAAAAATTGCATTGGCGGCGTTCCCCCAGCCTAATTTGTAGAGCTCGAAAAGTGCTTCGATTTGGTATATTACATGCCCAGCAACGATTTCTGGATCAAGAGTTATGGCCGTATTCAGGCACAGTTTGTCGATTTTTTTCCTCCAAATCTGAGGAAAACAAGTGAATTTTTGCCGAAAAAATTGCATTTTCGGGGTTCGCCCAGAATAATTTGTGGAGCTCGAAAAGAGCTTCAATTTGGTATAATATAGGCCCAGCAACGATTTCTTGATCAAGAGTTATGGCCGTATTCAGGCACAGTTTTTTGATTTTTTTCCTCCAAATCTGCTGAAAACAAGTGAATTTTTGCTGGAAAAATTGCATTGGCGGGGTTCGCCCAGAATAATTTGTAGAGCTCAAAAGGAGCTTCGATTTGGTATATTATAGACCCAGTAACGATTTCTGGATCAAGAGTTATGGCCGTATTCAGTCACTGTTTTTCAATTTTTTCCCTCCAAATAAGATGAAAACAAGTGAATTTTTGCCGAAAAAATTGCGTTGGCGGCGTTCGCCCCGCCTAATTTGTAGAGCTTAAAAAGAGCTTCGATTTGGAATATTATAGGCCCAGCAACGATTTCTGGATCAAGAGTTATGGCCGTATTCACTCACTGTTTTTTGATTTTTTTTCCTCCAAATCTGATAAAAAAAAGTGAATTTTTGCCGAAAAAATTACGTTGGCGGGGTTCGCACTGCCTAATTTGTAGAGCTCAAAAAGAGCTTTGATTTGGTATACTATAGGCCCAGCAACGATTTCTGGATCAAGAGTTATGGCCGTATTCAGGCACAGTTTTTGAAATTTTTTTCCTCAAAATCTGACGAAACCAAGTGAATTTTTGCTGAAAAAATTGCATTGGCGAGGTTCGCCCAGAATAATTTGTAGAGCTCGAAAAGAGCTTCGATTTGGTATATTACAGGCCTTGCAACGATTTCTGGATCAAGAGTTATGGCCGTATTCAGGCACAGTTTTTCGATTTTTTTCCTCCAAATCTGAGGAACATAAGTGAATTTTTGCCGAAAAAATTGTATTTTCGGGGTTCGCCCAGCCTAATTTGTGGAGCTCGAAAAGAGCTTCAATTTGGCATATTATAGGCCCAGCAACGATTTCTTGATCAAGAGTTATGGCCGTATTCAGGCACAGTTTTTTGATTTTTTTCCTCCAAATCTGATGAAAACAAGTGAATTTTTGCTGAAAAAATTGCATTGGCGGGGTTCGCCCAGAATAATTTTTAGAGCTCAAAAAGAGCTTCGATTTGGTATATTAAAGACCCAGCAACGATTCTGGATCAAGAGTTATGGCCGTATTCGGTCACTGTTTTTCAATTTTTTTCCTCCAAATATGATGAAAACAAGTGAATTTTTGCCGAAAAAATTGCGTTGGCGGCGTTCGCCCCGCCTAATTTGTAGAGCTTAAAAAGAGCTTCGATTTGGAATATTATAGGCCCAACAATATTTTCTGGATCAAGAGTTATGGCCGCATACACTCACTGTTTTTTGATTTTTTTTCCTCCAAATATGATGAAAACAAGTGAATTTTGGCCGAAAAAATATCGTTGGCGGGGTTCGCACTTTCTAATTTGTAGAGCTCAAAAAGAGCTTCGATTTGGTATATTATAGGCCCAGCAACGATTTCTGGATCAAGAGTTATGGCCGTATTCAGGCACAGTTTTTGAAATTTTTTTCCTCCAAATCTGAGGAAACCAAGTGAATTTTTCTGAAAAAAATGCATTGGCGGGGTTCGCCCAGAATCATTTGTAGAGCTCGGAAAGAGCTTCGATTTGGTATATTACAGGCCAAGCAACGATTTCTGGATCAAGAGTTATGGCCGTATTCAGACACAGTTTTTTGATTTTTTTCCTCCAAATCTGAGGAAAACAAGTGAATTTTTGCCGAAAAAATTGCATTTTCGGGGTTCGCCCGGCCTAATTTGTGGAGCTCGAAAAGAGCTTCCATTTGGTATATTACAGGCCCAACAATGATTTCTGGATCAAGAGTTATGGCCGTATTCAGGCACAGTTTTTCGATTTTTTTCCTCCAAATCTGAGGAAAACAAGTGAATTTTGGCCAAAAAAACTGCATTGGCCTGGTTCGTCCTGTATAATTTGTAGAGCTCAAAAAGTGCTTCGATTTGGTTTATTATAGGCCCAGCAACGATTTCTGCATCAAGAGTTATGACCGTATTCAGTCACTGTTTTTCAATTTTTTTTCTTTCAAATCTGATGAAAACAAGTGAATTTTTGCCGAAAAAATTGCGTTGGCGGCGTTCGCCCCGCCTAATTTGTAGAGCTCAAAAAGTGCTTCGATTTGGAATATTATAGGCCCAGCTACGATTTCTGGATCAAGAGTTATGGCCGTATTCAGGCACAGTTTTTCGATTTTTTTCCTCCAAATCTGATGAAAACAAGTGAATTTAGGCCAAAAAAATTGCATTGGCCTGGTTCGTCCTGTATAATTTGTAGAGCTCAAAAAGAGCTTCGATTTGGTATATTATAGGCCAAGCAACGATTTCTGGATCAAGAGTTATGGCCGTATTGAGTCACTGTTTTTCAGTTTTTTTCCTTTCAAATCTGATGAAAACAAGTGAATTTTTGCCGAAAAAATTGCGTTGGCGGCGTTCGCCCCGCCTAATTTGTAGAGCTCGAAAAGAGCTTCGATTTGGTATATTACAGGCCCAGCAACGATTTCTGGATCAAGAGTTATGGCCGTATTCAGGCACAGTTTTTTGCTTTTTTTCCTCCAAATCTGAGGAAAACAAGTGAGTTTTTGCCGAAAAAATTGCATTGGCGGGGTTCGCCCAGCCTAATTTGTAGAGCTCAAAAAGAGCTTTGATTTGGTATATTTCCGGCCCAGCAACGATTTCCGGATCAAGAGTTATGGCCGTATTCAGGCACAGTTTTTTTATTTTTTTCCTCCAAATCTGAAGAAAACAAGTGAATTTTTGCTGAAAAAATTGCATTGGCGGGGCTCGCCCAGAATAATTTTTAGAGCTCAAAAAGTGCTTCGATTTGGTATATTATAGACCCAGCAACGATTTCTGGATCAAGAGTCATGGCCGTATTCAGTCACTGTTTTTCAATTTTTTTCCTCCAAATATGATGAAAAGAAGTGAATTTTTGCCGAAAAAATTGCGTTGGCGGCGTTCGCTCCGCCTAATTTGTAGAGCTTAAAAAGAGCTTCGATTTGGAATATTATAGGCCCAACAACAATTTCTGGATCAAGAGTTATGGCCGTATTCACTCACTGTTTTTTGATTTTTTTTCCTCCAAATCTGATGAAAACAAGTGAATTTTGGCCAAAAAAATTGCGTTGGCCTCGTTCGCCCTGGCTAAATGGTATATTATAGGCCCAGCAACGATTTCTGGATCAAGAGTTATGGCCATATTCAGGCACAGTTTTTCAAATTTTTTTCCTCCAAATCTGAGGAAACCAAGTGAATTTTTGCTGAAAAAATTGCATTGGCGGCGTTCCCCCAGCCTAATTTGTAGAGCTCGAAAAGTGCTTCGATTTGGTATATTACATGCCCAGCAACGATTTCTGGATCAAGAGTTATGGCCGTATTCAGGCACAGTTTGTCGATTTTTTTCCTCCAAATCTGAGGAAAACAAGTGAATTTTTGCCGAAAAAATTGCATTTTCGGGGTTCGCCCAGAATAATTTGTGGAGCTCGAAAAGAGCTTCAATTTGGTATAATATAGGCCCAGCAACGATTTCTTGATCAAGAGTTATGGCCGTATTCAGGCACAGTTTTTTGATTTTTTTCCTCCAAATCTGCTGAAAACAAGTGAATTTTTGCTGGAAAAATTGCATTGGCGGGGTTCGCCCAGAATAATTTGTAGAGCTCAAAAGGAGCTTCGATTTGGTATATTATAGACCCAGCAACGATTTCTGGATCAAGAGTTATGGCCGTATTCAGTCACTGTTTTTCAATTTTTTCCCTCCAAATAAGATGAAAACAAGTGAATTTTTGCCGAAAAAATTGCGTTGGCGGCGTTCGCCCCGCCTAATTTGTAGAGCTTAAAAAGAGCTTCGATTTGGAATATTATAGGCCCAGCAACGATTTCTGGATCAAGAGTTATGGCCGTATTCACTCACTGTTTTTTGATTTTTTTTCCTCCAAATCTGATAAAAAAAAGTGAATTTTTGCCGAAAAAATTACGTTGGCGGGGTTCGCACTGCCTAATTTGTAGAGCTCAAAAAGAGCTTTGATTTGGTATACTATAGGCCCAGCAACGATTTCTGGATCAAGAGTTATGGCCGTATTCAGGCACAGTTTTTGAAATTTTTTTCCTCAAAATCTGACGAAACCAAGTGAATTTTTGCTGAAAAAATTGCATTGGCGAGGTTCGCCCAGAATAATTTGTAGAGCTCGAAAAGAGCTTCGATTTGGTATATTACAGGCCTTGCAACGATTTCTGGATCAAGAGTTATGGCCGTATTCAGGCACAGTTTTTCGATTTTTTTCCTCCAAATCTGAGGAACATAAGTGAATTTTTGCCGAAAAAATTGTATTTTCGGGGTTCGCCCAGCCTAATTTGTGGAGCTCGAAAAGAGCTTCAATTTGGCATATTATAGGCCCAGCAACGATTTCTTGATCAAGAGTTATGGCCGTATTCAGGCACAGTTTTTTGATTTTTTTCCTCCAAATCTGATGAAAACAAGTGAATTTTTGCTGAAAAAATTGCATTGGCGGGGTTCGCCCAGAATAATTTTTAGAGCTCAAAAAGAGCTTCGATTTGGTATATTAAAGACCCAGCAACGATTCTGGATCAAGAGTTATGGCCGTATTCGGTCACTGTTTTTCAATTTTTTTCCTCCAAATATGATGAAAACAAGTGAATTTTTGCCGAAAAAATTGCGTTGGCGGCGTTCGCCCCGCCTAATTTGTAGAGCTTAAAAAGAGCTTCGATTTGGAATATTATAGGCCCAACAATATTTTCTGGATCAAGAGTTATGGCCGCATACACTCACTGTTTTTTGATTTTTTTTCCTCCAAATATGATGAAAACAAGTGAATTTTGGCCGAAAAAATATCGTTGGCGGGGTTCGCACTTTCTAATTTGTAGAGCTCAAAAAGAGCTTCGATTTGGTATATTATAGGCCCAGCAACGATTTCTGGATCAAGAGTTATGGCCGTATTCAGGCACAGTTTTTGAAATTTTTTTCCTCCAAATCTGAGGAAACCAAGTGAATTTTTCTGAAAAAAATGCATTGGCGGGGTTCGCCCAGAATCATTTGTAGAACTCGGAAAGAGCTTCGATTTGGTATATTACAGGCCAAGCAACGATTTCTGGATCAAGAGTTATGGCCGTATTCAGGCATAGTTTTTCGATTTTTTTCCTCCAAATCTGAGGAAAACAATTGAATTTTTACCGAAAAATTTGCATTGGTGGGGTTCCCCCAGCCTAATTAGTGGAGGTCGAATAGAGCTTCGATTTGGTATATTACAGGCCCAGCAACGATTTCTGGATCAAGAGTTATGGCCGTATTCAGGCACAGTTTTTCGATTTTTTTCCTCCAAATCTGATGAAAACAAGTGAATTTAGGCCAAAAAAATTGCATTGGCCTGGTTCGTCCTGTATAATTTGTAGAGCTCAAAAAGAGCTTCGATTTGGTATATTATAGGCTCAGCAACGATTTCTGGATCAAGAGTTATGGCCGTATTCAGGCACAGTTTTTTGATTTTTTTCCTCCAAATCTGATGAAAACAAGTGAATTTTTGCCGAAAAAATTGCATTTTCGGGGGCCCGGCCTAATTTGTGGAGCTCGAAAAGAGCTTCCATTTGGTATATTACAGGCCCAACAACGATTTCTGGATCAAGAGTTATGGCCGTATTCAGGCACAGTTTTTCGATTTTTTTCCTCCAAATCTGAGGAAAACAAGTGAATTTTGGCCAAAAAAACAGCATTGGCCTAGTTCGTCCTGTATAATTTGTAGAGCTCAAAAAGTGCTTCGATTTGGTTTATTATAGGCCCAGCAACGATTTCTGGATCAAGAGTTATGACCGTATTCAGTCACTGTTTTTCAATTTTTTTTCTTTCAAATCTGATGAAAACAAGTGAATTTTTGCCGAAAAAATTGCGTTGGCGGCGTTCGCCCCGCCTAATTTGTAGAGCTCAAAAAGAGCTTCGATTTGGAATATTATAGGCCCAGCTACGATTTCTGGATCAAGAGTTATAGCCGTATTCAGGCACAGTTTTTCGATTTTTTTCCTCCAAATCTGATGAAAACAAGTGAATTTAGGCCAAAAAAATTGCATTGGCCTGGTTCGTCCTGTATAATTTGTAGAGCTCAAAAAGAGCTTCGATTTGGTATATTATAGGCCAAGCAACGATTTCTGGATCAAGAGTTATGGCCGTATTGAGTCACTGTTTTTCAATTTTTTTCCTTTCAAATCTGATGAAAACAAGTGAATTTTTGCCGAAAAAATTGTGTTGGCGGCGTTCGCCCCGCCTAATTTGTAGAGCTCGAAAAGAGCTTCGATTTGGTATATTACAGGCCCAGCAACTATTTCTAGATCAAGAGTTATGGCGGTATTCAGGCATAGTTTTTTGCTTTTTTTCCTCCAAATCTGAGGAAAACAAGTGAATTTTTGCCGAAAAAATTGCATTGGCGGGGTTCGCCCAGCCTAATTTGTAGAGCTCAAAAAGAGCTTCGATTTGGTATATTACCGGCCCAGCAACGATTTCCGGATCAAGAGTTATGGCCGTATTCAGGCACAGTTTTTTGATTTTTTTCCTCCAAATCTGATGAAAACAAGTGAATTTTTGCTGAAAAAATTGCATTGGCGGGGCTCGCCCAGAATAATTTTTAGAGCTCAAAAAGTGCTTCGATTTGGTATATTATAGACCCAGCAACGATTTCTGGATCAAGAGTTATGGCCGTATTCAGTCACTGTTTTTCAATTTTTTTCCTCCAAATATGATGAAAAGAAGTGAATTTTTGCCGAAAAAATTGCGTTGGCGGCGTTCGCCCCGCCTAATTTGTAGAGCTCAAAAAGAGCTTCGATTTGGAATATTATAGGCCCAACAACAATTTCTGGATCAAGAGTTATGGCCGTATTCACTCACTGTTTTTGGATTTTTTTTCCTCCAAATCTGATGAAAACAAGTGAATTTTGGCTGAAAAAATATCGTTGGCGGGGTTCGCACTGCCTAATTTGTGGAGCTCGAAAAGAGCTTCTATTTGGTATATTACATGCCCAGCAACAATTTCTGGATCAAAAGTTATGGCCGTATTCAGGCACAGTTTTTTGATTTTTTTCCTCCAAATCTGATGAAAAGAAGTGAATTTTGGCCAAAAAAATTGCGTTGGCCTGGTTCGCCCTGCATAATTTGTAGAGCTCAAAAAGAGCTTCGATTTGGAATATTATAGGCTCAGCAACGATTTTCGGATCACGAGTTATGCCCGTATTCAGGCATAGTTTTTCGATTTTTTTTCCTCCAAATCTGATGAAAACGATTGAATTTTGGCCAAAAAAATTGCGTTGGCCTGGTTCGCCCTGCCTAGTTTGTAGAGCTCAAAAAGAGCTTCGATTTGGTATATTATAGGCCCAGCAACGATTTCAGGATCAAGAGTTATGGCCGTATTCAGGAACAGTTTATCAAATTTTGTTCCTCCAAATCTGAGGAAACCAAGTGAATTTTTGCTGAAAAAATTGCATTGGCGGGGTTCGCCCAGAATAATTTGTAGAGCTGGAAAAGAGCTTCAATTTGGTATATTACAGGCCCAAGAACGATTTCTGCATCAATATTTATGGCCGTATTCAGGCACACTTTTTCTATTTTTTTCCTCCAAATCTGAGGGAAACAAGTGAATTTTTGCCGAAAAAATTGCATTGGCGGGGTTCCCCCAGTCTAATTTGTAGAGCTCGAAAAGAGCTTCGATTTCGTATATTACAGGCCCAGCAACGATTTATGGATCAAGAGTTATGGCCGTATTTAGGCACAGTTTTTCGATTTTTCTCCTCCAAATCTGATGAAAACAAGTGAATTTAGGCCAAAAAAAGTGTGTTGGCCTTGTTCGCCCTGCACATTTGTAGAGCTCAAAAAGAGCTTCGATTTGGTATATTATAGGCCCAGCAACGATTTCTGGATCAAGAGTTATGCCCGTATTCAGGCACAGTTTTTTGATTTTTTTTCCTCCAAATCTGAGGAAAACAAGTGAATTTTTGCCGAAAAAATGGCATTGGCGGGGTTCACTTAGCCTAATTTGTAGCGCTCGAAAAGAGCTTCGATTTGGTGTATTACAGGCCCAGCAACGATTTCTGGAGCAAGAGTTATGGCCGTATTCAAGTACAGTTTTTCAATTTTTTTTCCTCCAAATCTGATGAAAACAAATGAATTTTGGCCAAAAAAATTGTGTTGGCCTGGTTCGCCCTGCCTAATTTGTAGAGCTCAAAAGGAGCTTCGATTTGGTATATTATAGGCCCAGCAACGATTTCTGGATCAAGAGTTATGGCCATATTCAGGCACAGTTTTTCAAATTTTTTTCCTCCAAATATGGTGAAAACAAGTGAATTTTGGCCAAAAAATTTGCGTTGGCCTGGTTCGCCCTGCATAATTTGTAGAGCTCAAAAAGAGCTTCGATTTGGTATATAATAGGCCCAGCAACGATTTCTGGACCAAGAGTTATGGCCGTATTCAGTCACTGTTTTTTAATTTTTTTTCTCCAAATCTGAGGAAAATAAGTGAATCTTGGCCAAAAAAATTGCGTTGGCGGGGTTCGCCCTGCCTTATTTGTAGAGCTCAAAAAGAGCTTCGTTTTGGTATATTATAGGCCCATCAACGATTTCTGGATCAAGAGTTATAGCCGTATTCAGTCACTGTTTTTCAATTTTTTTTCCTCCAAATCTGATGAAAACAAGTGAATTTTCGCCGAAAAAATTGCGTTCGCGGGGTTCGCCCTTCCTTATTTGTAGAGCTCAAAAAGAGCTTCGATTTGTTATATTATATGCCCAGCAACGATTTCTGGATCAAGAGTTATGGCCATATTCAGGCAAAGTTTTTTGATTTTTTTCCTCCAAATCTGAGGAAAACAAGTGAATTTTTGCTAAAAAAATTGCATTGGCGGGGTTCGCCCAACCTAATTTGTGGAGCTCAAAAAGAGCTTCGATTTGGTATATTACAGGCCCAGCAACGCTTTCTGGATCAAGAGTTATTGCCGCATTCAGGCACAGTTTTTTGATTTTTTTCCTCCAAATCTGATGAAAGCAAGTGAATTTTGGCCAAAAAAGTTGCGTTGGCCTGGTTCGCGCGGCCTAATTTGTAGAGGTCAAAAAGAGCTTCGTTTTGGTATATTATAGGCCCAGCAACGATTTCTGGATCAAGAGTTATGGCCGTATTGAAGCACAGTTTTTGAAATTTTTTTCCTCCAAATCTGAGGAAACCAAGTCAATTTTTGCTGAAAAAATTGCATTGGCGGGGTTCGCCCAGAATAATTTGTAGAGCTCGAAAAGAGCTTCGATTTGGTATATTACAGGCCCAGCTACGATTTCTGGATCAATAGTTGTGGCTGTATTCAGGTACAGTTTTTCGATTTTTTTCCTCCAAATCTGATGAAAACAAGTGAATTTCGGCCGAAAAAAATGCATTGGCCGGGTTCGCCCTGCCTAATTTGTAGAGTTCAAAAATTGCTTCGATTTGGTATACTATAGGCCCAGCAATAATTTCTGGATCAAGAGTTATGTCCGTATTCAGTCACTGTTTTTCAATTTTTTTTCCTCCAAATGTAATGAAAACAAGTGAATTTTGGCCGAAAAAATTGCGTTGGCGGGGTTAGTCCTACCTTAATTGTAGAGCTCGGAAAGAGCTTCGATTTGGTATATTATAGGCGCACCAACGATTTCTGGATCCAGAGTTATGGCCATATTCAGGCACAGTTTTTTAAATTTTTTTCCTCCAAATCTGAGGAAAACCAGTGAGTTTTTGTCGAAAAAATTGCATTGGCGGGGTTCGCCCAGCCTAATTTGTGGAGCTCGAAAAGAGCTTCGATTTGGTATATTATAGGCCCAGCAACGATTTTTGGATCAAGAGTTGTGGCTGTTTTCAGGCATAGTTTATCAATTTTTTTTCCTCCAAATCTGAAGAAAACAAGTAAATTTCGGCACGAAAAATTGCATTGGCCGGGTTTGCCCAGCCTAACTTGTGGAGTTCAAAAATTGCTTCGATTTGCTATAGTATAGGCCCAGCAATGATTTCTGGATCAAGAGTTATTGCCATATTCAGTCACTGTTTTTCAATTTTTTTCCTCCAAATCTGATGAAAACAAGTGAATTTTGGCCGAAAAAATTGCGTTGGCGTGGTTCGCCCTGCCTCACTTGTGGAGTTCAAAAATTGCTTCGATTTGGTATATTATAGGCCCAGCAACGATTTTTAGATCAAGATTTATGGCCGTATTCAGTCACTGTTTTTCGATTTTTTTCTTCCAAATCTGAGGAAAACAAGTGAATTTTTGCCGAAAAAATTGCGTTGGCGGGGTTCGCCCAGCCTAATTTGTAGAGCTCGAAAAGAGCCTCGATTTGGTATATTACAGGCCCAGCAACGATTTCTGGATCAAGAGTTATGGCTGTATTCAAGCACAGTTTTTCAATTTTTTTCCTACAAATCTGATGAAAACAAGTGAATTTTGGCCAAAAAAGTTGCGTTGGCCTGGTTCGCCCTGCCTAATTTTTAGAGCTCAAAAGAGCTTCGATTTGGTATATTATAGGCCCAGTAACGATTTCTGGATCAATAGTTATTGCCGTATTCAAGCACAGTTTTTCAAATTTTTTTCCTCCAAATCTGAGGAAACCAAGGTAATTTTTGCTGAAAAAATTGCATTGGCGGGGTTCGCCCAGAATAATTTGTAGAGCTCGAAAAGAGCTTCGATTTGGTATATTACAGGCCCAGCTACGATTTCTGGATCAATAGTTGTGGCTGTATTCAGGTACAGTTTTTCGATTTTTTTCCTCCAAATCTGATGAAAACAAGTGAATTTCGGCCGAAAAAAATGCATTGGCCGGGTTCGCCCTGCCTAATTTGTAGAGTTCAAAAATTGCTTCGATTTGGTATACTATAGGCCCAGCAATAATTTCTGGATCAAGAGTTATGTCCGTATTCAGTCACTGTTTTTCAATTTTTTTTCCTCCAAATGTAATGAAAACAAGTGAATTTTGGCCGAAAAAATTGCGTTGGCGGGGTTAGTCCTACCTTAATTGTAGAGCTCAGAAAGAGCTTCGATTTGGTATATTATAGGCCCACCAACGATTTCTGGATCAAGAGTTATGGCCATATTCAGGCACAGTTTTTTAAATTTTTTTCCTCCAAATCTGAGGAAAACAAGTGAGTTTTTGTCGAAAAAATTGCATTGGCGGGGTTCGCCCAGCCTAATTTGTGGAGCTCGAAAAGAGCTTCGATTTGGTATATTATAGGCCCAGCAACGATTTTTGGATCAAGAGTTGTGGCTGTATTCAGGCATAGTTTATCAATTTTTTTTCCTCCAAATCTGAAGAAAACAAGTAAATTTCGGCACGAAAAATTGCATTGGCCGGGTTTGCCCAGCCTAACTTGTGGAGTTCAAAAATTGCTTCGATTTGCTATATTATAGGCCCAGCAATGATTCTGGATCAAGAGTTATTGCCATATTCAGTCACTGTTTTTCAATTTTTTTCCTCCAAATCTGATGAAAACAAGTGAATTTTGGCCGAAAAAATTGCGTTGGCGTGGTTCGCCCTGCCTCACTTGTGGAGTTCAAAAATTGCTTCGATTTGGTATATTATAGGCCCAGCAACGATTTTTAGATCAAGATTTATGGCCGTATTCAGTCACTGTTTTTCGATTTTTTTCTTCCAAATCTGAGGAAAACAAGTGAATTTTTGCCGAAAAAATTGCGTTGGCGGGGTTCGCCCAGCCTAATTTGTAGAGCTCGAAAAGAGCCTCGATTTGGTATATTACAGGCCCAGCAACGATTTCTGGATCAAGAGTTATGGCTGTATTCAAGCACAGTTTTTCAATTTTTTTCCTACAAATCTGATGAAAACAAGTGAATTTTGGCCAAAAAAGTTGCGTTGGCCTGGTTCGCCCTGCCTAATTTTTAGAGCTCAAAAGAGCTTCGATTTGGTATATTATAGGCCCAGTAACGATTTCTGGATCAATAGTTATTGCCGTATTCAAGCACAGTTTTTCAAATTTTTTTCCTCCAAATCTGAGGAAACCAAGGTAATTTTTGCTGAAAAAATTGCATTGGCGGGGTTCGCCCAGAATAATTTGTAGAGCTCGAAAAGAGCTTCGATTTGGTATATTACAGGCCCAGCTACGATTTCTGGATCAATTGTTGTGGCTGTATTCAGGTACAGTTTTTCGATTTTTTTCCTCCAAATCTGATGAAAACAAGTGAATTTCGGCCGAAAAAAATGCATTGGCCGGGTTCGCCCTGCCTAATTTGTAGAGTTCAAAAATTGCTTCGATTTGGTATACTATAGGCCCAGCAATAATTTCTGGATCAAGAGTTATGTCCGTATTCAGTCACTGTTTTTCAATTTTTTTTCCTCCAAATGTAATGAAAACAAGTGAATTTTGGCCGAAAAAATTGCGTTGGCGGGGTTAGTCCTACCTTAATTGTAGAGCTCAGAAAGAGCTTCGATTTGGTATATTATAGGCCCACCAACGATTTCTGGATCAAGAGTTATGGCCATATTCAGGCACAGTTTTTTAAATTTTTTTCCTCCAAATCTGAGGAAAACAAGTGAGTTTTTGTCGAAAAAATTGCATTGGCGGGGTTCGCCCAGCCTAATTTGTGGAGCTCGAAAAGAGCTTCGATTTGGTATATTATAGGCCCAGCAACGATTTTTGGATCAAGAGTTGTGGCTGTATTCAGGCATAGTTTATCAATTTTTTTTCCTCCAAATCTGAAGAAAACAAGTAAATTTCGGCACGAAAAATTGCATTGGCCGGGTTTGCCCAGCCTAACTTGTGGAGTTCAAAAATTGCTTCGATTTGCTATATTATAGGCCCAGCAATGATTTCTGGATCAAGAGTTATTGCCATATTCAGTCACTGTTTTTCAATTTTTTTCCTCCAAATCTGATGAAAACAAGTGAATTTTGGCCGAAAAAATTGCGTTGGCGTGGTTCGCCCTGCCTCACTTGTGGAGTTCAAAAATTGCTTCGATTTGGTATATTATAGGCCCAGCAACGATTTTTAGATCAAGATTTATGGCCGTATTCAGTCACTGTTTTTCGATTTTTTTCTTCCAAATCTGAGGAAAACAAGTGAATTTTTGCCGAAAAAATTGCGTTGGCGGGGTTCGCCCAGCCTAATTTGTAGAGCTCGAAAAGAGCCTCGATTTGGTATATTAGAGGCCCAGCAACGATTTCTGGATCAAGAGTTATGGCCGTATTCAAGCACAGTTTTTCAATTTTTTTCCTCCAAATCTGATGAAAACAAGTGAATTTTGGCCAAAAAAGTTGCGTTGGCCTGGTTCGCCCTGCCTAATTTTTAGAGCTCAAAAGAGCTTCGATTTGGTATATTATAGGCCCAGTAACGATTTCTGGATCAAGAGTTATTGCCGTATTCAAGCACAGTTTTTCAAATTTTTTTCCTCCAAATCTGAAGAAACCAAGGTAATTTTTGCTGAAAAAATTGCATTGGCGGGGTTCGCCCAGAATAATTTGTAGAGCTCGAAAAGAGCTTCGATTTGGTATATTACAGGCCCAGCTACGATTTCTGGATCAATAGTTGTGGCTGTATTCAGGTACAGTTTTTCGATTTTTTTCCTCCAAATCTGATGAAAACAAGTGAATTTGGGCCGAAAAAAATGCATTGGCCGGGTTCGCCCTGCCTAATTTGTAGAGTTCAAAAATTGCTTCGATTTGGTATACTATAGGCCCAGCAATAATTTCTGGATCAAGAGTTATGTCCGTATTCAGTCACTGTTTTTCAATTTTTTTTTCCTCCAAATGTAATGAAAACAAGTGAATTTTGGCCGAAAAAATTGCGTTGGCGGGGTTAGTCCTACCTTAATTGTAGAGCTCAGAAAGAGCTTCGATTTGGTATATTATAGGCCCACCAACGATTTCTGGATCAAGAGTTATGGCCATATTCAGGCACAGTTTTTTAAATTTTTTTCCTCCAAATCTGAGGAAAACAAGTGAGTTTTTGTCGAAAAAATTGCATTGGCGGGGTTCGCCCAGCCTAATTTGTGGAGATCGAAAAGAGCTTCGATTTGGTATATTATAGGCCCAGCAACGATTTTTGGTTCAAGAGTTGTGGCTGTATTCAGGCATAGTTTATCAATTTTTTTTCCTCCAAATCTGAAGAAAACAAGTAAATTTCGGCACGAAAAATTGCATTGGCCGGGTTTGCCCAGCCTAACTTGTGGAGTTCAAAAATTGCTTCGATTTGCTATATTATAGGCCCAGCAATGAGTTCTGGATCAAGAGTTATTGCCATATTCAGTCACTGTTTTTCAATTTTTTTCCTCCAAATCTGATGAAAACAAGTGAATTTTGGCCGAAAAAATTGCGTTGGCGTGGTTCGCCCTGCCTCACTTGTGGAGTTCAAAAATTGCTTCGATTTGGTATATTATAGGCCCAGCAACGATTTTTAGATCAAGATTTATGGCCGTATTCAGTCACTGTTTTTCGATTTTTTTCTTCCAAATCTGAGGAAAACAAGTGAATTTTTGCCGAAAAAATTGCGTTGGCGGGGTTCGCCCAGCCTAATTTGTAGAGCTCGAAAAGAGCCTCGATTTGGTATATTAGAGGCCCAGCAACGATTTCTGGATCAAGAGTTATGGCCGTATTCAAGCACAGTTTTTCAATTTTTTTCCTCCAAATCTGATGAAAACAAGTGAATTTTGGCCAAAAAAGTTGCGTTGGCCTGGTTCGCCCTGCCTAATTTTTAGAGCTCAAAAGAGCTTCGATTTGGTATATTATAGGCCCAGTAACGATTTCTGGATCAAGAGTTATTGCCGTATTCAAGCACAGTTTTTCAAATTTTTTTCCTCCAAATCTGAGGAAACCAAGGTAATTTTTGCTGAAAAAATTGCATTGGCGGGGTTCACCCAGAATAATTTGTAGAGCTCGAAAAGAGCTTCGATTTGGTATATTACAGGCCCAGCTACGATTTCTGGATCAAGAGTTGTGGCTGTATTCAGGCACAGTTTTTCGATTTTTTTCCTCCAAATCTGATGAAAACAAGTGAACTTTCGCCAAAAAAAATGCATTGGCCGGGTTCGCCCTGCCTAATTAGTAGAGTTCAAAAATTGCCGATTTGGTATATTATAGGCCCAGCAATAATTTCTGGATCAAGAGTTATGGCCGTATTCAGTTACTGTTTTTCAATTTTTTTTCCTCCAAATGTGATGAAAACAAGTGAATTTTGGCCGAAAAAATTGCGTTGGCGGGGTTCGTCCTTCCTTATTTGTAGAGCTCAAAAAGAGCTTCGATTTGGTATATTATAGGCCCAACAACGATTTCTGGATCAAGAGTTATGGCCATATTCAGGCACATTTTTTTAAATTTTTTTCCTCAAAATCTGAGGAAAACAAGTGAGTTTTTGCCGAAAAAATTGCATTGGCGGGGTTCGCCCAGCCTAATTTGTGGAGCTCAAAAAGAGCTTCGATTTGGTATATTACAGGCCCAGCAACGATTTCTGGATCAAGAGTTATGGCCATATTCAGTCACTGTTTTTCAATTTTGTTTCCTCCAAACCTGATGAAAACAAGTGAATTTTGGCCGAAAAAAAGCATTGGCCGGGTTCGCCCTACCTAATTTGTAGAGTTCAAAAACTGCTTCGATTTGGTATATTATAGGCCCAGCAATGATTTCTGGATCAAGAGTTATGGCCGTATTCAGTCACTGTTTAAAAATTTTTTTTCCTCCAAATCTGATGAAAACAAGTGAATTTTGGCCGAAAAAATTGCGTTGGCGTGGTTCGCCCTGCCTTATTTGTAGAGCTCAAAAAGAGCTTCGATTTGGTATATTATAGGCCTAGCAACGATTTTTAGAACAAGAGTTATGGCCGTATTCAGTCACTGTTTTTCGATTTTTTTCCTCCAAATCTGAGGAAAACAAGTGAATTTTTGCTGAAAAAATTGCGTTGGCGGGGTTCGCCCAGCCTAATTTGTGGAGCTCGAAAAGAGCTTCGATTTGGTATATTACAGGCCCAGCAACGATTTCTGGATCAAGAGTTATGGCCGTATTCAAGCACAGTTTTTTGATTTTTTTACTCCAAATCTGATGAAAATAATTGAATTTTGGCCAAAAATGTTGCGTTGGCCTGGTTCGCCCTGCCTAATTTGTAGAGCTCAAAAAGAGCTTCGATTTGGTATATTATAGGCCCAGCAACGATTTCTGGATCAAGAGTTATGGCCGTATTCCAGCACAGTTTTTCAAATTTTTTTCCTCCAAATATGAGGAAACCAAGTCAATTTTTGCTGAAAAAATTGCATTGGCAGGGTTCACCCAGAATAATTTGTAGAGCTCGAAAAGAGCTTCGATTTGGTATATTACAGGCCCAGCTACGATTTCTGGATCAAGAGTTGTGGCTGTATTCAGGCACAGTTTTTCGATTTTTTTCCTCCAAATCTGATGAAAACAAGTGAATTTTTGCCGAAAAAAATGCATTGGCCGGGTTCGCCCTGCCTAATTTGTAGAGTTCAAAAATTGCTTCGATTTGGTATATTATGGGCCCAGCAATAATTTCTGGATCAAAAGTTATGGCCGTATTCAGTCACTGTTTTTCAATTTTTTTTTCCTCCAAATGTGATGAAAACAAGTGAATTTTGGCCGAAAAAATTGCGTTGGCGGGGTTCGTCTTGCCTTATTTGTAGAGCTCAAAAAGAGCTTCGATTTGGTATATTATAGGCCCAACAACGATTTCTGGATCAAGAGTTATGGCCATATTCAGGCACATTTTTTAAAATTTTTTTCCTCCAAATCTGATGAAAACAAGTGAATTTTGGCCAAAAAAATTGCGTTGGCCTGGTTCGCCATGCATAATTTGTGGAGCTCAATAAGAGCTTCGATTTGGTATATTAGAGGCCCAGCAACGATTTCTGGATCAAGAGTTATGGCCATATTCAGTCACTGTTTTTCAATTTTGTTTCCTCCAAACCTGATGAAAACAAGTGAATTTTGGCCGAAAAAATGCATTGGCCGGGTTCGCCCTACCTAATTTGTAGAGTTCAAAAACTGCTTCGATTTGGTATATTATAGGCCCAGCAATGATTTCTGGATCAAGAGTTATGGCCGTATTCAGTTACTGTTTAAAAATTTTTTTTCCTCCAAATCTGATGAAAACAAGTGAATTTTGGCCGAAAAAATTGCGTTGGCGTGGTTCGCCCTGCCTTATTTGTAGAGCTCAAAAAGAGCTTCGATTTGGTATATTATAGGCCTAGCAACGATTTTTAGAACAAGAGTTATGGCCGTATTCAGTCACTGTTTTTCGATTTTTTTCCTCCAAATCTGAGGAAAACAAGTGAATTTTTGCTGAAAAAATTGCGTTGGCGGGGTTCGCCCAGCCTAATTTGTGGAGCTCGAAAAGAGCTTCGATTTGGTATATTACAGGCCCAGCAACGATTTCTGGATCAAGAGTTATGTCCGTATTCAAGCACAGTTTTTTGATTTTTTTCCTCCAAATCTGATGAAAATAATTTAATTTTGGCCAAAAAAGTTGCGTTGGCCTGGTTCGCCCTGCCTAATTTGTAGAGCTCAAAAAGAGCTTCGATTTGGTATATTATAGGCCCAGCAACGATTTCTGGATCAAGAGTTATGGCCATATTCAGTCACTGTTTTTCAATTTTGTTTCCTCCAAACCTGATGAAAACAAGTGAATTTTGGCCGAAAAAATGCATTGGCCGGGTTCGCCCTACCTAATTTGTAGAGTTCAAAAACTGCTTCGATTTGGTATATTATAGGCCCAGCAATGATTTCTGGATCAAGAGTTATGGCCGTATTCAGTTACTGTTTAAAAATTTTTTTTCCTCCAAATCTGATGAAAACAAGTGAATTTTGGCCGAAAAAATTGCGTTGGCGTGGTTCGCCCTGCCTTATTTGTAGAGCTCAAAAAGAGCTTCGATTTGGTATATTATAGGCCCAGCAACGATTTTTAGAACAAGAGTTATGGCCGTATTCAGTCACTGTTTTTCGATTTTTTTCCTCCAAATCTGAGGAAAACAAGTGAATTTTTGCCGAAAAAATTGCGTTGGCGGGGTTCGCCCAGCCTAATTTGTGGAGCTCGAAAAGTGCTTTGATTTGGTATATTACCGGCCCAGCAACGATTTCCGGATCAAGAGTTATGGCCGTATTCAAGCACAGTTTTTTGATTTTTTTCCTCCAAATCTGATGAAAATAATTGAATTTTGGCCAAAAAAGTTGCGTTGGCCTGGTTCGCCCTGCCTAATTTGTAGAGCTCAAAAAGAGCTTCGATTTGGTATATTATAGGCCCAGCAACGATTTCTGGATCAAGAGTTATGGCCGTATTCCAGCAAAGTTTTTCAAATTTCTTACCTCCAAATATGAGGAAACCAAGTCAATTTTTGCTGAAAAAATTGCATTGGCAGGGTTCACCAGGAATAATTTGTAGAGCTCGAAAAGAGCTTCGATTTTGTATATTACAGGCCCAGCTACGATTTCTGGATCAAGAGTTGTGGCTGTATTCAGGCACAGTTTTTCAATTTTTTACCTCCAAATCTGATGAAAACAAGTGAATTTTTGCCGAAAAAAATGCATTGGCCGGGTTCGCCCTGCCTAATTTGTAGAGTTCAAAAATTGCTTCGATTTGGTATATTATGGGCTCAGCAATATTTTCTGGATCAAGAGTTATGGCCGTATTCAGTCACTGTTTTTCAATTTTTTTTTCCTCCAAATGTGATGAAAACAAGTGAATTTTGGCCGAAAAAATTGCGTTGGCGGGGTTCGTCCTGCCTTATTTGTAGAGCTCAAAAAGAGCTTCGATTTGGTATATTATACGCCCAACAACGATTTCTGGATCAAGAGTTATGGCCATATTCAGGCACATTTTTTTAAATTTTTTTCCTCCAAATCTGAGGAAAAAAAGTGAGTTTTTGCCGAAAAAATTGCATTGGCAGGGATCGCCCAGCCTAATTTGTGGAGCTCGAAAAGAGCTTCGATTTGGTATATTACAGGCCCAGCAACGATTTCTGGATCAAGAGTTATGGCCGTATTCTGGCACAGTTTTTTGATTTTTTTCCTCCAAATCTGATGAAAACAAGTGAATTTTGGCCAAAAAAATTGCGTTGGCCTGGTTCGCCATGCATAATTTGTAGAGCTCAAAAAGACCTTCGATTTGGTATATTATAGACCCAGCAACGATTTCTGGATCAAGAGTTATGGCCGTATTCAGTCACAGTTTTTCGATTTTTTTCCTCCAAATATGATGAAAACAAATGAATTTTTGTCGAAAAAATTGCGTTGGCCTGGTTCGCCCTGCCTAATTTGTAGAGCTCAAAAAGAGCTTCGATTTGGTATATTATAGGCAAAGCAACGATTTCTGGATCAAGAGTTGTGGCTGTATTCAGGCACAGTTTTTCGATTTTTTTTCCTCCAAATCTGATGAAAACAAGTAAATTTCGGCACGAAAAATTGCATTGGCCGGGTTCGCCCTGCCTAACTTGTAGAGTTCAAAAATTGCTTCGATTTGCTATATTATAGGCCCAGCAATGATTTCTGGATCAAGAGTTATGGCCATACTCAGTCACTGTTTTTCAATTTTGTTTCCTCCAAATCTGATGAAAACAAGTGAATTTTGGCCGAAAAA
The DNA here is from genome assembly GCA_029231665.1 of Morus indica. Classification (NCBI taxonomy): domain Eukaryota; kingdom Viridiplantae; phylum Streptophyta; class Magnoliopsida; order Rosales; family Moraceae; genus Morus; species Morus indica. The sequence goes on from JACAGA010000022.1 coordinate 1,103,154, forward strand.
AATGCATTGGCCGGGTTCGCCCTGCCTAATTTGTAGAGTTCAAAAATTGCTTGGATTTGGTATATTATAGGCCCAGCAATGATTTCTGGATCAAGAGTTATGGCCGTATTCAGTCACTGTTTTTCAATTTTTTTTCCTCCAAATCTGATGAAAACAAGTGAATTTTGGCCGAAAAAATTGCGTTGGTGGGGTTCGCCCTGCCTTATTTGTAGAGCTCAAAAAGCGCTTCGATTTGGTATATTATAGGCCCAGCAACGATTTTTAGATCAAGAGTTATGGCCGTATTCAGTCACTGTTTTTCGATTTTTTTCCTCCAAATCTGAGGAAAACAAGTGAATTTTTGCCGAAAAAATTGAGTTGGCGGGGTTCGCACAGCCTAGTTTGTGGAGCTCAAAAAGAGCTTCGATTTTGTATATTACAGGCCCAGCAACGATTTCTGGATCAAGAGTTATGGCCGTATTCAGGCACATTTTTTTGATTTTTTTCCTCCAAATCTGATGAAAACAAGTGAATTTTGGCCAAAAAAATTGCGTTGGCCTGGTTCGCCCTGCATAATTTGTAGAGCTCAAAAAGCGCTTCGATTTGGTATATTATGGGCCCAGCAACGATTTCTGGATCAAGAGTTATGGCCGTATTCAGTCACAGTTTTTCAATTTTTTTTCCTCCAAATATGATGAAAACAATTGAATTTTTGCCGAAAAAATTGCGTTGGCCAAGTTCGCCTAGCCTAATTTCTAGAGCTCAAAAAGAGCTTCGATTTGGTATATTATAGGCCCATCAACGATTTCTGGATCAAGAGTTGTGGCTGTATTCAGGCACAGTTTTTCGATTTTTTTTCCTCCAAATCTGATGAAAACAAGTAAATTTCGGCACGAAAAATAGCATTGGCCGGGTTCGCCCTGCCTAACTTGTAGAGTTCAAAAATTGCTTCGATTTTGTATATTATAGGCCCAGCAATGATTTCTGGATCAAGAGTTATGGCCATATTCAGTCACTGTTTTTCATTTTTGTTTCCTCCAAATCTGATGAAAACTAGTGAATTTTGGCCGAAAAAAATGCATTGGCCGGGTTCGCCCTCCCTAATTTGTAGAGTTCAAAAATTGCTTGGATTTGGTATATTATAGGCCCAGCAACGATTTCTGGATCAAGAGTTATGGCCGTATTCAATCACAGTTTTTCAATTTTTTTTCCTCCAAATATGATGAAAACAAATGAATTTTTGCCGAAAAAATTGCGTTGGCCAAGTTCGCCTTGCCTAATTTGTAGAGCTCAAAAAGAGCTTCGATTTGGTATATTATAGGCCCAGCAACGATTTCTGGATCAAGAGTTGTGGCTGTATTCAGGCACAGTTTTTCGATTTTTTTTCCTCCAAATCTGATGAAAACAAGTAAATTTCGGCACGAAAAATTGCATTGGCCGGGTTCGCCCTGCCTAACTTGTAGAGTTCAAAAATTGCTTCGATTTGGTATATTATAGGCCCAGCAATGATTTCTGGATCAAGAGTTATGGCCATATTCAGTCACTGTTTTTCATTTTTGTTTCCTCCAAATCTGATGAAAACTAGTGAATTTTGGCCGAAAAAAATGCATTGGCCGGGTTCGCCCTCCCTAATTTGTAGAGTTCAAAAATTGCTTGGATTTGGTATATTATAGGCCCAGCAATGATTTCTGGATCAAGAGTTATGGCCGTATTCAGTCACTGTTTTTCAATTTTTTTTCCTCCAAATGTGATGAAAACAAGTGAATTTTGGCCGAAAAAATTGCGTTGGCGGGGTTCGCCCTGCCTTATTTTTTGAGCTCAAAAAGAACTTCGATTTGGTATAATTTAGGCCCAGCAACGATTTTTAGATCAAGAGTTATGGCCGTATTCAGTCACCGTTTTTTGATTTTTTTCCTCCAAATCTGATGAAAACAAGTGAATTTTGGCCAAAAAAATTGCGTTGGCCTGGTTCGCCGTGCATAATTTGTAGAGCTCAAAAAGACCTTCGATTTGGTATATTATAGACCCAGCAACGATTTCTGGATCAAGAGTTATGGCCGTATTCAGTCACAGTTTTTCGATTTTTTTCCTCCAAATATGATGAAAACAAATGAATTTTTGTCGAAAAAATTGCGTTGGCCTGGTTCGCCCTGCCTAATTTGTAGAGCTCAAAAAGAGCTTCGATTTGGTATATTATAGGCAAAGCAACGATTTCTGGATCAAGAGTTGTGGCTGTATTCAGGCACAGTTTTTCGATTTTTTTTCCTCCAAATCTGATGAAAACAAGTAAATTTCGACACGAAAAATTGCATTGGCCGGGTTCGCCCTGCCTAACTTGTAGAGTTCAAAAATTGCTTCGATTTGCTATATTATGGGCCCAGCAATGATTTCTGGATCAAGAGTTATGGCCATACTCAGCCACTGTTTTTCAATTTTGTTTCCTCCAAATCTGATGAAAACAAGTGAATTTTGGCCGAAAAAATTGCATTAGCCGGGTTCGCCCTGCCTAATTTGTAGAGTTCAAAAATTGCTTGGATTTGGTATATTATAGGCCCAGCAATGATTTCTGGATCAAGAGTTATGGCCGTATTCAGTCACTGTTTTTCAATTTTTTTTCCTCCAAATCTGATGAAAATAAGTGAATTTTGGCCGAAAAAATTGCGTTGGTGGGGTTCGCCCTGCCTTATTTGTAGAGCTCAAAAAGCGCTTCGATTTGGTATATTATAGGCCCAGCAACGATTTTTAGATCAAGAGTTATGGCCGTATTCAGTCACTGTTTTTCGATTTTTTTCCTCCAAATCTGAGGAAAACAAGTGAATTTTTGCCGAAAAAATTGCGTTGGCGGGGTTCGCCCTGCCTAGTTTGTGGAGCTCGAAAAGAACTTCGATTTGGTATATTACAGGCCCAGCAACGATTTCTGGATCAAGAGTTATGGCCGTATTCAGGCACAGTTTTTTGATTTTTTTCCTCCAAATCTGATTAAAACAAGTGAATTTTGGCCAAAAAAATTGCGTTGGCCTGGTTCGTCCTGCATAATTTGTAGAGCTCAAAAAGCGCTTCGATTTGGTATATTATGGGCCCAGCAACGATTTCTGGATCAAGAGTTATGGCCGTATTCAGTCACAGTTTTTCAATTTTTTTTCCTCCAAATATGATGAAAACAAATGAATTTTTACCGAAAAAATTTCGTTGGCCAAGTTCGCCTTGCCTAATTTGTAGAGTTCAAAAAGAGCTTCGATTTGGTATATTATAGGCCCAGCAACGATTTCTGGATCAAGATTTGTGGCTGTATTCAGGCACAGTTTTTCGATTTTTTTCCTCCAAATCTGATGAAAACAAGTAAATTTCGGCACGAAAAATTGCATTGGCCGGGTTCGCCCTGCCTAACTTGTAGAGTTCAAAAATTGCTTCGATTTGGTATATTATAGGCGCAGCAATGATTTCTGGATCAAGAGTTATGGCCATATTCAGTCACTGTTTTTCAGTTTTGTTTCCTCCAAATCTGATGAAAACTAGTGAATTTTGGCCGAAAAAAATGCGTTGGCCGGGTTCGCCCTGCCTAATTTGTAGAGTTCAAAAATTGCTTCGATTTGGTATATTATGGGCCCAGCAATAATTTCTGGATCAAGAGTTATGGTCGTATTCAGTCACTGTTTTTCAATTTTTTTTCCTCCAAATGTGATGAAAACAAGTGAATTTTGGCCGAAAAAATTGCGTTGGCGGGGTTCGTCCTGCCTTATTTGTAGAGCTCAAAAAGTGCTTCGATTTGGTATGTTATACGCCCAACAACGATTTCTGGATCAAGAGTTATGGCCATATTCAGGCACATTTTTTTAAATTTTTTTCCTCCAAATCTGAGGAAAACAAGTGAGTTTTTGCCGAAAAAATTGCATTGGCGGGGTTGGCCCTGCCTTATTTGTAGAGCTCAAAAAGAACTTCGATTTGGTATAATATAGGCCCAGCAACGATTTTTAGATCAAGAGTTATGGCCGTATTCAGTCACTGTTTTTTGATTTTTTTCCTCCAAATCTGATGAAAACAAGTGAATTTTGGCCAAAAAAATTGCGTTGGCCTGGTTCGCCGTGCAAAATTTGTAGAGCTCAAAAAGACCATCGATTTGGTATATTATAGACCCAGCAACGATTTCTGGATCAAGAGTTATGGCCGTATTCAGTCACAGTTTTTCGATTTTTTTCCTCCAAATATGATGAAAACAAATGAATTTTTGTCGAAAAAATTGCGTTGGCCTGGTTCGCCCTGCCAAATTTGTAGAGCTCAAAAAGAGCTTCGATTTGGTATATTATAGGCAAAGCAACGATTTCTGGATCAAGAGTTGTGGATGTATTCAGGTACAGTTTTTCGATTTTTTTTCCTCCAAATCTGATGAAAACAAGTAAATTTCGGCACGAAAAATTGCATTGGCCGGGTTCGCCCTGCCTAACTTGTAGAGTTTAAAAATTGCTTCGATTTGGTATATTATAGGCCCAGCAATGATTTCTGGATCAAGAGTTATGGCCATATTCAGTCACTGTTTTTCATTTTTGTTTCCTCCAAATCTGATGAAAACAAGTGAATTTTGGCCGAAAAAAATGCATTGGCCGGGTTCGCCCTGCCTAATTTGTAGAGTTCAAAAATTGCTTGGATTTGCTATATTATAGGCCCAGCAACGATTTCTGGATCAAGAGTTATGGCCGTATTCAGGCACAGTTTTTTGATTTTTTTCCTCCAAATCTGATGAAAACAAGTGAATTTTGGCCAAAAAAATTGCGTTGGCCTGGTTCGTCCTGCATAATTTGTAGAGCTCAAAAAGCGCTTCGATTTGGTATATTATGGGCCCAGCAACGATTTCTGGATCAAGAGTTATGGCCGTATTTAGTCACAGTTTTTCAATTTTTTTTCCTCCAAATATGATGAAAACAAATGAATTTTTGCCGAAAAAATTGCGTTGGCCAAGTTCGCCTTGCCTAATTTGTAGAGCTCAAAAAGAGCTTCGATTTGGTATATTATAGGCCCAGCAACGATTTCTGGATCAAGAGTTGTGGCTGTATTCAGGCACAGTTTTTCGATTTTTTTCCTCCAAATCTGATGAAAACAAGTAAATTTCGGCACGAAAAATTGCATTGGCCAGGTTCGCCCTGCCTAACTTGTAGAGTTCAAAAATTGCTTCGATTTGGTATATTATAGGCGCAGCAATGATTTCTGGATCAAGAGTTATGGCCATATTCAGTCACTGTTTTTCATTTTTGTTTCCTCCAAATCTGATGAAAACTAGTGAATTTTGGCCGAAAAAAATGCGTTGGCCGGGTTCGCCCTACCTAATTTGTAGAGTTCAAAAATTGCTTCGATTTGGTATATTATGGGCCCAGCAATAATTTCTGGATCAAGAGTTATGGCCGTATTCAGTCACTGTTTTTCAATTTTTTTTCCTCCAAATGTGATGAAAACAAGTGAATTTTGGCCGAAAAAATTACGTTGGCGGGGTTCGTCCTGCCTTATTCGTAGAGCTCAAAAAGGGCTTCGATTTGGTATATTATACGCCCAACAACGATTTCTGGATCAAGAGTTATGGCCATATTCAGGCACATTTTTTTAAATTTTTTTCCTCCAAATCTGAGGAAAACAAGTGAGTTTTTGCCGAAAAAATTGCATTGGCGGGGTTGGCCCTGCCTTATTTGTAGAGCTCAAAAAGAACTTCGATTTGGTATAATATAGGCCCAGCAACGATTTTTAGATCAAGAGTTATGGCCGTATTCAGTCACTGTTTTTTGATTTTTTTCCTCCAAATCTGATGAAAACAAGTGAATTTTGGCCAAAAAAATTGCGTTGGCCTGGTTCGCCATGCATAATTTGTAGAGCTCAAAAAGACCTTCGATTTGGTATATTATAGACCCAGCAACGATTTCTGGATCAAGAGTTATGGCCGTATTCAGTCACAGTTTTTCGATTTTTTTCCTCCAAATATGATGAAAACAAATGAATTTTTGTCGAAAAAATTGTGTTGACCCGGTTCGCCCTGCCTAATTTGTAGAGCTCAAAAAGAGCTTCGATTTGGTATATTATAGGCAAAGCAACGATTTCTGGATCAAGAGTTGTGGCTGTATTCAGGCACAGTTTTTCGATTTTTTTTCCTCCAAATCTGATGAAAACAAGTAAATTTCGGCACGAAAAATTGCATTGGCCGGGTTCGCCCTGCCTAACTTGTAGAGTTCAAAAATTGCTTCGATTTGCTATATTATAGGCCCAGCAATGATTTCTGGATCAAGAGTTATGGCCGTATTCAGTCACAGTTTTTCGATTTTTTTCCTCCAAATATGATGAAAACAAATGAATTTTTGTCGAAAAAATTGTGTTGGCCTGGTTCGCCCTGCCTAATTTGTAGAGCTCAAAAAGAGCTTTTATTTGGTATATTATAGGCAAAGCAACGATTTCTGGATCAAGAGTTGTGGCTGTATTCAGGCACAGTTTTTCGATTTTTTTTCCTCCAAATCTGATGAAAACAAGTAAATTTCGGCACGAAAAATTGCATTGGCCGGGTTCGCCCTGCCTAACATGTAGAGTTCAAAAATTGCTTCGATTTGCTATATTATAGGCCCAGCAATGATTTCTGGATCAAGAGTTATGGCCATACTCAGTCACTGTTTTTCAATTTTGTTTCCTCCAAATCTGATGAAAACAAGTGAATTTTGGCCGAAAAAAATGCATTGGCCGGGTTCGCCCTGCCTAATTTGTAGAGTTCAAAAATTGCTTGGATTTGGTATATTATAGGCCCAGCAATGATTTCTGTATCAAGAGTTATGGCCGTATTCAGTCACTGTTTTTCAATTTTTTTTCCTCCAAATCTGATGAAAATAAGTGAATTTTGGCCGAAAAAATTGCGTTGGCGGGGTTCGCCCTGCCTTATTTGTAGAGCTCAAAAAGCGCTTCGATTTGGTATATTATAGGCCCAGCAACGATTTTTAGATCAAGAGTTATGGTCGTATTCAGTCACTGTTTTTCGATTTTTTTCCTCCAAATCTGAGGAAAACAAGTGAATTTTTGCCGAAAAATTTGCGTTGGCGGGGTTCGGACAGCCTAGTTTGTGGAGCTCGAAAAGAGCGTCGATTTGGTATATTACAGGCCCAGCAACGATTTATGGATCAAGAGTTATGGCCGTATTTAGGCACAGTTTTTTGATTTTTTTCCTCCAAATCTGATGAAAACAAGTGAATTTTGGCCAAAAAAATTGCGTTGGCCTGGTTCGTCCTGCATAATTTGTAGAGCTCAAAAAACGCTTCGATTTGGTATATTATGGGCCCAGCAACGATTTCTGGATCAAGAGTTATGGCCGTATTCAGTCATAGTTTTTCAATTTTTTTTCCTCCAAATATGATGAAAACAAATGAATTTTTGCCGAAAAAATTGCGTTGACCAAGTTCGCCTTGCCTAATTTGTAGAGCTCAAAAAGAGCTTCGATTTGGTATATTATAGGCCCAGCAACGATTTCTGGATCAAGAGTAGTGGCTGTATTCAGGCACAGTTTTTTGATTTTTTTTCCTCCAAATCTGATGAAAACAAGTAAATTTCGGCACGAAAAATTGCATTGGCCGGGTTCGCCCTGCCTAACTTGTAGAGTTCAAAAATTGCTTCGATTTGGTATATTATAGGCCCAGCAATGATTTCTGGATCAAGAGTTATGGCCATATTCAGTCACTGTTTTTCATTTTTGTTTCCTCCAAATCTGATGAAAACTAGTGAATTTTGGCCGGAAAAAATGCGTTGGCCGGGTTCGCCCTGCCTAATTTGTAGAGTTCAAAAATTGCTTCGATTTGGTATATTATGGGCCCAGCAATAATTTCTGGATCAAGAGTTATGGCCGTATTCAGTCACTGTTTTTCAATTTTTTTTCCTCCAAATGTGATGAAAACAAGTGAATTTTGGCCGAAAAAATTGCGTTGGCGGGGTTCGTCCTGCCTTATTTGTAGAGCTCAAAAAGGGCTTCGATTTGGTAAATTATACGCCCAACAACGATTTCTGGATCAAGAGTTATGGCCATATTCAGGCACATTTTTTTAAATTTTTTTCCTCCAAATCTGAGGAAAACAAGTGAGTTTTTGCCGAAAAAATTGCATTAGCGGGGTTCGCCCAGCTTAATTTGTGGAGCTCGAAAAGAGCTTCGATTTGGTATATTACAGGCCCAGCAACGATTTCTGGATCAAGAGTTAATGCCGTATTCAGGCACAGTTTTTTGATTTTTTTCCTCCAAATCTGATGAAAACAAGTGAATTGTTGCCAAAAAAATTGCGTTGGCTTGGTTCGCCGTGCATAATTTGTAGAGCTCAAAAAGACCTTCGATTTGGTATATTATAGACCCAGCAACGATTTCTGGATCAAGAGTTATGGCCGTATTCAGTCACAGTTTTTCGACTTTTTTCCTCCAAATATGATGAAAACAAATGAATTTTTGTCGAAAAAATTGCGTTGGTCTGGTTCGCCCTGCCTAATTTGTAGAGCTCAAAAAGAGCTTCGATTTGCTATATTAGAGGCCCAGCAATGATTTCTGGATCAAGAGTTATGGCCATACTCAGTCACTGTTTTTCAATTTTGTTTCCTCCAAATCTGATGAAAACAAGTGAATTTTGGCCGAAAAAAATGCATTGGCCGGGTTCGCCCTGCCTAATTTGTAGAGTTCAAAAATTGCTTGGATTTGGTATATTATAGGCCCAGCAATGATTTCTGGATCAAGAGTTATGGCCGTATTCAGTCACTGTTTTTCAATTTTTTTTCCTCCAAATCTGATTAAAATAAGTGAATTTTAGCCGAAAAAATTGCGTTGGCGGGGTTCGCCCTGCCTTATTTGTAGAGCTCAAAAGGCGCTTCGATTTGGTATATTATAGGCCCAGCAACGATTTTTAGATCAAGAGTTATGGCCGTATTCAGTCACTGTTTTTCAATTTTTTTCCTCCAAATCTGAGGAACACAAGTGAATTTTTGCCGAAAAAAATGCATTGGCCGGGTTCGCCCTGCCTAATTTGTAGAGTTCAAAAATTGCTTGGATTTGGTATATTATAGGCCCAGCAATGATTTCTGGATCAAGAGTTATGGCCGTATTCAGTCACTGTTTTTCAATTTTTTTTCCTCCAAATCGATGAAAATAAGTGAATTTTAGCCGAAAAAATTGCGTTGGCGGGGTTCGCCCTGCATAATTTGTAGAGCTCAAAAAGCGCTTCAATTTGGTATATTATAGGCCCTGCAACGATTTCTGGATCAAGAGTTATGGCCGTATTCAGTCACAGTTTTTCAATTTTTTTTCCTCCAAATATGATGAAAACAAATGAATTTTTGCCGAAAAAATTGCGTTGGCCAAGTTCGCCTGGCCTAATTTGTAGAGCTCAAAAAGAGCTTCGATTTGGTATATTATAGGCCCAGCAACGATTTCTGGATCAAAAGTTGTGGCTGTATTCAGGCACAGTTTTTCGATTTTTTTTCCTCCAAATCTGATGAAAACAAGTAAATTTCGGCACGAAAAATTGCATTGGCCGGGTTCGCCCTGCCTAACTTGTAGAGTTCAAAAATTGCTTCGATGTGGTATATTATAGGCCCAGCAATGATTTCAGGATCAAGAGTTATGGCCATATTCAGTCACTGTTTTTCATTTTTGTTTCCTCCAAATCTGATGAAAACTAGTGAATTTTGGCCGAAAAAAATGCATTGGCCGGGTTCGCCCTCCCTAATTGTAGAGTTCAAAAATTGCTTGGATTTGGTATATTATAGGCCCAGCAATGATTTCTGGATCAAGAGTTATGGCCGTATTCAGTCACTGTTTTTCAATTTTTTTTCCTCCAAATGAGATGAAAAGAAGTGAATTTTGGCCGAAAAAATTGCGTTGGCGGGGTTCGCCCTGCCTTATTTGTAGAGCTAAAAAAGAACTTCGATTTGGTATAATATAGGCCCAGCAACGATTTTTAGATCAAGATTATGGCCGTATTCAGTCACTGTTTCAATTTTTTTCCTCCAAATCTGAGGAAAAGAAGTGAATTTTTGCCGAAAAAATTGCGTTGGCGGGTTCCCTAGCCTAATTTGAGGAGCTGAAAAGAGCTTCGATTTGGTATATTACAGGCCCAGCAACGATTTCTGGATCAAGAGTTATGGCCATACAGTCACTGTTTTTCAATTGTTTCCAAATCGGATGAAAACAAGTGAATTTTGGCCGAAAAAAATGCATTGGCCGGGTTCGCCCTGCCTAATTTGTAGAGTTCAAAAATTGCTTGGATTTGGTATATTATAGGCCCAGCAATGATTTCTGGATCAAGAGTTATGGCCGTATTCAGTCACTGTTTTTCAATTTTTTTTCCTCCAAATGAGATGAAAAGAAGTGAATTTTGGCCGAAAAAATTGCGTTGGCGGGGTTCGCCCTGCCTTATTTGTAGAGCTAAAAAAGAACTTCGATTTGGTATAATATAGGCCCAGCAACGATTTTTAGATCAAGAGTTATGGCCGTATTCAGTCACTGTTTTTCAATTTTTTTCCTCCAAATCTGAGGAAAAGAAGTGAATTTTTGCCGAAAAAATTGCGTTGGCGTGGTTCGCCTAGCCTAATTTGAGGAGCTTGAAAAGAGCTTCGATTTGGTATATTACAGGCCCAGCAACGATTTCTGGATCAAGAGTTATGGCCATACTCAGTCACTGTTTTTCAATTTGTTTCCTCCAAATCGGATGAAAACAAGTGAATTTTGGCCGAAAAAAATGCATTGGCCGGGTTCGCCCTGCCTAATTTGTAGAGTTCAAAAATTGCTTGGATTTGGTATATTATAGGCCCAGCAATGATTTCTGGATCAAGAGTTATGGCCGTATTCAGTCACTGTTTTTCAATTTTTTTTCCTCCAAATGAGATGAAAAGAAGTGAATTTTGGCCGAAAAAATTGCGTTGGCGGGGTTCGCCCTGCCTTATTTGTAGAGCTAAAAAAGAACTTCGATTTGGTATAATATAGGCCCAGCAACGATTTTTAGATCAAGAGTTATGGCCGTATTCAGTCACTGTTTTTCAATTTTTTTCCTCCAAATCTGAGGAAAAGAAGTGAATTTTTGCCGAAAAAATTGCGTTGGCGTGGTTCGCCTAGCCTAATTTGAGGAGCTTGAAAAGAGCTTCGATTTGGTATATTACAGGCCCAGCAACGATTTCTGGATCAAGAGTTATGGCCATACTCAGTCACTGTTTTTCAATTTGTTTCCTCCAAATCGGATGAAAACAAGTGAATTTTGGCCGAAAAAAATGCATTGGCCGGGTTCGCCCTGCCTAATTTGTAGAGTTCAAAAATTGCTTGGATTTGGTATATTATAGGCCCAGCAATGATTTCTGGATCAAGAGTTATGGCCGTATTCAGTCACTGTTTTTCAATTTTTTTTCCTCCAAATGAGATGAAAAGAAGTGAATTTTGGCCGAAAAAATTGCGTTGGCGGGGTTCGCCCTGCCTTATTTGTAGAGCTAAAAAAGAACTTCGATTTGGTATAATATAGGCCCAGCAACGATTTTTAGATCAAGAGTTATGGCCGTATTCAGTCACTGTTTTTCAATTTTTTTCCTCCAAATCTGAGGAAAAGAAGTGAATTTTTGCCGAAAAAATTGCGTTGGCGTGGTTCGCCTAGCCTAATTTGAGGAGCTTGAAAAGAGCTTCGATTTGGTATATTACAGGCCCAGCAACGATTTCTGGATCAAGAGTTATGGCCATACTCAGTCACTGTTTTTCAATTTGTTTCCTCCAAATCGGATGAAAACAAGTGAATTTTGGCCGAAAAAAATGCATTGGCCGGGTTCGCCCTGCCTAATTTGTAGAGTTCAAAAATTGCTTGGATTTGGTATATTATAGGCCCAGCAATGATTTCTGGATCAAGAGTTATGGCCGTATTCAGTCACTGTTTTTCAATTTTTTTTCCTCCAAATCGATGAAAATAAGTGAATTTTAGCCGAAAAAATTGCGTTGGCGGGGTTCGCCCTGCATAATTTGTAGAGCTCAAAAAGCGCTTCAATTTGGTATATTATAGGCCCTGCAACGATTTCTGGATCAAGAGTTATGGCCGTATTCAGTCACAGTTTTTCAATTTTTTTTCCTCCAAATATGATGAAAACAAATGAATTTTTGCCGAAAAAATTGCGTTGGCCAAGTTCGCCTTGCCTAATTTGTAGAGCTCAAAAAGAGCTTCGATTCGGTATATTATAGGCCCAGCAACGATTTCTGGATCAAGAGTTGTGGCTGTATTCAGGCACAGTTTTTCGATTTTTTTTCCTCCAAATCTGAGGAAAACAAGTGAATTTTGGCCGAAAAAATTGCGTTGGCGGGGTTCGTCCTGCCTTATTTGTAGAGCTCAAAAAGGGCTTCGATTTGGTAAATTATACGCCCAACAACGATTTCTAGATCAAGAGTTATGGCCATATTCAGGCACATTTTTTTAAATTTTTTTCCTCCAAATCTGAGGAAAACAAGTGAGTTTTTGCCGAAAAAATTGCATTGGCGGGGTTCGCCCAGCTTAATTTGTGGAGCTCGAAAAGAGCTTCGATTTGGTATATTACAGGCCCAGCAACGATTTCTGGATCAAGAGTTAATGCCGTATTCAGGCACAGTTTTTTGATTTTTTTCCTCCAAATCTGATGAAAACAAGTGAATTGTTGCCAAAAAAATTGCGTTGGCTTGGTTCGCCGTGCATAATTTGTAGAGCTCAAAAAGACCTTCGATTTGGTATACTATAGACCCAGCAACGATTTCTGGATCAAGAGTTATGGCCGTATTCAGTCACAGTTTTTCGACTTTTTTCCTCCAAATATGATGAAAACAAATGAATTTTTGTCGAAAAAATTGCGTTGGTCTGGTTCGCCCTGCCTAATTTGTAGAGCTCAAAAAGAGCTTCGATTTGCTATATTAGAGGCCCAGCAATGATTTCTGGATCAAGAGTTATGGCCATACTCAGTCACTGTTTTTCAATTTTGTTTCCTCCAAATCTGATGAAAACAAGTGAATTTTGGCCGAAAAAAATGCATTGGCCGGGTTCGCCCTGCCTAATTTGTAGAGTTCAAAAATTGCTTGGATTTGGTATATTATAGGCCCAGCAATGATTTCTGGATCAAGAGTTATGGCCGTATTCAGTCACTGTTTTTCAATTTTTTTTCCTCCAAATCTGATTAAAATAAGTGAATTTTAGCCGAAAAAATTGCGTTGGCGGGGTTCGCCCTGCCTTATTTGTAGAGCTCAAAAGGCGCTTCGATTTGGTATATTATAGGCCCAGCAACGATTTTTAGATCAAGAGTTATGGCCGTATTCAGTCACTGTTTTTCAATTTTTTTCCTCCAAATCTGAGGAAAACAAGTGAATTTTTGCCGAAAAAAATGCATTGGCCGGGTTCGCCCTGCCTAATTTGTAGAGTTCAAAAATTGCTTGGATTTGGTATATTATAGGCCCAGCAATGATTTCTGGATCAAGAGTTATGGCCGTATTCAGTCACTGTTTTTCAATTTTTTTTCCTCCAAATCGATGAAAATAAGTGAATTTTAGCCGAAAAAATTGCGTTGGCGGGGTTCGCCCTGCATAATTTGTAGAGCTCAAAAAGCGCTTCAATTTGGTATATTATAGGCCCTGCAACGATTTCTGGATCAAGAGTTATGGCCGTATTCAGTCACAGTTTTTCAATTTCTTTTCCTCCAAATATGATGAAAACAAATGAATTTTTGCCGAAAAAATTGCGTTGGCCAAGTTCGCCTGGCCTAATTTGTAGAGCTCAAAAAGAGCTTCGATTTGGTATATTATAGGCCCAGCAACGATTTCTGGATCAAAAGTTGTGGCTGTATTCAGGCACAGTTTTTCGATTTTTTTTCCTCCAAATCTGATGAAAACAAGTAAATTTCGGCACGAAAAATTGCATTGGCCGGGTTCGCCCTGCCTAACTTGTAGAGTTCAAAAATTGCTTCGATGTGGTATATTATAGGCCCAGCAATGATTTCAGGATCAAGAGTTATGGCCATATTCAGTCACTGTTTTTCATTTTTGTTTCCTCCAAATCTGATGAAAACTAGTGAATTTTGGCCGAAAAAAATGCATTGGCCGGGTTCGCCCTCCCTAATTTGTAGAGTTCAAAAATTGCTTGGATTTGGTATATTATAGGCCCAGCAATGATTTCTGGATCAAGAGTTATGGCCGTATTCAGTCACTGTTTTTCAATTTTTTTTCCTCCAAATGAGATGAAAAGAAGTGAATTTTGGCCGAAAAAATTGCGTTGGCGGGGTTCGCCCTGCCTTATTTGTAGAGCTAAAAAAGAACTTCGATTTGGTATAATATAGGCCCAGCAACGATTTTTAGATCAAGATTTATGGCCGTATTCAGTCACTGTCTTTCAATTTTTTTCCTCCAAATCTGAGGAAAAGAAGTGAATTTTTGCCGAAAAAATTGCGTTGGCGTGGTTCGCCTAGCCTAATTTGAGGAGCTTGAAAAGAGCTTCGATTTGGTATATTACAGGCCCAGCAACGATTTCTGGATCAAGAGTTATGGCCATACTCAGTCACTGTTTTTCAATTTGTTTCCTCCAAATCGGATGAAAACAAGTGAATTTTGGCCGAAAAAAATGCATTGGCCGGGTTCGCCCTGCCTAATTTGTAGAGTTCAAAAATTGCTTGGATTTGGTATATTATAGGCCCAGCAATGATTTCTGGATCAAGAGTTATGGCCGTATTCAGTCACTGTTTTTCAATTTTTTTTCCTCCAAATCTGATGAAAATAAGTGAATTTTAGCCGAAAAAATTGCGTTGGCGGGGTTCGCCCTGCATAATTTGTAGAGCTCAAAAAGCGCTTCAATTTGGTATATTATAGGCCCTGCAACGATTTCTGGATCAAGAGTTATGGCCGTATTCAGTCACAGTTTTTCAATTTTTTTTCCTCCAAATATGATGAAAACAAATGAATTTTTGCCGAAAAAATTGCGTTGGCCAAGTTCGCCTTGCCTAATTTGTAGAGCTCAAAAAGAGCTTCGATTTGGTATATTATAGGCCCAGCAACGATTTCTGGATCAAGAGTTGTGGCTGTATTCAGGCACAGTTTTTCGATTTTTTTTCCTCCAAATCTGATGAAAACAAGTAAATTTCGGCACGAAAAATTGCATTGGCCGGGTTCGCCCTGCCTAACTTGTAGAGTTCAAAAATTGCTTCGATGTGGTATATTATAGGCCCAGCAATGATTTCTGGATCAAGAGTTATGGCCATATTCAGTCACTGTTTTTCATTTTTGTTTCCTCCAAATCTGATGAAAACTAGTGAATTTTGGCCGAAAAAAATGCATTGGCCGGGTTCGCCCTCCCTAATTTGTAGAGTTCAAAAATTGCTTGGATTTGGTATATTATAGGCCCAGCAATGATTTCTGGATCAAGAGTTGTGGCCGTATTCAGTCACTGTTTTTCAATTTTTTTTCCTCCAAATGTGATGAAAAGAAGTGAATTTTGGCCGAAAAAATTGCGTTGGCGGGGTTCGCCCTGCCTTATTTGTAGAGCTAAAAAAGAACTTCGATTTGGTATAATATAGGCCCAGCAACGTTTTTTAGATCAAGAGTTATGGCCGTATTCTGTCACTGTTTTTCAATTTTTTTCCTCCAAATCAGAGGAAAACAAGTGAATTTTTGCCGAAAAAATTGCGTTGGCGTGGTTCGCCTAGCCTAATTTGTGGGGCTTGAAAAGAGCTTCGATTTGGTATATTACAGGCCCAGCAACGATTTCTGGATCAAGAGTTATGGCCGTATTCAGGCACAGTTTTTCGATTTTTTTCCTCCAAATCTGAGGAAACAAAGTGAATTTTGGCCAAAAAAATTGCGTTGGCCTGGTTCACCCTGCATAATTTGTAGTGCTCAAAAAGAGCTTCGATTTGGTATATTATAGGCCCAGCAACGATTTATAGATCAAGAGTTATGGCCGTATTCAGGCACAGTTTTTCAATTTTTTTTCCTCCAAATCTGATGAAAACAAGTGAATTTTTGCCGAAAAAATTTCGTTGGAGGTGTTCGCCCCGCCTAATTTGTAGAGCTCAAAAAGAGCTTCGGTTTGGAATATGATAGGCCCACCAACGATTTCTGGATCAAGAGTTATGTCCGTATTCAGGCACAGTTTTTCGATTTTTTTTCCTGCAAATATGATGAAAACAAATGAATTTCGGCACGAAAAATTGCATTGGCCGGGTTCGCCCTGCCTAACTTGTAGAGTTCAAAAATTGCTTCGATTTGGTATATATATAGGCCCAGCAATAATTTCTGGATCAAGAGTTATGGCCGTATTCAGTCACTGTTTTTCAATTTTTTTTCCTCCAAATGTGATGAAAACAAGTGAATTTTGGCCGAAAAAATTGCGTTGGCGGGGTTCATCCTGCCTTATTTGTAGAGCTCAAAAAGAGCTTCGATTTGGTATATTATACGCCCAACAACGATTTCTGGATCAAGAGTTATGGCCATATTCAGGCACATTTTTTTAAATTTTTTTCCTCCAAATCTGAGGAAAACAAGTGAGTTTTTGCCGAAAAAATTGCATTGGCGGGGTTCGCCCAGCTTAATTTGTGGAGCTCGAAAAGAGCTTCGATTTGGTATATTACAGGCCCAGCAACGATTTCTGGATCAAGAGTTAATGCCGTATTCAGGCACAGTTTTTTGATTTTTTTCCTCCAAATCTGATGAAAACAAGTGAATTTTGGCCAAAAAAATTGCGTTGGCCTGGTTCGCCGTGCATAATTTGTAGAGCTCAAAAATTGCTTCGATTTGGTATATTATAGACCTAGCAACGATTTCTGGATCAAGAGTTATGGCCGTATTCAGTCACAGTTTTTCAATTTTTTTCCTCCAAATATGATGAAAACAATGAATTTTTGTCGAAAAAATTGCGTTGGCCTGGTTCGCCCTGCCTAATTTGTAGAGCTCAAAAAGAGCTTCGATTTGGTATATTATAGGCAAAGCAACGATTTCTTGATCAAGAGTTGTGGCTGTATTCAGGCACAGTTTTTCAATTTTTTTTCCTCCAAATCTGATGAAAACAAGTAAATTTCGGCACGAAAAATTGCATTGGCCGGGTTCGCCCTGCCTAACTTGTAGAGTTCAAAAATTGCTTCGATTTGCTATATTATAGGCCCAGCAATGATTTCTGGATCAAGAGTTATGGCCATACTCAGTCACTGTTTTTCAATTTTGTTTCCTCCAAATCTGATGAAAACAAGTGAATTTTGGCCGAAAAAAATGCATTGGCCGGGTTCGCCCTGCCTAATTTGTAGAGTTCAAAAATTGCTTGGATTTGGTATATTATAGGCCCATCAATGATTTCAGGATCAAGAGTTATGGCCGTATTCAGTCACTGTTTTTCAATTTTTTTTCCTCCAAATCTGATGAAAACAAGTGAATTTTGGCCGAAAAAATTGCGTTGGCGGGGTTCGCCCTGCCTTATTTGTAGAGCTCAAAAAGCGCTTCGATTTGGTATATTATAGGCCCAGCAACGATTTTTAGATCAAGAGTTATGGCCGTATTCAGTCACTGTTTTTCGATTTTTTTCCTCCAAATCTGAGGAAAACAAGTGAATTTTTGCCGAAAAAATTGCGTTGGCGGGGTTCGCCCAGCCTAGTTTGTGGAGCTCGAAAAGAGCTTCGATTTGGTATATTACAAGCCCAGCAACGATTTGTGGATCAAGAGTTCTGGCCGTATTCAGGCACAGTTTTTTGATTTTTTTCCTCCAAATCTGATGAAAACAAGTGAATTTTGGCCAAAAAAATTGTGTTGGCCTGGTTCGCCCTGCATAATTTGTAGAGCTCAAAAAGCGCTTCCATTTGGTATATTATAGGCCCTGCAACGATTTCTGGATCAAGAGTTATGGCCGTATTCAGTCACAGTTTTTAAATTTTTTTTCCTCCAAATATGATGAAAACAAATGAATTTTTGCTGAAAAAATTGCGTTGGCCAAGTTCGCCTTGCCTAATTTGTAGAGCTCAAAAAGAACTTCGATTTGGTATAATATAGGCCCAGCAACAATTTTTAGATCAAGAGTTATGGCCGTATTCAGTCACCGTTTTTTGATTTTTTTCCTCCAAATCTGATGAAAACAAGTGAATTTTGGCCAAAAAAATTGCGTTGGCCTGGTTCGCCGTGCATAATTTGTAGAGCTCAAAAAGACCTTCGATTTGGTATATTATAGACCCAGCAACGATTTCTGGATCAAGAGTTATGGCCGTATTCAGTCACAGTTTTTCGATTTTTTTCCTCCAAATATGATGAAAACAAATGAATTTTTGTCGAAAAAATTGCGTTGGCCTGGTTCGCCCTGCCTAATTTGTAGAGCTCAAAAAGAGCTTCGATTTGGTATATTATAGGCAAAGCAACGATTTCTGGATCAAGAGTTGTGGCTGTATTCAGGCACAGTTTTTCGATTTTTTTTCCTCCAAATCTGATGAAAACAAGTAAATTTCGGCACAAAAAATTGCATTGGCCGGGTTCGCCCTGCCTAACTTGTAGAGTTCAAAAATTGCTTCGATGTGGTATTTTATAGGCCCAGCAATGATTTCTGGATCAAGAGTTATGCCCATATTCAGTCACTGTTTTTCATTTTTGTTTCCTCCAAATCTGATGAAAACTAGAGAATTTTGGCCGAAAAAAATGCATTGGCCGGGTTCGCCCTCCCTAATTTGTAGAGTTCAAAAATTGCTTGGATTTGGTATATTATAGGCCCAGCAATGATTTCTGGATCAAGAGTTGTGGCCGTATTCAGTCACTGTTTTTCAATTTTTTTTCCTCCAAATGTGATGAAAAGAAGTGAATTTTGGCCGAAAAAATTGCGTTGGCGGGGTTCGCCCTGCCTTATTTGTAGAGCTAAAAAAGAACTTCGATTTGGTATAAAATAGGCCCAGCAACGTTTTTTAGATCAAGAGTTATGGCCGTATTCAGTCACTGTTTTTCAATTTTTTTCCTCCAAATCAGAGGAAAACAAGTGAATTTTTGCCGAAAAAATTGCGTTGGCGTGGTTCGCCTAGCCTAATTTGTGGAGCTTGAAAAGAGCTTCGATTTGGTATATTACAGGCCCAGCAACGATTTCTGGATCAAGAGTTATGGCCGTATTCAGGCACAGTTTTTCGATTTTTTTCCTCCAAATCTGAGGAAACAAAGTGAATTTTGGCCAAAAAAATTGCGTTGGCCTGGTTCACCCTGCATAATTTGTAGAGCTCAAAAAGAGCTTCGATTTGGTATATCATAGGCCCAGCAACGATTTATGGATCAAGAGTTATGGCCGTATTCAGGCACAGTTTTTCAATTTTTTCTCCTCCAAATCTGATGAAAACAAGTGAATTTTTGCCGAAAAAATTTCGTTGGAGGTGTTCGCCCCGCCTAATTTGTAGAGCTCAAAAAGAGCTTCGATTTGGAATTTGACAGGCCCACCAACGATTTCTGGATCAAGAGTTATGTCCGTATTCAGGCACAGTTTTTCGATTTTTTTTCCTGCAAATATGATGAAAACAAATGAATTTTGGCACGAAAAATTGCATTGGCCGGGTTCGCCCTGCCTAACTTGTAGAGTTCAAAAATTGCTTCGATTTGGTATATATATAGGCCCAGCAATAATTTCTGGATCAAGAGTTATGGCCGTATTCAGTCACTGTTTTTAAATTTTTTTTCCTCCAAATGTGATGAAAACAAGTGAATTTTGGCCGAAAAAATTGCGTTGGCGGGGTTCCTCCTACCTTATTTGTAGAGCTCAAAAAGAGCTTCGATTTGGTATATTATACGCCCAACAACGATTTCTGGATCAAGAGTTATGGCCATATTCAGGCACATTTTTTTAAATTTTTTTCCTCCAAATCTGAGGAAAACAAGTGAGTTTTTGCCGAAAAAATTGCATTGGCGGGGTTCGCCCAGCTTAATTTGTGGAGCTCGAAAAGAGCTTCGATTTGGTATATTACAGGCCCAGCAACGATTTCTGGATCAACAGTTAATGCCGTATTCAGGCACAGTTTTTTGATTTTTTTCCTCCAAATCTGATGAAAACAAGTGAATTTTGGCCAAAAAAATTGCGTTGGCCTGGTTCGCCGTGCATAATTTGTAGAGCTCAAAAAGTCCTTCGATTTGGTATATTATTGACCCAGCAACGATTTCTGGATCAAGAGTTATGGCCGTATTCAGTCACAGTTTTTCGATTTTTTTCCTCCAAATATGATGAAAACAAATGAATTTTTGTCGAAAAAATTGCGTTGGCCTGGTTCGCCCTGCCTAATTTGTAGAGCTCAAAAAGAGCTTCGATTTGGTATATTATAGGCAAAGCAACGATTTCTGGATCAAGAGTTGTGGCTGTATTCAGGCACAGTTTTTCGATTTTTTTTCCTCCAAATCTGATGAAAACAAGTAAATTTCGGCACGAAAAATTGCATTGGCCGGGTTCGCCCTGCCTAACTTGTAGAGTTCAAAAATTGCTTCGATTTGCTATATTATAGGCCCAGCAATGATTTCTGGATCAAGAGTTATGGCCATACTCAGTCACTGTTTTTCAATTTTGTTTCCTCCAAATCTGATGAAAACAAGTGAATTTTGGCCGAAAAAAATGCATTGGCCGGGTTCACCCTGCCTAATTTGTAGAGTTCAAAAATTGCTTGGATTTGGTATATTATAGGCCCATCAATGATTTCTGGATCAAGAGTTATGCCCGAATTCAGTCACTGTTTTTCAATTTTTTTTCCTCCAAATCTGATGAAAACAAGTGAATTTTGGCCGAAAAAATTGCGTTGGCGGGGTTCGCCCTGCCTTATTTGTAGAGCTCAAAAAGCGCTTCGATTTGGTATATTATAGGCCCAGCAACGATTTTTAGATCAAGAGTTATGGCCGTATTCAGTCACTGTTTTTCGATTTTTTTCCTCCAAATCTGAGGAAAACAAGTGAATTTTTGCCGAAAAAATTGCGTTGGCGGGGTTCGTCCAGCCTAGTTTGTGGAGCTCGAAAAGAGCTTCGATTTGGTATATTACAGGCCCAGCAACGATTTCTGGATCAAGAGTTATGGCCGTATTCAGGCACAGTTTTTTGATTTTTTTCCTCCAAATCTGATGAAAACAAGTGAATTTTGGCCAAAAAAAATGCGTTGGCCTAGTTCGCCCTGCATAACTTGTAGAGCTCAAAAAGCGCTTCGATTTGGTATATTATGGGCCCAGCAACGATTTCTGGATCAAGAGTTATGGCCGTATTCAGTCACAGTTTTTAAATTTTTTTTCCTCCAAATATGATGAAAACAAATGAATTTTTGCCGAAAAAATTGCGTTGGCCAAGTTCGCCTTGCCTAATTTGTAGAGCTCAAAAAGAGCTTCGATTTGGTATATTATAGGCCCAGCAACGATTTCTGGATCAAGAGTTGTGGCTGTATTCAGGCACAGTTTTTCGATTTTTTTTCCTCCAAATCTGATGAAAACAAGTAAATTTCGGCACGAAAAATTGCATTGGCCGGGTTCGCCCAGCCTAACTTGTAGAGTTCAAAAATTGCTTCGATTTGGTATATTATAGGTCCAGCAATGATTTCTGGATCAAGAGTTATGGCCATATTCAGTCACTGTTTTCATTTTTGTTTCCTCCAAATCTGATGAAAACTAGTGAATTTTGGCCGAAAAAAATGCATTCGCCGGGTTCGTCCTGCCTAATTTGTAGAGTTCAAAAATTGCTTGGATTTGGTATATTATAGGCCGAGCAATGATTTCTGGATCAAGAGTTATGGCTGTATTCAGTCACTGTTTTTCAATTTTTTTTCCTCCAAATCTGATGAAAACAAGTGAATTTTGGCCGAAAAAATTGCGTTGGCGGGGTTCGCCCTGCCTTATTTGTAGAGCTCAAAAAGCGCTTCGATTTGGTATATTATAGGCCCCGCAACGATTTTTAGATCAAGAGTTATGGCCGTATTCAGTCACTGTTTTTCGATTTTTTTCCTCCAAATCTGAGGAAAACAAGTGAATTTTTGCCGAAAAAATTGCGTTGGCGGGGTTCGCCCAGCCTAGTTTGTGGAGCTCGAAAAGAGCTTCGATTTGGTATATTACAGGCCCAGCAACGATTTCTGGATCAAGAGTTATGGCCGTATTCAGGCACAGTTTTTTGATTTTTTTCCTCCAAATCT
Source organism: Morus indica (assembly GCA_029231665.1). Classification (NCBI taxonomy): domain Eukaryota; kingdom Viridiplantae; phylum Streptophyta; class Magnoliopsida; order Rosales; family Moraceae; genus Morus; species Morus indica. The sequence continues at coordinate 1,125,236 of JACAGA010000022.1, forward strand.
GATGAAAACAAGTGAATTTTGGCCAAAAAAATTGCGTTGGCCTAGTTCGCCCTGCATAATTTGTAGAGCTCAAAAAGCGCTTCGATTTGGTATATTATGGGCCCAGCAACGATTTCTGGATCAAGAGTTATGGCCGTATTCAGTCACAGTTTTTCAATTTTTTTTCCTCCAAATATGATGAAAACAAATGAATTTTTGCCGAAAAAATTGCGTTGGCCAAGTTCGCCTTGCCTAATTTGTAGAGCTCAAAAAGAGCTTCGATTTGGTATATTATAGGCCCAGCAACGATTTCTGGATCAAGAGTTGTGGCTGTATTCAGGCACAGTTTTTCGATTTTTTTTCCTCCAAATCTGATGAAAACAAGTAAATTTCGGCACGAAAAATTGCATTGGCCGGGTTCGCCCTGCCTAACTTGTAGAGTTCAAAAATTGCTTCGATTTGGTATATTATAGGCCCAGCAATGATTTCTGGATCAAGAGTTATGGCCATATTCAGTCACTGTTTTCATTTTTGTTTCCTCCAAATCTGATGAAAACTAGTGAATTTTGGCCGAAAAAAATGCATTAGCCGGGTTCGCCCTCCCTAATTTGTAGAGTTCAAAAATTGCTTGGATTTGGTATATTATAGGCCCAGCAATGATTTCTGGATCAAGAGTTATGGCCGTATTCAGTCACTGTTTTTCAATTTTTTTTCCTCCAAATGTGATGAAAACAAGTGAATTTTGGCCGAAAAAATTGCGTTGGCGGGGTTCGCCCTGCCTTATTTATAGAGCTCAAAAAGAACTTCGATTTGGTATAATATAGGCCCAGCAATGATTTTTAGATCAAGAGTTATGGCCGTATTCAGTCACTGTTTTTTGATTTTTTTCCTCCAAATCTGATGAAAACAAGTGAATTTTGGCAAAAAAAATTGCGTTGGCCTGTTTCGCCGTGCATAATTTGTAGAGCTCAAAAAGACCTTCGGTTTGGTATATTATAGACCCAGCAACGATTTCTGGATCAAGAGTTATGGCCGTATTCAGTCACAGTTTTTCGATTTTTTTCCTCCAAATATGATGAAAACAAATGAATTTTTGTCGAAAAAATTGCGTTGGCCTGGTTCGCCCTGCCTAATTTGTAGAGCTCAAAAAGAGCTTCGATTTGGTATATTATAGGCAAAGCAACGATTTCTGGATCAAGAGTTGTGGCTGTATTCAGGCACAGTTTTTCGATTTTTTTTCCTCCAAATCTGATGAAAACAAGTAAATTTCGGCACGAAAAATTGCATTGGCCTGGTTCGCCCTGCCTAACTTGTAGAGTTCAAAAATTGCTTCGATTTGCTATATTATAGGCCCAGCAATGATTTCTGGATCAAGAGTTATGGCCATACTCAGTCACTGTTTTTCAATTTTGTTTCCTCCAAATCTGATGAAAACAAGTGAATTTTGGCCGAAAAAAATGCATTGGCCGGGTTCGCCCTGCCTAATTTGTAGAGTTCAAAAATTGCTTGGATTTGGTATATTATAGGCCCAGCAATGATTTCTGGATCAAGAGTTATGGCCGTATTCAGTCACTGTTTTTCAATTTTTTTTCCTCCAAATCTGATGAAAACAAGTGAATTTTGGCCGAAAAAATTGCGTTGGCGGGGTTCGCCCTGCCTTATTTGTAGAGCTAAAAAAGAACTTCGATTTGGTATAATATAGGCCCAGCAACGATTTTTAGATCAAGAGTTATGGCCGTATTCAGTCACTGTTTTTCGATTTTTTTCCTCCAAATCTGAGGAAAACAAGTGAATTTTTGCCGAAAAAATTGCGTTGGCGGGGTTCGCCCAGCCTAGTTTGTGGAGCTCGAAAAGAGCTTCGATTTGGTATATTACAGGCCCAGCAACGATTTCTGGATCAAGAGTTATGGCCGTATTCAGGCACAGTTTTTTGATTTTTTTCCTCCAAATCTGATGAAAACAATTGAATTTTGGTCAAAAAAATTGCGTTGGCCTGGTTCATCCTGCATAATTTGTAGAGCGCAAAAAGCGCTTCGATTTGGTATATTATGGGCCCAGCAACGATTTCTGGATCAAGAGTTATGGCCGTATTCAGTCACAGTTTTTCAATTTTTTTTCCTCCAAATATGATGAAAACAAATGAATTTTTGCCGAAAAAATTGCGTTGGCCACGTTCGCCTTGCCTAATTTGTAGAGCTCAAAAAGAGCTTCGATTTGGTATATTATAGGCCCAGCAACGATTTCTGGATCAAGAGTTGTAGCTGTATTCAGGCATAGTTTTTCGATTTTTTTTCCTCCAAATCTGATGACAACAAGTAAATTTCGGCACGAAAAATTGCATTGGCCGGGTTCGCCCTGCCTAACTTGTAGAGTTCAAAAATTGCTTCGATTTGCTATATTATAGGCCCAGCAATGATTTCTGCATCAAGAGTTATGGCCATATTCAGTCACTGTTTTTCAATTTTTTTTCCTCCAAATCTGATGAAAACTAGTGAATTTTGGCCGAAAAAAATGCGTTGGCGTGGTTCGCCTAGCCTAATTTGTGGAGCTCGAAAAGAGCTTCGATTTGGTATATTACAGGCCCAGCAACGATTTCTGGATCAAGAGTTATGGCCGTATTCAGGCACAGTTTTTCGATTTTTTCCTCCAAATCTGAGGAAACAAAGTGAATTTTCGCCAAAAAAATTGCGTTGGCCTGGTTCACCCTGCATAATTTGTAGAGCTCAAAAAGAGCTTCGATTTGGTATATTATAGGCCCTGCAACGATTTATGGATCAAGAGTTATGGCCGTATTCATGCACAGTTTTTCAATTTTTTTTCCTCCAAATCTGATGAAAACAAGTGAATTTTTGCCGAAAAAATTTCGTTGGCGGGGTTCGCCCAGCCTAGTTTGTGGAGCTCGAAAAGAGCTTCGATTTGGTATATTACAGGCCCAGCAACGATTTCTGGATCAAGAGTTATGGCCGTATTCAGGCACAGTTTTTCGATTTTTTTCCTCCAAATCTGAGGAAACAAAGTGAATTTCGCCAAAAAAATTGCGTTCGCCTGGTTCACCCTGCATAATTTGTAGAGCTCAAAAAGAGCTTCGATTTGGTATATTATACGCCCTGCAACGATTTATGGATCAAGAGTTATGGCCGTATTCATGCACAGTTTTTCAATTTTTTTTCCTCCAAATCTGATGAAAACAAGTGAATTTTTGCCGAAAAAATTTCGTTGGAGGCGTTCGCCCCGCCTAATTTGTAGAGCTCAAAAAGAGCTTCGATTTGGAATATTATAGGCCCACCAACGATTTCTGGATCAAGAGTTATGTCCGTATTCAGGCACAGTTTTTCGATTTTTTTTCCTCCAAATATGATGAAAACAAATGAATTTCGGCACGAAAAATTGCATTGGCCGGGTTCGCCCTGCCTAACTTGTAGAGTTCAAAAATTGCTTCGATTTGGTATATTATAGGCCCAGCAATGATTTATGGATCAAGAGTTATGGCCATATTCAGTCACTGTTTTTCAATTTTGTTTCCTCCAAATCTGATGAAAACAAGTGAATTTTGGCCGAAAAAAATGCGTTGGCCGGGTTCGCCCTGCCTAATTTGTAGAGTTCAAAAATTACTTCGATTTGGTATATTATAGGCCCAACAATGATTTCTGGATCAAGAGTTGTGGCCGCATTCAGTCACTGTTTTTCAAGTTTTTTTCCTCCAAATGTGATGAAAACAAGTGAATTTTGGCCGAAAAAATTGCGTTGGCGGGGTTCGCCCTGCCTTATTTGTAGAGCTCAAAAAGAGCTTCGATATGGTATATTATAGGCCCAGCAACGATTTTTAGATCAAGAGTTATGGTCGTATTCAGTCACTGTTTTTCGATTTTTTTCCTCCAAATCTGAGGAAAACAAGTGAATTTTTGCCGAAAAAATTGCGTTTCCGGGGTTCGCCCAGCCTAATTTGTGGAGCTCGAAAAGAGCTTTGATTTGGTATATTACAGGCCCAGCAACGATTTCTGGATCAAGAGTTATGGCCGTATTCAGGCACAGTTTTTTTATTTTTTTCCTCCAAATCTGATGAAAACAAGTGAATTTTGGCCAAAAAAATTGCGTTGGCCTGGTTCACCCTGCATAATTTGTAGAGCTCAAAAAGAGCTTCGATTTGGTATAGTATAGGCCCAGCAACGATTTATGGATCAAGAGTTATGGCCGTATTCAGGCACAGTTTTTCAATTTTTTTTCCTCCAAATCTGATGAAAACAAGTGAATTTTTGCCGAAAAAATTGCGTTAGCGGCGTTCGCCCCGCGTAATTTGTAGAGCTCAAAAAGAGCTTCGATTTGGAATATTATAGGCCCAGCAACGATTTCTGGATCAAGAGTTATGGCCGTATTCAGGCACAGCTTTTCAATTTATTTTCCTCCAAATATGATGAAAACTAGTGAATTTTGGCCGAAAAAAATGCGTTGGCCGGGTTCGCCCTCCCTAATTTGTAGAGTTCAAAAATTCCTTGGATTTGGTATATTATAGGCCCAGCAATGATTTCTGGATCAAGAGTTATGGCCGTATTCAGTCACTGTTTTTCAATTTTTTTTCCTCCAAATGTGATGAAAAGAAGTGAATTTTGGCCGAAAAAATTGCGTTGGAGGGGTTCGCCCTGCCTTATTTGTAGAGCTAAAAAAGAACTTCGATTTGGTATAATATAGGCCCAGCAACGATTTTTAGATCAAGAGTTATGGCCGTATTCAGTCACCGTTTTTCGATTTTTTTCCTCCAAATCTGATGAAAACAAGTGAATTTTTGCCGAAAAAATTTCGTTGGAGGCGTTCGCCCCGCCTAATTTGTAGAGCTCAAAAAGAGCTTCGATTTGGAATATTATAGGCCCACCAACGATTTCTGGATCAAGAGTTATGTCCGTATTCAGGCACAGTTTTTCGATTTTTTTTCCTCCAAATATGATGAAAACAAATGAATTTCGGCACGAAAAATTGCATTGGCCGGGTTCGCCCTGCCTAACTTGTAGAGTTCAAAAATTGCTTCGATTTGGTATATTATAGGCCCAGCAATGATTTATGGATCAAGAGTTATGGCCATATTCAGTCACTGTTTTTCAATTTTGTTTCCTCCAAATCTGATGAAAACAAGTGAATTTTGGCCGAAAAAAATGCGTTGGCCGGGTTCGCCCTGCCTAATTTGTAGAGTTCAAAAATTACTTCGATTTGGTATATTATAGGCCCAACAATGATTTCTGGATCAAGAGTTGTGGCCGCATTCAGTCACTGTTTTTCAAGTTTTTTTCCTCCAAATGTGATGAAAACAAGTGAATTTTGGCCGAAAAAATTGCGTTGGCGGGGTTCGCCCTGCCTTATTTGTAGAGCTCAAAAAGAGCTTCGATATGGTATATTATAGGCCCAGCAACGATTTTTAGATCAAGAGTTATGGTCGTATTCAGTCACTGTTTTTCGATTTTTTTCCTCCAAATCTGAGGAAAACAAGTGAATTTTTGCCGAAAAAATTGCGTTTCCGGGGTTCGCCCAGCCTAATTTGTGGAGCTCGAAAAGAGCTTTGATTTGGTATATTACAGGCCCAGCAACGATTTCTGGATCAAGAGTTATGGCCGTATTCAGGCACAGTTTTTTTATTTTTTTCCTCCAAATCTGATGAAAACAAGTGAATTTTGGCCAAAAAAATTGCGTTGGCCTGGTTCACCCTGCATAATTTGTAGAGCTCAAAAAGAGCTTCGATTTGGTATAGTATAGGCCCAGCAACGATTTATGGATCAAGAGTTATGGCCGTATTCAGGCACAGTTTTTCAATTTTTTTTCCTCCAAATCTGATGAAAACAAGTGAATTTTTGCCGAAAAAATTGCGTTAGCGGCGTTCGCCCCGCGTAATTTGTAGAGCTCAAAAAGAGCTTCGATTTGGAATATTATAGGCCCAGCAACGATTTCTGGATCAAGAGTTATGGCCGTATTCAGGCACAGCTTTTCAATTTATTTTCCTCCAAATATGATGAAAACTAGTGAATTTTGGCCGAAAAAAATGCGTTGGCCGGGTTCGCCCTCCCTAATTTGTAGAGTTCAAAAATTCCTTGGATTTGGTATATTATAGGCCCAGCAATGATTTCTGGATCAAGAGTTATGGCCGTATTCAGTCACTGTTTTTCAATTTTTTTTCCTCCAAATGTGATGAAAAGAAGTGAATTTTGGCCGAAAAAATTGCGTTGGAGGGGTTCGCCCTGCCTTATTTGTAGAGCTAAAAAAGAACTTCGATTTGGTATAATATAGGCCCAGCAACGATTTTTAGATCAAGAGTTATGGCCGTATTCAGTCACCGTTTTTCGATTTTTTTCCTCCAAATCTGAGGAAAACAAGTGAATTTTTGCCGAAAAAATTGCGTTGGCGTGGTTCGCCTAGCCTAATTTGTGGAGCTCGAAAAGAGCTTCGATTTGGTATATTACAGGCCCAGCAACGATTTCTGGATCAAGAGTTATGGCCGTATTCAGGCACAGTTTTTCGATTTTTTCCTCCAAATCTGAGGAAACAAAGTGAATTTTCGCCAAAAAAATTGCGTTGGCCTGGTTCACCCTGCATAATTTGTAGAGCTCAAAAAGAGCTTCGATTTGGTATATTATAGGCCCTGCAACGATTTATGGATCAAGAGTTATGGCCGTATTCATGCACAGTTTTTCAATTTTTTTTTCCTCCAAATCTGATGAAAACAAGTGAATTTTTGCCGAAAAAATTTCGTTGGCGGGGTTCGCCTAGCCTAGTTTGTGGAGCTCGAAAAGAGCTTCGATTTGGTATATTACAGGCCCAGCAACGATTTCTGGATCAAGAGTTATGGCCGTATTCAGGCACAGTTTTTCGATTTTTTCCTCCAAATCTGAGGAAACAAAGTGAATTTTCGCCAAAAAAATTGCGTTGGCCTGGTTCACCCTGCATAATTTGTAGAGCTCAAAAAGAGCTTCGATTTGGTATATTATAGGCCCTGCAACGATTTATGGATCAAGAGTTATGGCCGTATTCATGCACAGTTTTTCAATTTTTTTTCCTCCAAATCTGATGAAAACAAGTGAATTTTTGCCGAAAAAATTTCGTTGGAGGCGTTCGCCCCGCCTAATTTGTAGAGCTCAAAAAGAGCTTCGATTTGGAATATTATAGGCCCACCAACGATTTCTGGATCAAGAGTTATGTCCGTATTCAGGCACAGTTTTTCGATTTTTTTTCCTCCAAATATGATGAAAACAAAAGAATTTCGGCACGAAAAATTGCATTGGCCGGGTTCGCCCTGCCTAACATGTAGAGTTCAAAAATTGCTTCGATTTGGTATATTATAGGCCCAGCAATGATTTATGGATCAAGAGTTATGGCCATATTCAGTCACTGTTTTTCAATTTTGTTTCCTCCAAATCTGATGAAAACAAGTGAATTTTGGCCGAAAAAAATGCGTTGGCCGGGTTCGCCCTGCCTAATTTGTAGAGTTCAAAAATTACTTCGATTTGGTATATTATAGGCCCAACAATGATTTCTGGATCAAGAGTTGTGGCCGCATTCAGTCACTGTTTTTCAATTTTTTTTCCTCCAAATGTGATGAAAACAAGTGAATTTTGGCCGAAAAAATTGCGTTGGCGGGGTTCGCCCTGCCTTATTTGTAGAGCTCAAAAAGAGCTTCGATATGGTATATTATACGCCCTGCAACGATTTATGGATCAAGAGTTATGGCCGTATTCATGCACAGTTTTTCAATTTTTTTTCCTCCAAATCTGAGGAAAACAAGTGAATTTTTGCCGAAAAAATTGCGTTTCCGGGGTTCGCCCAGCCTAATTTGTAGAGCTCAAAAAGAGCTTCGATTTGGTATAGTATAGGCCCAGCAACGATTTATGGATCAAGAGTTATGGCCGTATTCAGGCACAGTTTTTCAATTTTTTTTCCTCCAAATCTGATGAAAACAAGTGAATTTTTGCCGAAAAAATTGCGTTAGCGGCGTTCGCCCCGCGTAATTTGTAGAGCTCAAAAAGAGCTTCGATTTGGAATATTATAGGCCCAGCAACGATTTCTAGATCAAGAGTTATGGCCGTATTCAGGCACAGCTTTTCAATTTATTTTCCTCCAAATATGATGAAAACAAATGAATTTTGGCCAAAAAAATTGCGTTGGCCTGGTTCGCCCTGCCTAATTTGTAGAGCTCAAAAAGAGCTTCGATTTGGTATATTATAGGCCCAGCAACGATTTCTGGATCAAGCGTTATGGCCCAGCAACGATTGCTGAAAAAATTGAATTGGCCGGGTTCGCCCTGCCCAATTTGTAGAGCTCAAAAAGAGCTTCGATTTGGTATATTACAGTCCCAGCTACGATTTCTGGATCAAGAGTTGTGGCTGTATTCAGGCACAGTTTTTCGATTTTTTTTCCTCCAAATCTGATGAAAACAAGTGAATTTGGGCCGAAAAAATTGCATTGGCCGGGTTCGCCCTGCCTAATTTGTTGAGTTCAAAAATTGCTTCGATTTGGTATATTATAGGCCCAGCAATGATTTCTGAATCAAGAGTTATGGCCGTATTCAGTCACTGTTTTTCAATTTTTTTTCCTCCAAATCTAAGGAAAATAAGTGAATTTTTGCCGAAAAAATGGCATTGGCGGGGTTCGCCCTGCCTAATATGTTGAGTTCAAAAATTGCTTCGATTTGGTATATTATTGGCACAGCAACGATTTCTGAATCAAGAGTTATGGCCGTATTCAGTCACTGTTTTTCAATTTTTTTTCCTCCAAATCTGATGAAAACAAGTGAATTTTTTCTGAAAATATTGCATTGGCGGGGTTCGCCCAGCCTAATTTGTGGAGCTCGAAAAGAGCTTCGATTTGGTATATTACAGGCCCAGCAACGATTTCTGGATCAAGAGTTATGGCCGTATTCAGGCATAGTTTTTTGATTTTTTTCCTCCAAATCTGATGAAAACAAGTGAATTTTGGCCAAAAAAATTGCGTTGGCCTGGTTCGCCCTGCATAATTTGTAGAGCTCAAAAAGAGCTTAGATTTGGTATATTATAGGCCCAGCAACGATTTCTGGATCAAGAGTTATGGCCGTATTCAGTCATTGTTTTTCAATTTTCTTCCTCCAAATCTGATGAAAACAAGTGAATTTTTGCCGAAAAAATTGCGTTGGCGGCGGTCGCCCCGCCTAATTTGTAGAGCTAAAAAAGGGCTTCGATTTGGAATATTATAGGCCTACCAACGATTTCTGGATCAAGAGTTATGGCCGTATTCAGGCATAGTTTTTCAAATTTTTTTCCTCCAAATCTGAGGAAACCAAGTGAATTTTTGCTGAAAAAATTGCATTCGCAGGGTTCGCCCAGCCTAATTTGTGGAGCTCAAAAAGAGCTTCGATTTGGTATATTATAGGCCCAGCAATGATTTTTGGATCAAGAGTTATGGCCGTATTCAATCACCGTTTTTCAATTTTTTTTCCTCCAAATCTGATGAAAACAAGTGAATTTTTGCCGAAAAAATTGCGTTGGCGGCGTTCGCCCCGCCTAATTTGTAGAGCCCAAAAAGAGCTTCGATTTGGAATATTATAGGCCCAGCAACGATTTCTGGATCACGAGTTATGGCCGTATTCAGTCACTGTTTTTCAATTTTTTTTCCTCCATATCTGATGAAAACAAGTGAATTTTTGCCGAAAAAATTGCGTTGGCGGCGTTCGCCCCGCCTAATTTGTAGAGCTCAAAAAGAGCTTCTATTTGGAATATTATTGGCACAGAAACGATTTCTGGATCAAGAATTATGGCCGTATTCAGGCACAGTTTTTTGATTTTTTTTCTCCAAATCTAAGGAAAATAAGTGAATTTTTGCCGAAAAAATGGCATTGGCGGGGTTCGCCCAGCATAGTTTGTCGAGCTCGAAAAGAGCTTCGATTTGGTATATTACAGGCCCAGCAACGATTTCTGGATCAAGAGTTATGGCCGTATTCAGGCACAGTTTTTCAACTTTTTTCCTCGAAATCTGAAGAAAACAAGTGAATTTTGGCCAAAAAAAGTCCGTTGGCCTGGTTCGCCCTGCATAATTTGTAGAGCACAAAAAGAGCTTCGACTAGGTATATTATAGGCCCAGCAACAATTTCTGGATCAAGAGTTATGGCCGTATTCAGGCACAGCTTTTCAATTTATTTTCCTCCAAATATGATGAAAACAAATGAATTTTGGCCAAAAAAATTGCGTTGGCCTGGTTCGCCCTGCCTAATTTGTAGAGCTCAAAAAGAGCTTCGATTTGGTATATTATAGGCCCAGCAACGATTTCTGGATCAAGCGTTATGGCCCAGCAACGATTGCTGAAAAAATTGAATTGGCCGGGTTCGCCCTGCCCAATTTGTAGAGCTCAAAAAGAGCTTCGATTTGGTATATTACAGTCCCAGCTACGATTTCTGGATCAAGAGTTGTGGCTGTATTCAGGCACAGTTTTTCGATTTTTTTTCCTCCAAATCTGATGAAAACAAGTGAATTTGGGCCGAAAAAATTGCATTGGCCGGGTTCGCCCTGCCTAATTTGTTGAGTTCAAAAATTGCTTCGATTTGGTATATTATAGGCCCAGCAATGATTTCTGAATCAAGAGTTATGGCCGTATTCAGTCACTGTTTTTCAATTTTTTTTCCTCCAAATCTAAGGAAAATAAGTGAATTTTTGCCGAAAAAATGGCATTGGCGGGGTTCGCCCTGCCTAATATGTTGAGTTCAAAAATTGCTTCGATTTGGTATATTATTGGCACAGCAACGATTTCTGAATCAAGAGTTATGGCCGTATTCAGTCACTGTTTTTCAATTTTTTTTCCTCCAAATCTGATGAAAACAAGTGAATTTTTGCTGAAAATATTGCATTGGCGGGGTTCGCCCAGCCTAATTTGTGGAGCTCGAAAAGAGCTTCGATTTGGTATATTACAGGCCCAGCAACGATTTCTGGATCAAGAGTTATGGCCGTATTCAGGCATAGTTTTTTGATTTTTTTCCTCCAAATCTGATGAAAACAAGTGAATTTTGGCCAAAAAAATTGCGTTGGCCTGGTTCGCCCTGCATAATTTGTAGAGCTCAAAAAGAGCTTAGATTTGGTATATTATAGGCCCAGCAACGATTTCTGGATCAAGAGTTATGGCCGTATTCAGTCATTGTTTTTCAATTTTCTTCCTCCAAATCTGATGAAAACAAGTGAATTTTTGCCGAAAAAATTGCGTTGGCGGCAGTCGCCCCGCCTAATTTGTAGAGCTCAAAAAGGGCTTCGATTTGGAATATTATAGGCCTACCAACGATTTCTGGATCAAGAGTTATGGCCGTATTCAGGCATAGTTTTTCAAATTTTTTTCCTCCAAATCTGAGGAAACCAAGTGAATTTTTGCTGAAAAAATTGCATTCGCAGGGTTCGCCCAGCCTAATTTGTGGAGCTCAAAAAGAGCTTCGATTTGGTATATTATAGGCCCAGCAATGATTTTTGGATCAAGAGTTATGGCCGTATTCAATCACCGTTTTTCAATTTTTTTTCCTCCAAATCTGATGAAAACAAGTGAATTTTTGCCGAAAAAATTGCGTTGGCGGCGTTCGCCCCGCCTAATTTGTAGAGCCCAAAAAGAGCTTCGATTTGGAATATTATAGGCCCAGCAACGATTTCTGGATCACGAGTTATGGCCGTATTCAGTCACTGTTTTTCAATTTTTTTTCCTCCATATCTGATGAAAACAAGTGAATTTTTGCCGAAAAAATTGCGTTGGCGGCGTTCGCCCCGCCTAATTTGTAGAGCTCAAAAAGAGCTTCTATTTGGAATATTATTGGCACAGAAACGATTTCTGGATCAAGAATTATGGCCGTATTCAGGCACAGTTTTTTGATTTTTTTTCTCCAAATCTAAGGAAAATAAGTGAATTTTTGCCGAAAAAATGGCATTGGCGGGGTTCGCCCAGCATAGTTTGTCGAGCTCGAAAAGAGCTTCGATTTGGTATATTACAGGCCCAGCAACGATTTCTGGATCAAGAGTTATGGCCGTATTCAGGCACAGTTTTTCAACTTTTTTCCTCGAAATCTGAAGAAAACAAGTGAATTTTTGCCAAAAAAAGTCCGTTGGCCTGGTTCGCCCTGCATAATTTGTAGAGCACAAAAAGAGCTTCGACTAGGTATATTATAGGCCCAGCAACAATTTCTGGATCAAGAGTTATGGCCGTATTCATTCACTGTTTTTCAATTTTTTTCCTCCAAATCTGATGAAAACAAGTGAATTTTTGCCGAAAAAATTGCGTTGGCGGCGTTCGCCCCGCCTAATTTGTAGAGCACAAAAAGAGCTTCGACTAGGTATATTATAGGCCCAGCAACAATTTCTGGATCAAGAGTTATGGCCGTATTCAAGCACAGTTTTTCGATTTTTTTTCCTCCAAATCTGAGGAAAACAAGTGAATATTTGCCGAAAAAATGGCATTGGCGAGTTTCGCCTAGCCTAATTTGTAGAGCTCAAAAAGAGCTTCAATTACGTATATTACAGGCCCAGCAACGATTTCTGTATCAAGAGTTATATCCGTAATTAGGCACAGTTTTTCGATTTTTTTTCCACCAAATATGATGAAAACAATTGAATTTTGGCCAAAAAAATTGCGTTGGCCTGGTTCGCCCGGCCTAATTTGTAGAGGTCAAAAAGAGCTTCGATTTTGTATATTATACGCCCAGCAACGATTTCTGGATCAAGAGTTATGGCCGTATTCAGGCATAGTTTTTCAAATTTTTTTCCTCCAAATATGATGAAACCAAGTGAATTTTTGCTGAAGAAATTGCATTGGCGGGGTTCGCCCAGACTAATTTGTAGAGCTCAAAAAGAGCTTCGATTTGGAATATTATAGGCCCAATGATAAGTGCACGAATTTGCACTTTTAATGTTCATAATTGTTAAAATATTTTATCAAATTTGTGATTTTAATTTCAAATATTCCTAAATTTAGAGGATTTAATTTTAATTGAATTTATTTTATTTTTCAGGTTTTTGAAGAAAACAATTGAATTTGGGCTAGTTTACCAAGAAAAATCCAAAAGTTGAGCCCAAGAAAAGCCCAATTCGGCCCAAAGCCCATCAGCCCATCAGAAGCAGCGAGCCGAGCCGACAAGCCGCCAGCCGAGCTGAGAGCCGCGAGCCAACCCAGCCGACACGTGTCAACAACTGCCGCGCCGCAGACCGTGGGCCCAGCTTCCGTCCAACCACTGCGCGCCACGTGTCATCGTGGGGTCGAGCTGCTTCCCCGGGTACGCGCACTTGGTGCGCACGCTGCTTCCTCCGCGTGAGTCTTCTCCACGCGCGCGTCACCCGGATTTTCCCTCCTCTCCGCGTGGGTCCCGCGCACAGAAGCCGGCCAACCACGTTTCGCCACGTGTCCCATGTGCTGTTGCTTCCCCACGCCAGCGAGCGCGCTTCGCGCGCACGACGCCCCTCTCCGCGCGAGTTTCTCTCCGCTCGCGTCCAGCTCTCACCACGTGGTCCAGCTGTGCACCATTTCTTCTCCCGCGCGCGAATCATTTGGCAACACGTTTCCCTCCTCGTCAGTGCTCCTGCAGCACGTCTTCCCGCGAGCGAATCGGCTGGTGACACGTGTCCCACTCTTCAGAACGTGATGAATTTTCTTCACAATTAAGGATCCGGTTTTTACACTCTTAACACACCAAAAACTCTATAAATAGGATGATTGTGAAGGAGAGTTAGAGTTGGAGAGACACAATTTTTTAGAGCCTAAATTCTCACATATTTAGGTGAGGCTTGAGATGATCCTATATGTGTAGTAAATTTATTTGGATTTTCGATTCTCCAATGGTTTGTAAGTTTTATACATTTGAGTAAATAATTTTCTTTTATCATATTTCTTCTTCTTATCAATATATTTTATTGTCAACTCTCATATAAATCTAGTCATGCTCTTTTTATGTGATTGGTGCGTTATATTATATATTGATCGTTATTATTTTATGAGTAGTCTTTTACTGCATTATTGCCAACGGTATATTGTCGCTCTTAGATTTAGTAATCTTTTATTGCATTATTGCCAACGGTATATTGTCGCTCTTGGATTTCTCATAAGATAATTTTTCCTATTTTTAAACGTTAGAATTTTATTTACTCGAATACATTTTTAATTTATATGTTCTTCAAATATTTATTTTCCGATTGATTGTTTGGGATGTGAAACTTTCAATTGAGTCAATTCATGAATCAAAATCCAAATAGGTGAACGAAGCATATGGAAGATTCTCAAAGCCTTACCACTTTTTATTATTGATTTTTCTTTATTTTAAATTGTTCAAAAAAATATCAAAAACATTCATTCATTTTTCTTTGTTTGATTGCCTATTTTCCTAACGCTTTTTATTTGCTAATCATATCTTCTTCAATTTAACACTTCCTCGTGGGATCGACCGTTCAAATTGTACTACAATTGACCGCTTGTTTTTGTACACGTTTGGGCGTAATCACCCAGCAACGACTTCTGGATCAAGAGTTATGGCCGTATTCAGGCACAGTTTTTTGATTTTTGTCCTCCAAATCTGAGGAAAATAAGTGAATTTTTGCCGAAAAAATTGCATTGGCGGGGTTCGCCCAGCATAATTTGTAGAGCTCGAAAAGTGCTTCGATTTGGTATATTACAGGCCCAGCAACGATTTCTGGATCAAGAGTTATGACCGTATTCAGGCACAGTTTTTTCAATTTTTTTGGTCCAAATCTGATGAAAACAAGTGAATTTTGGCCAAAAAAATTGGGTTGGCCTGGTTCGCCTTGCATAATTTGTAGAACTCAAAAAGAGCTTCGATTTGGTATATTATAGGCCCAGCAACGATTTCTGGATCAAGAGTTATGGCCGTATTGAGGCACAGTTTTTCGATTTTTTTTCCTCCAAATCTGATGAAAACAAGTGAATTTTTGCCGAAAAAATGGCATTGGCGAGGTTCGCCTAGCCTAATTAGTAGAGCTCGAAAAGAGCTTCGATTTGGTATATTACAGGCCTTGCAACGATTTCTGCATAAAGACTTATGGCCGTAATCAGGCACAGTTTTTCGATTTTTTTTCCACCAAATATGATGAAAACAATTGAATTTTGGCCAAAAAAATTGTGTTGGCCTGGTTCGCCCTGCCTAATTTGTAGATGTCCAAAAGAGCTTCGATTTGGTATATTATAGGCCCAGCAACGATTTCTGGATCAAGAGTTATGGCCGTATTCAGGCACAGTTTTTCAAATTTTTTTCGACCAAATATGATGAAAACAATTGAATTTTGGCCAAAAAAATATCGTTGGCCAGGTTCGCCCTTCTTATTTGTAGAGGTCAAAAAGAGCTTCGATTTGGTATATTATAGGCCCAGTAACGATTTCTGGATCAAGAGTTATGGCCGTATTAAGGCACAGTTTTTTAAATTTTTTTCCTCCAAATCTGAGGAAACCAAGTGAATTTTTGATGAAAAAATTGCATTGGCGGGGTTCGCCCAGACTAATTTGTAGAGCTCAGAAAGTGCTTCGATTTGGAATATTATAGGCCCGGCAACGATTTCTGGATCAAGAGTTATGGCCGTATTCAGGCACAGTTTTTCGATTTTTTTCCTCTAAATCTGAGGATAATAAGTGAATTTTTGCCGAAAAAATTGCATTGGCAGGGTTCGCCCAGCACAATTTGTAAAGCTCGAAAAGTGCTTCGATTTGGAATATTACAGGCCAGCAATGATTTCTGCATCAAGAGTTATGGCTGTATTCAGGCACAGTTTTTCGATTTTTTTCCTCCAAATCTGGTGAAAACAAGTGAATTTTGGCCAAAAAAATTGCGTTGGCCTGGTTCGCCCTGCATAATTTGTAGAGCTCAAAAAGAGCTTCGATTTTGTATATTATAGGCCCAGCAACGATTTCTGGATCAAGAGTTATGGCCGTATTCAGGCACAGTTTTTCGATTTTTTTTCCACCAAATCTGAGGAAAACAAGTGAATTTTTGCCGAAAAAATGGCATTGGCGAGGTTCGCCTAGCCTAATTAGTAGAGCTCGAAAAGAGCTTCGATTTGGTATATTACAGGCCTTGCAACGATTTCTGCATAAAGAGTTATGGCCGTAATCAGGCACAGTTTTTCGATTTTTTTTCCACCAAATATGATGAAAACAATTGAATTTTGGCCAAAAAAATTGTGTTGGCCTGGTTCGCCCTGCCTAATTTGTAGATGTCCAAAAGAGCTTCGATTTGGTATATTATAGGCCCAGCAACGATTTCTGGATCAAGAGTTATGGCCGTATTCAGGCACAGTTTTTCCAATTTTTTTCCTCCAAATCTGAGGAAACCAAGTGAATTTTTGCTGAAAAAATTGCATTGGCAGGGTTCGCCCATACTAATTTGTAGAGCTCAAAAAGAGCTTCGATTTGGAATATAATAGGCCCAGCAACGATTTCTGGATCAAGTGTTATGACCGTATTCAGGCACAGTTTATCGATTTTTTTTCCTCCAAATCTGAGGAAAGCAAGTGAATTTTTGCCAAAAAATTGCATTGGCGATATTCGCCGTGCCTAATTTGTAGACCTCAAAAAGAGCTTCGATTTGGTATAATACAGGCCCAGCAACGATTTCTGGATCAAGAGTTGTAGCCGTATTCAAGTACAGTTTTTCGATTTTTTTCCTCAAAATCTGATGAAAACAAGTGAACTTTGGCTGAAAAAAATGCGTTGGCTGGGTTTGCCCTGCCTAATTTGTAGAGCTCAAAAAGAGCTTCGGTTTGGTATATTATAGGCCCAGCAACGATTTCTGGATCAAGAGTTATGGCCGTATTCAGGCACAGTTTTTCGATTATTTTTCCTCCAAATTTGATGAAAACAAGTGAATTTTGGCCGAAAAAATTGCGTTGGCCGGGTTCGCCCTGCCTAAATTGTAGAGCTAAAAAAGGGCTTCAATTTGGTATATTACAAGCCCAACAACGATTTCTGTATCAAGAGCTTTGGCCGTATTCAGGGACAGGTTTTCGATTTTTTTTCCTCCAAATCTGATGAAAACAAGTGAAATTTGGCCGAAAAAATTGCGTTGGCGGGGGTCGCCCTGCCTAATTTTTAGAGCTCAAAAAGAGCTTTGATTTGGTATATTATAGTCCCAGCAACGATTTCCAGAGCAGGATTTATGGCCGTATTTAGTCACTGTTTTTTAAATTTTTTTCCTCCAAATCTGATGAAAACAAGTGAATTTTTGCCAAAAAAATTGAGTTGGCAGGGATCGCCCTGCCTAATTTGTAGAACTCAAAAAGAACTTCGTTTTGGTATATTATAGGCGCAACAACGACTTCTGGATCAAGAGTTATGGCCGTATTCAGTTACTATTTTTTAATTTTATTCCTCCAAATCTGATGAAAACAAGTGAATTTTGGCTGAAAAAGTTGCATTGGCGGGGTTCTCCCAGCCTAATTTGTAGAGCTCGAAAAGAGCTTCGATTTGGTATATCTTACGCCCAGCAACGATTTCTGGATCAAGAGTTATGGCCGTATTCAAGCACAGTTTTTCGATTTTTTTTCCTCCAAATATGATGAAAACAAGTGTTATTTGGCCGAAAAAATTGCGTTGGCCGGGTTCACCCTACCTAATTTTTATAGCTCAAAAAGAGCTTCGATTTGGTATATTATAGGCCCAGCAACAATTTCTGGATCAAGAGTTATGGCCGTATTCAGTCACTGTTTTTCAATTTTTGTTCCTCCAATTCTGATGAAAACAAGTGAATTTTCATCGATAAAATTGTGTTTGCGGGTTTCGCCCTGCCGAATTTGTAGAGCACAAAATGTGCTTCGATTTGCTATGTTATAGGTCCAGCAACGATTTCTAGATCAAGAGTTGTGGCCGTATTGAGGCACAGTCTTTCGATTTTTTTTCCTCCAAATCTTATGAAAACAAGTGAATTTTGGCCAAAAAAATTGCATTGGCCGGGTTTGCCCTACCTAATTTGCAGAGCTCAAAAAGTGCTTCGATTTGGAATATTATAGGCCCGGCAACGATTTCTGGATCAAGAGTTATGGCCGTATTCAGTCACTGTTTTTCGATTTTTTTTCCTCAAAATCTGATTAAAATTGCATTGGCGGGGTTCGCCCAGCCTAATTTGTCGCGCTTGAAAAGTGCTTCGATTTTGTATATAAAAGTGCTAGCAATGATTTCTTGATCAAGAGTTATGGCCGTATTCAGGCAAAGTTTTTCGATTTTTTTTCCTCCAAATCTGAGGAAACCAAGTGAATTTTTGCTGAAAAAATTGCATTGGCGGGGTTCGCCCAGACTAATTTGTAGAGCTCAAAAAGTGCTTCGATTTGGAATATTATAGGCCCGGCAACGATTTCTGGATCAAGAATTATGGCCGTATTCAGTCACTGTTTTTCGATTTTTCTTCCTCAAAATCTGATGAAAACAAGTGAATTTTTGCCGAAAAAATTGAGGTTGCCGGGTTCGCCCTACCTAATTTGTAGAGCTCAAAAAGCGCTGCGATTTGGTATATTATAGGCCCAGCAACGGTTTCTGGATCAAGAGTTATGGTCGTATTCAGTCATTGTTTTTCAATTTTTTCTCCTCCAAATCTAATGAAAACAAGTGAATTTTTGCCGAAAGAATTGCGTTGGTGGGGTTCGCCCTGCCTAATTTGTAGGGCTCAAAATGCGCTTCGATTTGGTATATCATAGGCCGAGCAACAATTTCTGGATCAAGACTTGTGGCCTTATTCAGGCACAGTTTTTTGATTTTTTTTTCCTCCAAATCTGCGGAAAACAAGTGAATTTTTGCAAAAACAATTGCATTGGCGGGGTTCGCCCAGCCTAATTTGTCGAGCTTGAAAAGTGCTTCGATTTGGTATATAAAAGGCCTAGCAACGATTTCTGGATCAAGAGTTATGGCCGTATTCAGGCAAAGTTTTTCAATTTTTTTTCCTCCAAATCTGATGAAAACAAGTGAATTTTGGCCAAAAAAATTGCGTTGGCCGGGTTCACCCTACCTAAATTGTAGAGCACAAAGACAGCTTCAATTTGGTATATTATAGGCCCAGCAACGATTTCTACATCAAGAGTTATGGCCGTATACAGTCACTGTTTTTGAATTTTTTTTCCACCAAATCTAATGAAAACAAGTGAATTTTGGCCGAAAAAATTGCGTTGGTGGGGTTTGCCCTACCTATTTTGTAGTGCTCAAAATTGTAGAGCACAAAGACAGCTTCGATTTGGTATATTATCGGCCCAGCAACAATTTCTGGATCAAGAGTTGTGGCCGTATTCAGGCACAGTTTTTTGATTTTTTTTCCTCCAAATCTGACGAAAACAAGTGAATTTTTGCCGAAAAAATTGCATTGGTGGGGTTCGCCCAGTCTAATTTGTAGAGCATGAAAAGTGCTTCGATTTGGTATATAAAAGGCCCAGCAACGATTTCTGGATCAAGAGTTATGGCTGTATTCAGGCACAGTTTTTCGATTTTTTTTCCTCCAAATCTGATGAAAACAAGTGAATTTTGGCCGAAAAAATTGCGTTTCCCGGGTTCGCCCTACCTAATTTGTAGAGCTCAAAAAGAGCTTCGATTTGGTTTATTATAGGCCCAGCAACGATTTCTGGATCAAGAGTTATGGCCGTATTTAGTCACTGTTTTTCATTTTTTTCCCTCCGAATCTGATGAAAACAAGTGAATTTTGGCCGAAAAAATTGCATTGGCGGGGTTCGCCCAACCTAATTTGTAGAGCTCGAAAAGAGCTTCGATTTTGTAGATTATAGGCCCAACAACGATTT
The DNA here is from genome assembly GCA_029231665.1 of Morus indica. Classification (NCBI taxonomy): domain Eukaryota; kingdom Viridiplantae; phylum Streptophyta; class Magnoliopsida; order Rosales; family Moraceae; genus Morus; species Morus indica. The sequence continues at coordinate 1,144,948 of JACAGA010000022.1, forward strand.
CTGGATCAAGAGTTATGGCCGTATTCAGGCTCCGTTTTTCAATTTTTTTCTCCAAATCTAATGAAAACAAGTGAATTTTGGCCGAAAAAATTACGTTGGCGGGGTTCGTCCTGCCTAATTTGTAGAGCTCAAAAATAGCTTCGATTTGGTATATTATAGGCCCGGCAACGATTTCTGGATCAAGAGTTATGACCGTATTCAGGTACAGTTTTTAAATTTTTTTTCCTCCAAATAGGAGGAAAACAAGTAACTTTTTGCCGAAAAAATTGCATTGGTGGGGTTCGCGCAGAAAAATTAGTAGAGCTCGAAGAGTGCTTCGATTTGGTATATTACAGGCCCAGCAACGATTTCTGTATCAAGAGTTATGGCCGTATTCAGGTGCAGTTTTTCAATTTTTTTTCCTCAAAATCTGATGAAAACAAGTGAATTTTTGCCGACAAAATTGAGGTTGGCGGGTTCGCCCTACCTAATTTGTAAAGCTCAAAAAGCGCTTCGATTTGGTATATTATAGGCCCAGCAACGATTTATGGATCAAGAGTTATGGCCGTATTCAGTTAATGTTTTTCAATTTTTTCTCCTCCAAATCTAATGAAAACAAGTGAATTTTTGCCAAAAGAATTGCGTTGGTGGGGTTCACCCTGCCTAATTTGTAGAGCTCAAAAAGAGCTTCGATTTTGTATATTATAGGCCCAACAACGATTTCTGGATCAAGACTTATGGCCGTATTCAGGCACCGTTTTTTGATTTTTTTTCCTCCAAATCTGATGAAAACAAGTTAATTTTGGCCGAAAAAATTGCGTTGGCCGGGTTCACCATGCCTAATTTGTCGAGCTCGAAAAGAGCTTCGATTTGGTATATTATAGGCCCAGCAACGATTTCTGGATCAAGAGTTATGGCCGTATTCAGGCACAGTTTTTCAATTTTTTTTCCTCCAAATCTGAGGAAACCAAGCGAATTTTGGCCGAAAAAATTGCGTTGGCGAGGTTCATCCTGCCTAATTTCTAGAGCCTAAGAAGAGCTTCGATTTGGCATATTATTGGCCCAGCAAAGATTTTTTGATCAAGAGTTATGGTCGTATTGAGGCATAGTTTTTCGATTTTTTTCCTCTAAATCTAATGAAAACAAGTGAATTTTGGCCGAAAAAATTGTGTTGGCGGGGTTCGTCCTCCGTAATTTGTGGCGCTCAAAAAGAGCTTCGATTTGGTATTTTATAGGATCAGCAACGATTTCTGGATCAAGAGTTATGGCCGTATTCAGTCACTGTTTTTCAATTTTTTTTCCTTCAAATCTGATGAAAACAAGTGAATTTTGGCTGAAAAAATTGCATTGGCGGGGTTCGCAAAATGTAATTTGTCGGGCTCGAAAAGAGCTTCGATTTGGTGTATCATAGGCCCAGCAACGATTTCTGGATCAAGAGTTATGGCCGTATTGAGGCATAGTTTTTCGATTTTTTTCCTCCAAATCTAATGAAAACAAGTGAATTTTGACCGAAAAAATTGCGTTGGCGCGGTTCGTCCTGCCTAATTTGTAGAGCTCAAAAATAGCTTCGATTTGGTATATTATAGGCCTGGCAACGATTTCTGGATCAAGAGTTATGACCGTATTCAGGCACAGTTTTTCAATTTTTTTTCCTCCAAATATGAGGAAAACAAGTGAATTTTTGCCGAAAAAATTACATTGGCGGGGTTCGCCCAGAAAAATTTGTACAGCTCGAAAAGTGCTTCGATTTGGTATATTACAGGCCCAGCAACGATTTCTGGATCAAGAGTTATGGCCAAATTCAGGTATAGTTTTTCGATTTTTTTTCCTCCAAATCTGATGAAAACAATTGAATTTTGGCCGAAAAAATTGCGTTGGCCTGGTTCGCGCTGCCTAATTTGTAGACCTCAAAAAGAGCTTCGATTTTGTATATTATAGGCCCAGCAACGATTTCTGGATCAAGAGTTATGGCCGTATTCAGGCACAGTTTTTCGATTTTTTTTCCTCCAAATCTGAGGAAAGCAAGTGAATTTTTGCTGAAAAAGTTACATTGGCGGGATTCGCCCAGACTAATTTGGTATATTACAGGCCCAGCAACGATTTCTGGATCAAGAGTTATGGCCGTATTCAGGCATAGTTTTTTGATTTTTTTCCCCCAAATCTGATTAAAACAAGTGAATTTTTGCCTAAAAAATTGCGTTGGCCTGGTTCACCCTGCATAATTTGTAGAGCTCAAAAAGAGCTTCGATTTGGTATATTATAGGCCCAGCAACGATTTCTGGATCAAGAGTTATGGCCGTATTCGGTCACTGTTTTTCAATTTTTTTTCTTCCAAATCTGATGAAAACAAGTGAATTTTTGCCGAAAAAATTGCATCGGCGGGTTTCGCCCCGCCTAATTTGTAGAGCTCAAAAAGTGCTTCGATTTGGAATATTATAGGCCCAGCAACTATTTCTGGATCAAGAGTTATGGTCGTATTCAGGCACAGTTTTTCGATTTTTTTCCTCCAAATCTGAGGAAAACAAGTGACTTTTTGCGGAAAAAATGGCATTGGCGGGGTTCGCCTAGCCTAATTTGTAGAGCTCAAAGAGAGCTTCGATTTGGTATATTACAGGCCCAACAACGATTTCTGGATCAAGAGTTATGGCCGTATTCAAGTACAGTTTTTCGATTTTTTTTCCTCCAAATCTGATGAAAACAAGTGAATTTTGGCCGAAAAAATTGCGTTGGCCGGGTTTGCCCTGTCGAATTTGTAGAGCTCAAAAAGAGCTTCGGTTTGGTATGTTATAGGCCCAGCAACGATTTCTGGATCAAGAGTTATGGCCGTATTAAGTCACTGTTTTTCAATTTTTTTTCCTCCAAATCTGATGAAAACAAGTGAATTTTGGCCAAAAAAATTGCATTGGTGGGGTTCGCGCTGCCTAATTTGTAGAGCTCGAAAAGAGCTTCGATTTGGTATATTACAGGCCCAGCAACAATTTCTGGATCAAGAGTTATGGTCGTATTCAGGCACAGTTTTTTGATTATTTTTCCTCCAAATATGATGAAAACAAGTGAATTTTGGCCGAAAAAATTACATTGGCCGGGTTCGCCCTGCCTAAATTGTAGAGCTCAAAAAGAGCTTCGATTTGGTATATTGGCTTAGTTCGGTAATGCTGCGGATTTTAGAAAAATTGCTTTTAGCTGTGCTGAAGGAAGAAACGGCTGTTCTAAGAAGCGGCTGAGTGTTTGGTAAACTAGCTGTGCTGGTTCTAAAATCAGTATAATAGCGTTTGGTAAATTTTGAGGTGGAATTGCTGTGGATATGTAAAATGACCAAACTAGACATGATATGAAACTTAAATATATATAATTATTTTTGGTATTTAAAAATACTTGTTTAACTTTAAAAACACATAATGTTATGATTTTGAATTTTTTAACAATAAATTTATGATAATTAATTCTTTTTTTTTTTTCATTTCTTCATTCACAATATAATTACAACTAAAAAGAGAATTAATGAGTAAGCAATTTGTTGAACAAAAATGTACATTTCATGTTCAAAAAACTGACAGAGTCATTAAAAAAATTAAGTCGTGTTCATTAAACTTGTCGCAATTTGATCTCGTACTTCAACCATTTCTTGTGATAGTGAAGCTTCATCTTCTTCTACATTGTCCTCCAATTAATGCTCTTCATAAATAAAAACATCTAGATTATTCTCGATTTCTTAAAAATGTCGATCACGTTTATCATGCATCCTAATATAGTTATGAAGCGCCATTGTTGCAATAACTATTTTTACTTGCTTCTTAAATGACACAAACATGATATGCAAAGTTGTGCAAAAAAATGGAAAACTTTGTAGAGCTCAAGACGTTATATTTGTAAGTATTTGAACAATCAACTTTTTTATATAGGCAAACAAACTAGTTCACTGGCAGCTTCATCAAATGTGATTGGTTGTAAACTTTGGCTAGCTAGCAAAACCGAACAAATTTTGAGATGCCCTGGTGCACTCCCTGATACCTGTCTCCCAACAAATCTTTTTTTTTTCTTTTTGAATGCAACAATCTTATATAATTTATTAAGAAGAAGACGAGAAGAAGCTGCTCTACGAGAATGTTGAATAGACACATTTATGCTTTTATTTCCCCTGGATGCATGTTAAGAAGTTGATGTTTATGGAATTACTTTAGTTTTCCAGAAAATGAAAAAATAGTTTCTCAGAAAATGAAAAAACATAAGAAGCCAACTAGAAGATATTATCGTTTCAAAACAAGAGTGCACAAGTCACAGTCCATTCTTTTGTCATTACGACCATTATTCTTCTATCATTGTTGTACAACAATCCCAAGGATTTACAAAGAAAGTTCCCAGAGCTACTATTTATATTTTTATAAATGAAAGAATTCTAATATCTGCTTTTTTTCTAATTTTCTTCCACCTTGTGTTGTTTCCTCTTTCTTTCCATATCTACAAACTCCCTAATAAATTTCCCCCTAATCATCCTTTAACCAATCGGGATACACAAAAAGTGATAGTTTGCCAAACAAGTTGCAGCCTCCTTTTAGGCTTGTAGAGATATCCGAGTTTTTATTGGTTTCAGCTTCAAGCCCATACTTTCGGGCGAAAAAAGCTCCGGAGCTATGCACAATGGACTCAGCGGACTTCGTGGGCTGACATTTGACTGAGTTAGCCTGTACAAGCCATACCCCATGAGAAAATACTCCAATGGTATCAACATGGCATGAGGCTGCTCCTCTGTCACCATTGACCCACATGCCTGAACCTGTGGTTAAACACCCTCCTAGCAATAAGCTTTTATTTTCTTCTTTAAACATTACATTCAAGATTATAACACAGTGAAGCAGAGCTGAGCGACATACCTACAACCAAGACACCATGCCGTCTATCTAGTTTTGAGGTCATATAGAGAGCTTCGGAATGAAGAGGAGAGCTATCCCCGATAAAAATTAGCGAACGACACTGCAGTTTTCGTAATCCATCTGCAATGTTGGGTCTCCTGCCAGATGCAGTTTTCGTAATCCATCAGAAAAAAAGCTCAAAGAGTTTTGCTTTTGCCAATTACTGCACTTTGAACTATTAAGAGTGCTTTTCTATGATAAATGTTCCTCAAAAGAACTTGAAATCAGCTACAAACTTGTTGACTGTTTGGAAAAACAAGACAATAAAAAAAATAACTCAGCTTCAGGACCCAAAAGAAAACAAAAGCAAACAGCTCAAATCCCATGTACCATTCACAAAAATTCCAACATATATATAACACTACAAATTTTTGTTTTTTTTCCTAGGACAAAAAACATTAATACATGCGTCCCATGCACTGAAAAAAGTTATAATTTGACACTTAATTCAACCATTTTGCACCATCACGATTTTGAGCATCTCAACAATCAAGGTTTTTAAAGCAAAAATTTACTTTGAAACACATTAAAGATGTTGCCCTGTAACATTATCTTCCAAATAACAGCAACTAGTCATCAAAAAACGACAACTATATAAATAAAACAAACAACCAGATAGATGCCAACAAGCTTCAGTCCAATCTATGGAGATAATTATTTCGTTCTTAGTAATTTTCACCAGTTTCCAAACCAATGCAATCTATGGAAGTTCTGTGATTACTTCAGCATATGCGAAACTTTTACATTTACATATAACAATCACGGATTTGTAAAGAGAGTTCATATTTTCTTATGCTACTTGTGTTTGACTTGGTGGTTTAGAGATTTGCTCGTGGGGCCTTTATTTAAGCTTGTTAGCAAAACTTTTACATTTACATATAGCAATCACGGATCAAAGTTTCAAACCATAAACAAACAATCATAATCAGAAACCTATAATCAGAAAGCATCAACACGCACCCTCAACAATGCTCAACCATTTTTCTGCAAAACCCATAATCAGAAACCTAAAACCCACAAACAAATAGAGGTTTACCTCTTGATCTAATGATGGGCAGTCGAAGGAGGAGATGGGATATCGGTAAACCGAACCCTCAACAATGCTCAGCCATTTTTCTGCGAAAATCAGAAACCTAAAACCCAAAATATTCAAACTAAAAATCAGACCTAAAAATTGAAATGTTCAAACTAAAAATCGCGCGGTTGGAGAAGCTTACGTCTTGATTTGATGACGAGAGATGAGCAGTCGGAGGAGGAGAAGGGAGACCGGCAACGGAGAGATCAATCTGGCGGAGGACAAACCAAACGAGCTCCGAACCGCCAACAGAGAGATCAACTAGCGAACGGAGAGAGAGGCCGGTGAACGGAGCCGGGGAACTTTGATTCGAATGGCGAGGAGAGGAGAGGAACACAGAAAAAATTTTCGAAGAGGAGGAGATGAAGGCTCAGATACGAGTGGAAGAGAGGAGGAGAGAGACTAACCCGAAAATGGGTTGTAAATTTCAGAATTCAGTGGGGGTAAAATTGGAAATAAAAAATTTCATTAAACACTCAAAATGAATTCCCGCATCAGCTGAAATTAGAATCAGCCTAAAGGCTGATTCTGCTTTTAGCTTCGGATGGGCGGAAAATTTCTTAAAAATCTATTTTACCAAACAAGATTTGAGCTTTTAGATTCTCGGATAAGTGCTTTTTCTCTCCTAAAAGCAATACCAAACCCACCCATTATATGCCCAGCAACGATTTCTGGATCAAGAGTTATGGCCGTATTCAGGCACAGTTTTTCAATTTTTTTTCCCCCAAATCTGAGGAAACAAAGTGAATTTTTGCTGAAAAAATTGCATTGGCGGGGTTCGCCCAGACTAATTTATAGAGCCCAAAAAGAGCTTCGATTTGGTATATTATAGGCCCAGTTACGATTTCTGGATCAAGAGTTGTGGCTGTATTCAGGCATAGTTTTTCGATTTTTTTTCCTCCAAATATGATGAAACCAAGTGAATTTTGGTAGAAAAAATTGCATTGGCCGGGTTCGCCCTGCCTAATTTGTAGAGTTCAAATATTGCTTTGATTTGGTATATTATAGGCCCAGCAACGATTTCTGGATCAAGAGTTATGGCCGGATTCAGGCACAGTTTTTCAATTTTTTTTCCTCCAAATCTGAGGAAAACAAGTGAATTTTTGCCGAAAAAATTGCATTGGCGGGGTTCGCCCAGCCTAATTTGTGGAGCTCAAAAAGAGCTTCGATTTGGTATATTACAGGCCCAGCAACGATTTCTGGACCAAGAGTTATGGCCGTATTTAGGCACAGTTTTTCGATTTTTTTACTCAAAATCTGATGAAAACAAGTGAATTTTAGCCGAAAAAATTGCGTTGGATGGGTTCGCCCCGCCTTATTTGTAGAGTTCAAAAAAAGCTTCGATTTGGTATATTATAGGCCCAGCAACGATTTCTGGATCAAGAGTTATGGCCGTATTCAGTCACTGTTTTTCAATTTTTTTTCCTCCAAATCTGATGAAAACAAGTAAATTTTGGCCGAAAAAATTGCGTTGGCGGGGTACGCCCTGCCTGATTTGTAGAGCTCAAAAAGATATTCGATTTCGTATATTATAGGCCCAGCAACAATTTCTGGACCAACAGTTATGGCTGTATTAAGGCACAGTTTTTCAATTTTTTTTCCTCCAAATCTGATGAAAACAAGTGAATTTTAGCCGAAAAAATTGCGTTGGATGGGTTCGCCCCGCCTTATTTGTAGAGCTCAAAAAAAGCTTCGATTTGTTATACTATAGGCCCAGCAACGATTTCTGGATCAAGAGTTATGGCCGTATTCAGTCACTGTTTTTCAATTTTTTTTCCTCCAAATCTGAGGAAAACAAGTGAATTTTGGCCGAAAAAATTGCGTTGGCAGTGTTCGCCCTGCCTAGTTTGTAGAGCCCAAAAAGAACTTCGATTTGGTATATTATAGGCGCAGCAACGATTTCTGGATCAAGAGTTATGGCCGTATTCAGTCACTGTTTTTCAATTTTTTTTCCTCCAAATCTGATGAAAACAAGTGAATTTTGGTTGAAAAAATTTCATTTGCGGGGTTCGCCCAGAAAAATTTGTAACGCTCGAAAAGTGTTTCGATTTGGTATATTACAGGCCCAGCAACGATTTCTGGATCAAGAGTTATGGCCGTATTCAGGTACAGTTTTTCGAAAATCTGATGAAAACAATTGAATTTTGGCCGAAAAAATTGCGTTGGCCGTTCTTGCCCTGCCTAATTTGTAGAGCTCAAAAAGAGCTTCGGTTTGGTATATTATAGGCCCAGTAAGGATTTCTGGATCAAGAGTTATGGCCGTAATCAGTCACTGTTTTTCACTTTTTTTCCTCCAAATCTGATGAAAACAAGTAAATTTTGGCCGAAAAAATTGCGTTGGATGGGTTCGCCGCCTTATTTGTGGAGTTCAAAAAAAGCTTCGATTTGGTATATTATAGGCCCAGCAAAGATTTCTGGATCAAGAGTTATGGCCGTATTCAGTCACTGTTTTTCAATTTTTTTCCTAAAATCTGATGAAAACAAGTGAATTTTGGCTGAAAAAATTGCGTTGATGGGGTTCGCCCAGAAAAATTTGTAGAGCTCAAAAAGTGCTTCGATTTGGTATATTACGGGCCCAGCAACGATTTCTAGATCAAGAGTTATGGCCGTATTCAGGTACAGTTTTTCAATTTTTTTTCCTCCAAATCTGATGAAAACAATTGAATTTTGGCTGAAAAAATTGCGTTGGCCGGGGTTGCCCTGCCTAATTTGTAGAGCTCAAAAGAGCTTCGATTTGGTATATTACAGGCCCAACAAGGATTTCTGCATCAAGAGTTATGGCCGTATTCAGGGACAGGTTTTCGATTTTTTTTCCTCCAAATCTGATGAAAACAAGTGAATTTTAGCCGAAACAAGTGAATTTTTGCCAAAAAAATTGCATGTGCGGGGTTCGCCCGACCTAATTTGTAGAGCTCGAAAAGAGCTTCGATTTGGTATATTACAGGCCCAGCAACGATTTCTGGATCAAGAGTTATGGCCGTATTCAGGCACAGTTTTTCGATTTTTTTTCTTCCAAATCTGATGAAAACAAGTGAATTTTGACCGAAAAAATTGCGTTGTACGGGTTCGCCCCGCCTTATTTGTAGAATTCAAAAAAAGCTTTGATTTGGTATATTATAGGCCCAGCAACGATTTTTGGATCAAGAGTTATGGCCGTATTCAGTCACTGTTTTTCAAATTTTTTTCCTCCAAATCTGATGAAAACAAGTGACTTTTGGCCGAAAATATTGCGTTGGCGGGGTTCGCCCTGCCTAATTTGTAGAGCTCAAAAAGAGTTTCGATTTTGTATATTATAGGCCCAGCAATGATTTCTGGAGCAAGAGTTATGGCCGTATTCGGGCACAGTTTTTTGATTTTTTTTCCCCAAAATCTGATGAAAACAAGTGAATTTTGGCCGAAAAAATTGCGTTGGACGGATTAGCCCCGCCTTATTTGTAGAATTCAAAAAAAGCTTCGATTTGGTATATTATAGGCCCAGCAACGATTTCTGGATCAAGAGTTATGGCCGTATTCAGTCACTGTTTTTCAATTTTTTTTCCTCCAAATCAGATGAAAACAAGTGACTTTTGGCCGAAAATATTGCGTTGGCGGGGTTCGCCCTGCCTAATTTGTAGAGCTCAAAAAGAGTTTCGATTTGGTATATTATAGGCCCAGCAATGATTTCTGGACCAAGAGTTATGGCCGTATTCGGGCACAGTTTTTTTGATTCTTTTTTCCTCCAAATCTGATGAAAACAAGTGAATTTTGGCTGAAAAAATTGCGTTGGGCGGATTCGCCCCGCCTTATTTTTAGAATTCAAAAAAAACTTCGATTTGGTATATTATAGGCCCAGCAACGATTTCTGGATCAAGAGTTATGGCCGTATTCAGTCACTGTTTTTCAATTTTTTTTCCTCCAAATCTGATGAAAACAAGTGAATTTTGGCCGAAAAAATTGCGTTGGCGGGGTTCACCCTGCCTAATTTGTAGAGCTCAAAAAGAGCTTCGATTTGTATATTATAGGCCCAGCAAGATTTCTGGACCAAGAGTTATGGCCGTATTCAGGCACAGTTTTTCGATTTTTTTCCTCCAAATCTGATGAAAACAAGTGAATTTTGACCGAAAAATTGCGTTGGCGATTCGCCCCGCCTTATTTGTAGATTCAAAAAAAGTTCGATTTGGAATATTATAGGCCCAGCAACGATTTCTGGATCAAGAGTTATGGCCGTATTCGTCACTGTTTTTCAATTTTTTTTCCTCCAAATCTGATGAAAACAAGTGACTTTTGGCCGAAAAAATTGCGTTGGCGGGGTTCACCCTGCCTAAATTGTAGAGCTCAAAAAGAGCTTCGATTTGGTATGTTATAGGCCCAGCAAGGATTTCTGGACCAAGAGTTATGGCCGTATTCAGGCACAGTTTTTCGATTTTTTTTCCTCCAAATCTGATGAAAACAAGTGAATTTTGACCGAAAAAATTGCGTTGGGTGGGTTCGCCCCGCCTTATTTGTAGAATTCAAAAATGGCTTCGATTTGGTATATTATAGGCCCAGCAACGATTTCTGGATCAAGAGTTATGGCCGTATTCAGTCTCTGTTTCTCAATTTCTTTTCCTCCAAATCTGAGGAAAACAAGTGAAATTTTGCCGAAAAAATTGCATTGGCGGGGTTCGCCCAGCCTAATTTGTTGAGCTCGAAAAGTGCTTCGATTTGGTATTTTACAGTCCCAGCAACGATTTCTGGAGCAAGAGTTATGGCCGTAGTCAGGCACCGTTTTTCATTTTTTTTCCTCCAAATCTGATGAAAACAATTGAATTTTGGCAAAAAAAATTGCGTTGGCCTGGTTCGCCATGCCCATTTTGTAGAGCTCGAAAAGAGCTTCGATTTGGTATATTGCAGGCCCAGCAACGATTTCTGGATCAAGAGTTATGGCCGCATTCAGGCACAGTTTTTCAATTTTTTTTCCTCCAAATATGAGGAAAACAAGTGAATTTTTGCCAAAAAAATTTCATGTGCGGGGTTCGCCCGACCTAATTTGTAGAGCTCGAAAAGAGCTTCGATTTGGTATATTACAGGCCCAGCAACGATTTCTGGATCAAGAGTTATGGCCGTATTCAGGCACAGTTTTTCGATTTTTTTTCCTCCAAATCTGATGAAAACAAGTGAATTTTGACCGAAAAAATTGCGTTGGACGGGTTCGCCCCGCCTTATTTGTAGAATTCAAAAAAAGCTTCGATTTGGTATATTATAGGCCCAGCAACGATTTCTGGATCAAGAGTTATGGCTGTATTCAGTCACTGTTTTTCAATTTTTTTTCCTCCAAATCTGATGAAAACAAGTGAATTTTGGCCGAAAAAATTGCATTGGCGGGGTTCGCCCTGCCTAGTTTGTAGAGCTCAAAAAGAACTTCAATATGGTATATTATAGGCGCAGCAACGATTTCTGGATCAAGAGTTAAGGCCGAATTCAGTCACTGTTTTTCAATTTCTTTTCCTCCAAATCTGATGAAAACAAGTGAATTTTGGCTGAAAAAATTACATTGGCGGGGTTCCTCCAGAAAAATTTGTAAAGCTCGAAAAGTGCTTCGATTTGGTATATTACAGGCCCAGCAACGATTTCTGGATCAAGAGTTATGGCCGGCCGTATTCAGGTACAGTTTTTCGATTTTTTTCCTCCAAATCTGATGAAAACAATTGAATTTTGGCCGAAAAAATTGCGTTGGCCGGGGTTGCCCTGCCTAATTTGTAGAGCTCAAAAAGAGCTTCGGTTTGGTATGTTATAGGCCCCGCAACGATTTCTGGATCAAGAGTTATGGCCGTATTCAGTCACAGTTCTTCGATTATTTTTCCTCCAAATCTGATGAAAACAAGTGAATTTTGGCCGATAAAATTGCGTTGGCCGGATTCGCCCTGCCTAAATTGTAGAGCTCGAGAAGAGCTTTGATTTGCTATATTATAGGCCCAGCAACGATTTCTGGATCAAGAGTTATGGCCGTATTCAGTCACTGTTTTTTAATTTTTTTTCCTCCAAATTTGAGGAAAACATGTGAATTTTTGCCGAAAAAATTGCATTGGCGGGGTTCGCCCAGCCTAATTTGTAGAGCTCGAAAAGAGCTTCGATTTGGTATTTTACAGGCCCAGCAACGATTTCTGGATCAAGAGTTATGGCCGTAGTCAGGCACCGTTTTTCATTTTTTTTTCCTCCAAATCTGATGAAAACAATTGAATTTTGGCAAAAAAAATTGCGTTGGCCTGGTTCGCCATGCCCATTTTGTAGAGCTCGAAAAGAGCTTCGATTTGGTATATTACAGGCCCAGCAACGATTTCTGGATCAAGAGTTATGGCCGCATTCAGGCACAGTTTTTCAATTTTTTTTCCTCCAAATCTGAGGAAAACAAGTGAATTTTTGCCAAAAAAATTGCATGTGCGGGGTTCGCCCGACCTAATTTGTAGAGCTCGAAAAGAGCTTCGATTTGGTATATTACAGGCCCAGCAACGATTTTTGGATCAAGAGTTATGGCCGTATTCAGGCACAGTTTTTCAATTTTTTTTCTTCCAAATCTGATGAAAACAAGTGAATTTTGACCGAAAAAATTGCGTTGGACGGGTTCGCCCCGCCTTATTTGTAGAATTCAAAAAAAGCTTCGATTTGGTATATTATAGGCCCAGCAACGATTTCTGGATCAAGAGTTATGGCCGTATTCAGTCACTGTTTTTCAATTTTTTTTCCTCCAAATCTGATGAAAACAAGTGACTTTTGGCCGAAAAAATTGTGTTGGCGGGGTTCACCCTGCCTAAATTGTAGAGCTCAAAAAGAGCTTCGATTTGGTATATTATAGGTCCAGCAAGGATTTCTGGACCAAGAGTTATGGCCGTATTCAGGCACAGTTTTTCGATTTTTTTTCCTCCAAATCTGATGAAAACAAGTGAATTTTGACCGAAAAAATTGCGTTGGATGGGTTCGCCCCGCCTTATTTGTAGAATTCAAAAATGGCTTTGATTTGGTATATTATAGGCCCAGCAACGATTTCTGGATCAAGAGTTATGGCCGTATTCAGTCACTGTTTTTCAATTTCTTTTCCTCCAAATCTGAGGAAAACAAGTGAAATTTTGCCGAAAAAATTGCATTGGCGGGGTTCGCCCAGCCTAATTTGTAGAGCTCGAAAAGTGCTTCGATTTGGTATTTTACAGGCCCAGCAACGATTTCTGGATCAAGAGTTATGGCCGTAGTCAAGCACGGTTTTTCATTTTTTTTCCTCCAAATCTAATGAAAACAATTGAATTGTGGCAAAAAAAATTGCGTTGGCCTGGTTCGCCATGCCCATTTTGTAGAGCTCGAAAAGAGCTTCGATTTGGTATATTACAGGCCCAGCAACGATTTCTGGATCAAGAGTTATACCCGCATTCAGGCACAGTTTTTCAATTTTTTTTCCTCCAAATATGAGGAAAACAAGTGAATTTTTGCCAAAAAAATTGCATGTGCGGGGTTCGCCCGACCTACTTTGTAGATCTCGAAAAGAGCTTCGATTTGGTATATTACAGGCCCAGCAACGATTTCTGGATCAAGAGTTATGGCCGTATTCAGGCACAGTTTTTCAATTTTTTTTCCTCCAAATCTGATGAAAACAAGTGAATTTTGACCGAAAAAATTGCGTTGGACGGGTTCGCCCCGCCTTATTTGTAGAATTCAAAAAAAGCTTCGATTTGGTATATTATAGGCCCAGCAACGATTTCTGGATCAAGAGTTATGGCCGTATTCAGTCACTGTTTTTCAATTTTTTTTCCTCCAAATCTAATGAAAACAAGTGAATTTTCGCCGAAAAAATTGCATTGGCGGGGTTCGCCCTGCCTAGTTTGTAGAGCTCAAAAAGAACTTCAATATGGTATATTATAGGCGCAGCAACGATTTCTGGATCAAGAGTTATGGCCGAATTCAGTCACTGTTTTTCAATTTCTTTTCCTCCAAATCTGATGAAAATAAGTGAATTTTGGCTAAAAAAATTGCTTTGGCGGGGTTCCTCCAGAAAAATTTGTAAAGCTCGAAAACTGCTTCGATTTGGTATATTACAGGCCCAGCAACGATTTCTGGATCAAGAGTTATGGCCGGCCGTATTCTGGTACAGTTTTTCAATTTTTTTCCTCCAAATCTGATGAAAACAATTGAATTTTGGCCGAAAAAATTGCGTTGGCCGGGGTTGCCCTGCTTAATTTGTAGAGCTCAAAAAGAGCTTCGGTTTGGTATGTTATAGGCCCCGCAACGATTTCTGGATCAAGAGTTATGGCCGTATTCAGTCACAGTTCTTCGATTATTTTTCCTCCAAATCTGATGAAAACAAGTGAATTTTGGCCGATAAAATTGCGTTGGCCGATTTCGCCCTGCCTAAATTGTAGAGCTCGAGAAGAGCTTTGATTTGCTATATTATAGGCCCAGCAACGATTTCTGGATCAAGAGTTATGGCCGTATTCAGTCACTGTTTTTCAATTTTTTTTCCTCCAAATTTGAGGAAAACAAGTGAATTTTTGCAGAAAAAATTGCATTGGCGGGGTTCGCCTAGCCTAATTTGTAGAGCTCGAAAAGAGCTTCGATTTGGTATTTTACAGGCCCAGCAACTATTTCTGGATCAAGAGTTATGGCCGTAGTCAGGCACCGTTTTTTATTTTTTTTCCTCCAAATCTGATGAAAACAATTGAATTTTGGGAAAAAAAAATTGCGTTGGCCTGGTTCGCCATACCCATTTTGTAGAGCTCGAAAACAGCTTCGATTTGGTATATTACAGGCCCAGCAACGATTTCTGGATCAAGAGTTATGGCCGCATTCAGGCACAGTTTTTCAATTTTTTTTCCTCCAAATCTGAGGAAAACAAGTGAATTTTTGCCGAAAAAATTGCATTGGCGGGGTTCGCCCAGCCTAATTTGTAGAGCTCGAAAAGAGCTTCGATTTGGTATTTTACAGGCCCAGCAACGATTTCTGGATCAAGAGTTATGGCCGTAGTCAGGCACCGTTTTTCATTTTTTTTCCTCCATATCTGATGAAAACAATTGAATTTTGGCAAAAAAAATTGCGTTGGCCTGGTTCGCCATGCCCATTTTGTAGAGCTCGAAAAGAGCTTCGATTTGGTATATTACAGGCCCAGCAACGATTTCTGGATCAAGAGTTATGCCCGCATTCAGACACAGTTTTTCAATTTTTTTTCCTCCAAATATGAGGAAAACAAGTGAATTTTTGCCAAAAAAAATTGCTTGTGCGGGGTTCGCCCGACCTAATTTGTAGAGCTCGAAAAGAGCTTCGATTTGGTATATTACAGGCCCAGCAACGATTTTTGGATCAAGAGTTATGGCCGTATTCAGGCACAGTTTTTCAATTTTTTTTCTTCCAAATCTGATGAAAACAAGTGAATTTTGACCGAAAAAATTGCGTTGGACGGGTTCGCCCCGCCTTATTTGTAGAATTCAAAAAAAGCTTCGATTTGGTATATTATAGGCCCAGCAACGATTTCTGGATCAAGAGTTATGGCCGTATTCAGTCACTGTTTTTCAATTTTTTTTCCTCCAAATCTAATGAAAACAAGTGAATTTTCGCCGAAAAAATTGCATTGGCGGGGTTCGCCCTGCCTAGTTTGTAGAGCTCAAAAAGAACTTCAATATGGTATATTATAGGCGCAGCAACGATATCTGGATCAAGAGTTATGGCCGAATTCAGTCACTGTTTTTCAATTTCTTTTCCTCCAAATCTGATGAAAATAAGTGAATTTTGGCTGAAAATTTGCATTGGCGGGGTTCCTCCAGAAAAATTTGTAAAGCTCGAAAAGTGCTTCGATTTGGTATATTACAGGCCCAGCAACGATTTCTCGATCAAGAGTCATGGCCGGCCGTATTCAGGTACAGTTTTTCAATTTTTTTCCTCCAAATCTGATGAAAACAATTGAATTTTGGCCGAAAAAATTGCGTTGGCCGGGGTTGCCCTGCCTAATTTGTAGAGCTCAAAAAGAGCTTCGGTTTGGTATGTTATAGGCCCCGCAACGATTTCTGGATCAAGAGTTATGGCCTTATTCAGTCACAGTTCTTCGATTATTTTTCCTCCAAATCTGATGAAAACAAGTGAATTTCGGCTGATAAAATTGCATTGGCCGGATTCGCCCTGCCTAAATTGTAGAGCTCGAGAAGAGCTTTGATTTTCTATATTATAGGCCCAGTAACGATTTCTGGATCAAGAGTTATGGCCGTATTCAGTCACTGTTTTTCAATTTTTTTTCCTCCAAATTTTAGGAAAACGAGTGAATTTTTGCCGAAAAAATTGCATTGGCGGGGTTCGCCCAGCCTAATTTGTAGAGCTCGAAAAGAGCTTCGATTTGGTATTTTACAGGCCCAGCAACGATTTCTGGATCAAGAGTTATGGCCGTAGTCAGGCACCGTTTTTCATTTTTTTTCCTCCAAATCTGATGAAAACAATTGAATTTTGGCAAAAAAATTGCGTTGGCCTAGTTCGCAATGCCCATTTTGTAGAGCTCGAAAAGAGCTTCGATTTGGTATATTACAGGCCCAGCAACGATTTCTGGATCAAGAGTTATGGCCGCATTCAGGCACAGTTTTTCAATTTTTTTTCCTCCAAATCTGAGGAAAACAAGTGAATTTTTGCCAAAAAAATTGCATGTATGGGGTTCGCCCGACCTAATTTGTAGAGCTCGAAAAGAGCTTCGATTTGGTAAATTACAGGCCCAGCAACGATTTCTGGATCAAGAGTTATGGCCGTATTCAGGCACAGTTTTTCGATTTTTTTTCCTCCAAATCTGATGAAAACAAGTGAATTTTGACCGAAAAAATTGCGTTGGACGGGTTCGCCCCGCCTGATTTGTGGAATTCAAAAAAAGCTTCGATTTGGTATATTATAGGCCCAGCAACGATTTCTGGATCAAGAGTTACGGCCGTTTTCAGTAACTGTTTTTCAATTTTTTTTCTTCCAAATCTGATGAAAACAAGTGAATTTTGGCCGAAAAAATTGCATTGGCGGGGTTCGCCCTGCCTAGTTTGTATAGCTCAAAAAGAACTTCAATATGGTATATTATAGGCGCAGTAACGATTTCTGGATCAAGAGTTATGGCCGAATTCAGTCACTGTTTTTCAATTTCTTTTCCTCCAAATCTGATGAAAACAAGTGAATTTTGGCTGAAAAAATTGCATTGGCGGGGTTCCTCCAGAAAAATTTGTAAAGCTCGAAAAGTGCTTCGATTTGGTATATTACAGGCCCAGCAACGATTTCTGGATCAAGAGTTATGGCCGGCCGTATTCAGGTACAGTTTTTCAATTTTTTTCCTCCAAATCTGATGAAAACAATTGAATTTTGGCCGAAAAAATTGCTTTGGCCGGGGTTGTCCTGCCTAATTTGTAGAGCTCAAAAAGAGCTTCGGTTTGGTATGTTATAGGCCCCGCAACGATTTCTGGATCAAAAGTTATGGCCGTATTCAGTCACAGTTCTTCGATTATTTTTCCTCCAAATCTGATGAAAACGAGTGAATTTTGGCAGATAAAATTGCGTTGGCCGGATTCGCCCTGCCTAAATTGTAGAGCTCGAGAAGTGCTTTGATTTGCTATATTATAGGCCCAGCAACGATTTCTGGATCAAGAGTTATGGCCGTATTCAGTCACTGTTTTTCAATTTTTTTTCCTCCACATCTGAGGAAAACATGTGAATTTTTGCCAAAAAAATTGCATTGGCGGGGTTCGCCCAGCCTAATTTGTAGAGCTCGAAAAGAGCTTCGATTTGGTATTTTACAGGCCCAGCAACGATTTCTGGATCAAGAGTTATGGCCGTAGTCAGGCACCGTTTTTCATTTTTTTTCCTCCAAATCTGATGAAAACAAGTGAATTTTGGCCGAAAAAATTGCGTTTGCCGGGTTTGCCCTGCCTCATTTGTAGAGCTCAAAAAGAGCTTCGGTTTGGAATATTATAGGCCCAACAACGATTTCTAGATCAAGAGTTATAGCCGTATTCAGGCACAGTTTTTCAATTTTTTTTCCTTCATATCTGACGAAAACAAGTAACTTTTTGCCGAAAAAATGGCATTGGCGGGGCTCGCCTAGCCTAATTTTTAGAGCTCGAAAAGAGCTTCGATTTGGTATATTACAGGCCCTGCAACGATTTCTGGATCAAGAGTTATCGCCGTATTCAGGCACAGTTTTTCAATTTTTTTTTCTCCAAATCTGAGGAAACCAAGTGATTTTTTGCTGAAAAAATTGGATTGGCGAGGTTCGCCCAGACTAATTTATAGAGCCCGTAACGAGCTTCGATTTGGTATATTACAGGCCCAGCTACGATTTCTGGATCAAGAGTTATGGCTGTATTCAGGCACAGTTTTTCGATTTTTTTTCCTCCAAATCTGATGAAACCAAGTGAATTTTGGTAGAAATAATTGCATTGGCCGGGTTCACCCTGCCTAATTTGTAGAGTTAAAAAATTGCATTGATTTGGTATATTATAGGCCCAGCAATGATTTCTGGATCAAGAGTTATGGCCGTATTCAGTCAATGTTTTTCAATTTTTTTTCCTCCAAATCTGAGGAAAACAAGTGAATTTTTGCCGAAAAAATTGCATTGGCGGGGTTCGCCCAGCCTAATTTGTAGAGCTCGAGAAGAGCTTTGATTTGGTATATTATAGGCCCAGCAACTATTTCTGGATCAAGAGTTATGGCCGTATTCAGTCACTGTTTTTCAATTTTTTTTCCTCCAAATTTGAGGAAAACAAGTGAATTTTTGCCGAAAAAATTGCATTGGCGGGGTTCGCCCAGCCTAATTTGTAGAGCTCGAAAAGAGCTTCGATTTGGTATTTTACAGGCCCAGCAACGATTTCTGGATCAAGAGTTATGGCCGTAGTCAGGCACCGTTTTTCATTTTTTTTCCTCCATATCTGATGAAAACAATTGAATTTTGGCAAAAAAAATTGCGTTGGCCTGGTTCGCCATGCCCATTTTGTAGAGCTCGAAAAGAGCTTCGATTTGGTATATTACAGGCCCAGCAACGATTTCTGGATCAAGAGTTATGCCCGCATTCAGACACAGTTTTTCAATTTTTTTTCCTCCAAATATGAGGAAAACAAGTGAATTTTTGCCAAAAAAATTGCATGTGCGGGGTTCGCCCGACCTAATTTGTAGAGCTCGAAAAGAGCTTCGATTTGGTATATTACAGGCCCAGCAACGATTTTTGGATCAAGAGTTATGGCCGTATTCAGGCACAGTTTTTCAATTTTTTTTCTTCCAAATCTGATGAAAACAAGTGAATTTTGACCGAAAAAATTGCGTTGGACGGGTTCGCCCCGCCTTATTTGTAGAATTCAAAAAAAGCTTCGATTTGGTATATTATAGGCCCAGCAACGATTTCTGGATCAAGAGTTATGGCCGTATTCAGTCACTGTTTTTCAATTTTTTTTCCTCCAAATCTAATGAAAACAAGTGAATTTTCGCCGAAAAAATTGCATTGGCGGGGTTCGCCCTGCCTAGTTTGTAGAGCTCAAAAAGAACTTCAATATGGTATATTATAGGCGCAGCAACGATATCTGGATCAAGAGTTATGGCCGAATTCAGTCACTGTTTTTCAATTTCTTTTCCTCCAAATCTGATGAAAATAAGTGAATTTTGGCTGAAAATTTGCATTGGCGGGGTTCCTCCAGAAAAATTTGTAAAGCTCGAAAAGTGCTTCGATTTGGTATATTACAGGCCCAGCAACGATTTCTCGATCAAGAGTCATGGCCGGCCGTATTCAGGTACAGTTTTTCAATTTTTTTCCTCCAAATCTGATGAAAACAATTGAATTTTGGCCGAAAAAATTGCGTTGGCCGGGGTTGCCCTGCCTAATTTGTAGAGCTCAAAAAGAGCTTCGGTTTGGTATGTTATAGGCCCCGCAACGATTTCTGGATCAAGAGTTATGGCCGTATTCAGTCACAGTTCTTCGATTATTTTTCCTCCAAATCTGATGAAAACAAGTGAATTTTGGCTGATAAAATTGCATTGGCCGGATTCGCCCTGCCTAAATTGTAGAGCTCGAGAAGAGCTTTGATTTGCTATATTATAGGCCCAGTAACGATTTCTGGATCAAGAGTTATGGCCGTATTCAGTCACTGTTTTTCAATTTTTTTTCCTCCAAATTTTAGGAAAACAAGTGAATTTTTGCCGAAAAAATTGCATTGGCGGGGTTCGCCCAGCCTAATTTGTAGAGCTCGAAAAGAGCTTCGATTTGGTATTTTACAGGCCCAGCAACGATTTCTGGATCAAGAGTTATGGCCGTAGTCAGGCACCGTTTTTCATTTTTTTTCCTCCAAATCTGATGAAAACAATTGAATTTTGGCAAAAAAATTGCGTTGGCCTAGTTCGCAATGCCCATTTTGTAGAGCTCGAAAAGAGCTTCGATTTGGTATATTACAGGCCCAGCAACGATTTCTGGATCAAGAGTTATGGCCGCATTCAGGCACAGTTTTTCAATTTTTTTTCCTCCAAATCTGAGGAAAACAAGTGAATTTTTGCCAAAAAAATTGCATGTGTGGGGTTCGCCCGACCTAATTTGTAGAGCTCGAAAAGAGCTTCGATTTGGTATATTACAGGCCCAGCAACGATTTCTGGATCAAGAGTTATGGCCGTATTCAGGCACAGTTTTTCGATTTTTTTTCCTCCAAATCTGATGAAAACAAGTGAATTTTGACCGAAAAAATTGCGTTGGACGGGTTCGCCCCGCCTGATTTGTGGAATTCAAAAAAAGCTTTGATTTGGTATATTATAGGCCCAGCAACGATTTCTGGATCAAGAGTTACGGCTGTTTTCAGTAACTGTTTTTCAATTTTTTTTCTTCCAAATCTGATGAAAACAAGTGAATTTTGGCCGAAAAAATTGCATTGGCGGGGTTCGCCCTGCCTAGTTTGTATAGCTCAAAAAGAACTTCAATATGGTATATTATAGGCGCAGTAACGATTTCTGGATCAAGAGTTATGGCCGAATTCAGTCACTGTTTTTCAATTTCTTTTCCTCCAAATCTGATGAAAACAAGTGAATTTTGGCTGAAAAAATTGCATTGGCGGGGTTCCTCCAGAAAAATTTGTAAAGCTCGAAAAGTGCTTCGATTTGGTATATTACAGGCCCAGCAACGATTTCTGGATCAAGAGTTATGGCCGGCCGTATTCAGGTACAGTTTTTCAATTTTTTTCCTCCAAATCTGATGAAAACAATTGAATTTTGGCCGAAAAAATTGCGTTGGCCGGGGTTGTCCTGCCTAATTTGTAGAGCTCAAAAAGAGCTTCGGTTTGGTATGCTATAGGCCCCGCAACGATTTCTGGATCAAAAGTTATGGCCGTATTCAGTCACAGTTCTTCGATTATTTTTCCTCCAAATCTGATGAAAACGAGTGAATTTTGGCAGATAAAATTGCGTTGGCCGGATTCGCCCTGCCTAAATTGTAGAGCTCGAGAAGTGCTTTGATTTGCTATATTATAGGCCCAGCAACGATTTCTGGATCAAGAGTTATGGCCGTATTCAGTCACTGTTTTTCAATTTTTTTTCCTCCACATCTGAGGAAAACATGTGAATTTTTGCCAAAAAAATTGCATTGGCGGGGTTCGCCCAGCCTAATTTGTAGAGCTCGAAAAGAGCTTCGATTTGGTATTTTACAGGCCCAGCAACGATTTCTGGATCAAGAGTTATGGCCGTAGTCAGGCACCGTTTTTAATTTTTTTTCCTCCAAATCTGATGAAAACAAGTGAATTTTGGCCGAAAAAATTGCGTTGGCCGGGTTTGCCCTGCCTCATTTGTAGAGCTCAAAAAGAGCTTCAGTTTGGAATATTATAGGCCCAACAACGATTTCTAGATCAAGAGTTATAGCCGTATTCAGGCACAGTTTTTCAATTTTTTTTCCTTCATATCTGACGAAAACAAGTGACTTTTTGTCGAAAAAATGGCATTGGCGGGGCTCGCCTAGCCTAATTTTTAGAGCTCGAAAAGAGCTTCGATTTGGTATATTACAGGCCCTGCAACGATTTCTGGATCAAGAGTTATCGCCGTATTCAGGCACAGTTTTTCAATTTTTTTTTCTCCAAATCTGAGGAAACCAAGTGATTTTTTGCTGAAAAAATTGGATTGGCGAGGTTCGCCCAGACTAATTTATAGAGCCCGTAACGAGCTTCGATTTGGTATATTACAGGCCCAGCTACGATTTCTGGATCAAGAGTTATGGCTGTATTCAGGCACAGTTTTTCAATTTTTTTTCCTCCAAATCTGATGAAACGAAGTGAATTTTGGTAGAAAAAATTGCATTGGCCGGGTTCACCCTGCCTAATTTTTAGAGTTAAAAAATTGCATTGATTTGGTATATTATAGGCCCAGCAATGATTTCTGGATCAAGAGTTATGGCCGTATTCAGTCACTGTTTTTCAATTTTTTTTCCTCCAAATCTGAGGAAAACAAGTGAATTTTTGCCGAAAAAATTGCATTGGCGGGGTTCGCCCAGCCTAATTTGTAGAGCTCGAGAAGAGCTTTGATTTGGTATATTATAGGCCCAGCAACTATTTCTGGATCAAGAGTTATGGCCGTATTCAGTCACTATTTTTCAATTTTTTTTCCTCCAAATTTGAGGAAAACAAGTGAATTTTTGCCGAAAAAATTGCATTGGCGGGGTTCGCCCAGCCTAATTTGTAGAGCTCGAAAAGAGCTTCGATTTGGTATTTTACAGGCCCAGCAACGATTTCTGGATCAAGAGTTATGGCCGTAGTCAGGCACCGTTTTTCATTTTTTTTCCTCCAAATCTGATGAAAACAATTGAATTTTGGCAAAAAAATTGCGTTGGCCTAGTTCGCAATGCCCATTTTGTAGAGCTCGAAAAGAGCTTCGATTTGGTATATTACAGGCCCAGCAACGATTTCTGGATCAAGAGTTATGGCCGCATTCAGGCACAGTTTTTCAATTTTTTTTCCTCCAAATCTGAGGAAAACAAGTGAATTTTTGCCAAAAAAATTGCATGTGTGGGGTTCGCCCGACCTAATTTGTAGAGCTCGAAAAGAGCTTCGATTTGGTATATTACAGGCCCAGCAACGATTTCTGGATCAAGAGTTATGGCCGTATTCAGGCACAGTTTTTCGATTTTTTTTCCTCCAAATCTGATGAAAACAAGTGAATTTTGACCGAAAAAATTGCGTTGGACGGGTTCGCCCCGCCTGATTTGTGGAATTCAAAAAAAGCTTTGATTTGGTATATTATAGGCCCAGCAACGATTTCTGGATCAAGAGTTACGGCTGTTTTCAGTAACTGTTTTTCAATTTTTTTTCTTCCAAATCTGATGAAAACAAGTGAATTTTGGCCGAAAAAATTGCATTGGCGGGGTTCGCCCTGCCTAGTTTGTATAGCTCAAAAAGAACTTCAATATGGTATATTATAGGCGCAGTAACGATTTCTGGATCAAGAGTTATGGCCGAATTCAGTCACTGTTTTTCAATTTCTTTTCCTCCAAATCTGATGAAAACAAGTGAATTTTGGCTGAAAAAATTGCATTGGCGGGGTTCCTCCAGAAAAATTTGTAAAGCTCGAAAAGTGCTTCGATTTGGTATATTACAGGCCCAGCAACGATTTCTGGATCAAGAGTTATGGCCGGCCGTATTCAGGTACAGTTTTTCAATTTTTTTCCTCCAAATCTGATGAAAACAATTGAATTTTGGCCGAAAAAATTGCGTTGGCCGGGGTTGTCCTGCCTAATTTGTAGAGCTCAAAAAGAGCTTCGGTTTGGTATGCTATAGGCCCCGCAACGATTTCTGGATCAAAAGTTATGGCCGTATTCAGTCACAGTTCTTCGATTATTTTTCCTCCAAATCTGATGAAAACGAGTGAATTTTGGCAGATAAAATTGCGTTGGCCGGATTCGCCCTGCCTAAATTGTAGAGCTCGAGAAGTGCTTTGATTTGCTATATTATAGGCCCAGCAACGATTTCTGGATCAAGAGTTATGGCCGTATTCAGTCACTGTTTTTCAATTTTTTTTCCTCCACATCTGAGGAAAACATGTGAATTTTTGCCAAAAAAATTGCATTGGCGGGGTTCGCCCAGCCTAATTTGTAGAGCTCGAAAAGAGCTTCGATTTGGTATTTTACAGGCCCAGCAACGATTTCTGGATCAAGAGTTATGGCCGTAGTCAGGCACCGTTTTTAATTTTTTTTCCTCCAAATCTGATGAAAACAAGTGAATTTTGGCCGAAAAAATTGCGTTGGCCGGGTTTGCCCTGCCTCATTTGTAGAGCTCAAAAAGAGCTTCAGTTTGGAATATTATAGGCCCAACAACGATTTCTAGATCAAGAGTTATAGCCGTATTCAGGCACAGTTTTTCAATTTTTTTTCCTTCATATCTGACGAAAACAAGTGACTTTTTGTCGAAAAAATGGCATTGGCGGGGCTCGCCTAGCCTAATTTTTAGAGCTCGAAAAGAGCTTCGATTTGGTATATTACAGGCCCTGCAACGATTTCTGGATCAAGAGTTATCGCCGTATTCAGGCACAGTTTTTCAATTTTTTTTTCTCCAAATCTGAGGAAACCAAGTGATTTTTTGCTGAAAAAATTGGATTGGCGAGGTTCGCCCAGACTAATTTATAGAGCCCGTAACGAGCTTCGATTTGGTATATTACAGGCCCAGCTACGATTTCTGGATCAAGAGTTATGGCTGTATTCAGGCACAGTTTTTCAATTTTTTTTCCTCCAAATCTGATGAAACGAAGTGAATTTTGGTAGAAAAAATTGCATTGGCCGGGTTCACCCTGCCTAATTTTTAGAGTTAAAAAATTGCATTGATTTGGTATATTATAGGCCCAGCAATGATTTCTGGATCAAGAGTTATGGCCGTATTCAGTCACTGTTTTTCAATTTTTTTTCCTCCAAATCTGAGGAAAACAAGTGAATTTTTGCCGAAAAAATTGCATTGGCGGGGTTCGCCCAGCCTAATTTGTAGAGCTCGAGAAGAGCTTTGATTTGGTATATTATAGGCCCAGCAACTATTTCTGGATCAAGAGTTATGGCCGTATTCAGTCACTATTTTTCAATTTTTTTTCCTCCAAATTTGAGGAAAACAAGTGAATTTTTGCCGAAAAAATTGCATTGGCGGGGTTCGCCCAGCCTAATTTGTAGAGCTCGAAAAGAGCTTCGATTTGGTATTTTACAGGCCCAGCAACGATTTCTGGATCAAGAGTTATGGCCGTAGTCAGGCACCGTTTTTCATTTTTTTCCTCCTAATCTGATGAAAACAATTGAATTTTGGCAAAAAAAATTGCGTTGGCCTGGTTCGCCATGTCTATTTGGTAGAGCTCGAAAAGAGCTTCGATTTGGTATATAACAGGCCCAGCAACGATTTCTGGATCAAGAGTTATGGCTGCATTCATGCACAGTTTTTTAATTTTTTTTCCTCCAAATCTGAGGAAAACAAGTGAATTTTTGCCAAAAAAATTGCATGTGCGGGGTTCGCCCGGCCTAATTTGTTGAGCTCGAAAAGAGCTTCGATTTGGTATATTACAGGCCCAGCAACGATTTCTGGATCAAGAGTTATGGCCGTATTCAATCACTGTTTTTCAATTTTTTTTCTTCCAAATCTGATGAAAACAAGTGAATTTTTGCCAAAAAAATTTCGTCGGCGGGGTTCGCCCAGCCTAATTTGTAGAGCTCAAAAAGAGCTTCGATTTGGTATATTACAGGCCCAGCAACGATTTCTGGATCAAGAGTTATCGCCGTATTCAAGTACAGTTTTTCGAGTAATTTTCCTCCAAATTTGATGAAAACAAGTGAATTTTGGCCGACAAAATTGCGTTGGCCGGGTTCGCCCTGCCTAATTTGTAGAGCTCAAAAAGAGCTTCGATTTGATATATTATAGGCCCAGCAACGATTTTTGGACCAAGAGTTATGGCCGTATTCAGCCACAGTTTTTCGATTTTTTTTCCTCCAAATCTGATGAAAACAAGTGAATTTTGGCCGAAAAAATTGCGTTGGACGAGATCGCCCCACCTTATTTGTAGATTTCAAAAAAAGGTTCGATTCGGTATATTATAGGCCCAGCAACGATTTCTGGATCAAGAGTTATGGCCGTATTCAGTCACTGTTTTTCAATTTCTTTTCCTCCAAATCTGATGAAAACAAGTCAATTTTGGCAGAAAAAATTACGTTGCCGGGGTTCGCCCTGCCTAATTTGTAGAGCTAAAAAAGAGCTTCGATTTCGTATATTATAGCCCCAGCAACGATTTCTGGACCCAGAGTTATGGCCGTATTCAGGCACAATTTTTCAATTTTTTTTTCTCCAAATCTGATGAAAATAATTGAATTTTGGCCGAAAAAATTGCGTTGGCCGGTTTCACCCTGTCTAATTTGTAGAGCTCAAAAAGAACTTCGATTTGGTATATTATAGGCGCATCAGCGATTTCTGGATCAAGAGTTATGGCCGTATTCAGTCACTGTTTTTAATTTTTTTTCCTCCAAATCTGATGAAAACAAGTGAATTTTGGCTGAAAATTTGCATTGGCGGGGTTCGCCCAGAAAAATTTGTAGAGCTCGAAAAGTGCTTCGATTTGGTATATTACTGGCCCAGGAAAAATTTCTGGATCAAGAGTTATGGCCGTATTCAGGTACAGTTTTTCGATTTTTTTTCCTCCAAATCTGATGAAAACAATTGAATTTTGGCCGAAAAAATTGCGTTTGCCGGGTTCGCCTTGCCTAATTTCTAGACCTCAAAAAGAGCTTCGATTTGGAATATTATAGGCCCAGTAACGATTTCTGGATCAAGAGTTATGGCCGTATTCAGTCACTGTTTTTCAATTTTTTTTCCTCCAAATCTGAGGAAAACAAGTGAATTTTTGCCAAAAAAATTGCATGTGCGGGGTTCGCCCGGCCTAATTTGGACAGCTCGAAAAGAGCTTCGATTTGGTATATTACAGGCCCAGCAACGATTTCTGGATCAAGAGTTATGGCCGTATTCAATCACTGTTTTTCAATTTTTTTTCTTCCAAATCTGATGAAAACAAGTGAATTTTTGCCAAAAAAATTTCGTCGGCGGGGTTGGCCCTGCCTAATTTCTAGACCTCAAAAAGAGCTTCGATTTGGTATATTACAGGCCCAGCAACGATTTCTGGATCAAGAGTTTTCGCCGTATTCAGGCACAGTTTTTTAATTTTTTTTTCTCCAAATCTGTGGAAACCAAGTGATTTTTTGCTGAAAAAATTGCATTGGCTGGGTTCGCCCAGACTAATTTATAGAGCCCGTAACGAGCTTCGATTTGGTATATTACAGGCCCAGCTACGATTTCTGGATCAAGAGTTATGGCTGTATTCAGGCACAGTTTTTCGATTTTTTTTCCTCCAAATCTGATGAAACCAAGTGAATTTTGGTTGAAAAAATTGCATTGGCCGGGTTCTCCCTGCCTAATTTGTAGAGTTAAAAAATTGCTTTGATTTGGTATATTATAGGCCCAGCAATGATTTCTGGATCAAGAGTTATGGCCGTATTCAGTCACTGTTTTTAAATTTTTTTTCCTCCAAATCTGAGGAAAACGAGTGAATTTTTGTCGAAAAAATTGCATTGGCGGGGTTCGCCCAGCCTAATTTGTAGAGCTCGAGAAGAGCTTTGATTTTGTATATTATAGGCCCAGCAACTATTTCTGGATCAAGAGTTATGGCCGTATTCAGTCACTGTTTTTCAATTTTTTTTCCTCCAAATTTGAGGAAAACAAGTGAATTTCTGCCAAAAAAATTGCATTGGCGGGGTTCGCCCAGCCTAATTTGTAGAGCTCGAAAAGAGCTTCGATTTGGTATTTTACAGGCCCAGCAACGATTTCTGGATCAAGTGTTATGGCTGTAGTCAGGCACCGTTTTTCATTTTTTTTCCTCCAAATCTGATGAAAACAATTGAATTTTGGCAAAAAAAATTGCGTTGGCCTGGTTCGCCATGCCTATTTTGTAGAGCTCGAAAAGAGCTTCGATTTGGTATATTACAGGCCCAGCAACGATTTCTGGATCAAGACTTATGGCCGCATTCAGGCACAGTTTTTTAATTTTTTTTCCTCCAAATCTGAGGAAAACAAGTGAATTTTTGCCAAAAAAATTGCATGTGCGGGGTTCTTCCGGCCTAATTTGTAGAGCTCGAAAAGAGCTTCGATTTGGTATATTACAGGCCCAGCAACGATTTCTGGATCAAGAGTTATGGCCGTATTCAATCACTGTTTTTCAATTTTTTTTCTTCCAAATCTGATGAAAACAAGTGAATTTTTGCCAAAAAAATTTCGTCGGCGGGGTTCGCCCTGCCTAATTTGTAGAGCTCAAAAAGAGCTTCGATTTGGTATATTACAGGCCCAACAACGATTTCTGGATCAAGAGTTATCGCCGTATTCAGGCACAGGTTTTTTAATTTTTTTTCTCCAAATCTGAGGAAACCAAGTGATTTTTTTGCTGAAAAAATTGCATTGGTGGAGTTCGCCCAGGCTAATTTATAGAGCCCGTAACGAGCTTCGATTTGGTATATTACAGGTCCAGCTACGATTTCTGGATCAAGAGTTATGGCTGTATTCAGGCACAGTTTTTCGATTTATTTTCCTCCAAATCTGATGAAACCAAGTGAATTTTGGTTGAAAAAATTGCATTGGCCGGGTTCACCCTGCCTAATTTGTAGAGTTAAAAAATTGCTTTGATTTGGTATATTATAGGCCCAGCAATGATTTATGGATCAAGAGTTATGGCCGTATTCAGTCACTGTTTTTCAATTTTTTTTCCTCCAAATCTGAGGAAAACAAGTGAATTTTTGCCGAAAAAATTGCATTGGCGGGGTTCGCCCAGCCTAATTTGTAGAGCTCGAGAAGAGCTTTGATTTGGTATATTATAGGCCCAGCAACTATTTCTGGATCAAGAGTTAAGGCCGTATTCAGTCACTGTTTTTCAATTTTTTTTCCTCCAAATTTGAGGAAAACAAGTGAATTTTTGCCGAAAAAATTGCATTGGCGGGGTTCGCCCAGCCTAATTTGTAGAGCTCGAAAAGGGCTTCGATTTGGTATTTTACAGGCCCAGCAACGATTTCTGGATCAAGAGTTATGGCCGTAGTCAGGCACCGTTTTTCATTTTTTTCCTCCAAATCTGATGAAAACAATTGAATTTTGGAAAAAAAAATTGCGTTGACCTGGTTCGCCATGCCTATTTTGTAGAGCTCGAAAAGAGCTTCGATTTGGTATATTACAGGCCCAGGAACGATTTATGGATCAAGAGTTATGGCCGCATTCAGGCACAGTTTTTCAATTTTTTTTCCTCCAAATCTGAGGAAAACAATTGAATTTTTGCCAAAAAAAATTGCATGTGCGGGGTTCGCCCGGCCTAATTTGTAGAGCTCAAAAAGAGCTTCGATTTGGTATATTACAGGCCCAGCAACGATTTCTGGATCAAGAGTTATCGCCGTATTCAAGTACAGTTTTTCGATTAATTTTCCTCCAAATCTGATGAAAACAAGTGAATTTTGGCCGACAAAATTGCGTTGGCCGTGTTCGCCCTGCCTCATTTGTAGAGCTCAAAAAGAGCTTCGATTTGATATATTATAGGCCCAGCAACGATTTCTGGACCAAGAGTTATGGCCGTATTCAGCCACAGTTTTTCGATTTTTTTTCCGCCAAATCTGATGAAAACAAGTGAATTTTGGCCGAAAAAATTGCATTGGACGGGTTCGCCCCACCTTATTTGTAGATTTCAAAAAAAGCTTCGATTCGGTATATTATAGGCCCAGCAACGATTTCTGGATCAAGAGTTATGGCCGTATTCAGTCACTGTTTTTCAATTTCTTTTCCTCCAAATCTGATGAAAACAAGTTAATTTTGGCGGAAAAAATTACGTTGGCGGGGTTCGCCCTGCCTAATTTGTAGAGCTAGAAAAGAGCTTCGATTTTGTATATTATAGGCCCAGCAACGATTTCTGGACCCAGAGTTATGGCCGTATTCAGGCACAATTTTTCGATTTTTTTTTCTCCAAATATGATGAAAACAATTGAATTTTGGCTGAAAAATTTGCGTTGGCCGGTTTCACCCTGTCTAATTTGTAGAGCTGAAAAAGAACTTCGATTTGGTATATTATAGGCGCAGCAACTATTGTTGGATCAAGAGTGATGGCCGTATTCAGTCATTGTTTTTAATTTTTTTTCCTCCAAATCTGATGAAAACAAGTGAATTTTTGCTGAAAAATTGCATTGGCGGGGTTCGCCCAGAAAAATTTGTAGAGCTCGAAAAGTGCTTCGATTTGGTATATTTCTAGCCCAGGAAAAATTTCTGGATCAAGAGTTATGGCCGTATTCAGGTACAGTTTTTCGATTTTTTTTCCTACAAATCTGATGAAAACAATTGAATTTTGGCCGAAAAAATTGCGTTTGCCGGGTTCGCCCTGCCTAATTTCTAGACCTCAAAAAGAGCTTCGATTTGGTATATTATAGGCCCAGTAACGATTTCTGGATCAAGAGTTATGGCCGTATTCAGTCACTGTTTTTCAATTTTTTTTCCTCCAAATCTGAGGAAAACAAGTGAATTTTTGCCAAAAAAATTGCATGTGCGGGGTTTGCCCGGCCTAATTTGTACAGCTCGAAAAGAGCTTCGATTTGGTATATTACAGGCCCAACATTGATTTCTGGATCAAGAGTTATGGCCGTATTCAATCATTGTTTTTCAATTTTTTTTCCTCCAAATCTGATGAAAACAAGTGAATTTTTGCCAAAAAAATTTCGTCGGCGGGGTTCGCCCTGCCTAATTTGTAGAGCTCAAAAAGAGCTTCGATTTGGTATATTACAGGCCCAGCAACGATTTCTGGATCAAGAGTTATCGCCGTATTCAAGTACAGTTTTTCGATTAATTTTCCTCCAAATCTGATGAAAACAAGTGAATTTTGGCCGACAAAATTGCGTTGGCCGGGTTCGCCCTGCCTCATTTGTAGAGCTCAAAAAGAGCTTCGATTTGATATATTATAGGCCCAGCAACGATTTCTGGACCAAGAGTTATGGCCGTATTCAGCCACAGTTCTTCGATTTTTTTTCCTCCAAATCTGATGAAAACAAGTGAATTTTGGCCGAAAAAATTGCATTGGACGGGTTCGCCCCACCTTATTTGTAGATTTCAAAAAAAGCTTCGATTCGGTATATTATAGGCCCAGCAACGATTTCTGGATCAAGAGTTATGGCCGTATTCAGTCACTGTTTTTCAATTTTTTTTCCTCCAAATCTGATGAAAACAAGTGAATTTTGGCGGAAAAAATTACGTTGGCGGGGTTCGCCCTGCCTAATTTGTAGAGCTAAAAAAGAGCTTCGATTTCGTACATTATAGGCCCAGCAACGATTTCTGGACCAAGAGTTATGGCCGTATTTAGGCACAATTTTTCGATTTTTTTTCTCCAAATCTGATGAAAACAAGTGAATTTTGGCCAAAAAAATTGCGTTGGCCGGTCTCGCCTTTTCTAATTTGTAGAGCTCAAAAAGAACTTCGATTTGGTATATTATAGGCGTAGCAACGATTTCTGGATCAAGAGTTATGGCCGTATTCAGTCACTGTTTTTAATTTTTTTTCCTCCAAATCTGATGAAAACAAGTGAATTTTGGCTGAAAAATTGCATTGGCGGGGTTCGCCCAGAAAAATTTGTAGAGCTCGAAAAGTGCTTCGATTTGGTATATTACTGGCCCAGGAAAAATTTCTGGATCAAGAGTTATGGCCGTATTCAGGTACAGTTTTTCGATTTTTTTTCCTCCAAATCTGATGAAAACAATTGAATTTTGGCCGAAAAAATTGCGTTTGCCGGGTTCGCCCTGCCTAATTTCTAGACCTCAAAAAGAGCATCGATTTGGTATATTATAGGCCCAGTAACGATTTCTGGATCAAGAGTTATGGCCGTATTCAATCACTATTTTTCAATTTTTTTTCCTCCAAATCTGAGGAAAACAAGTGAATTTTTGCCAAAAAAATTGCATGTGCGGGGTTCGCCCGGCCTAATTTGTACAGCTCGAAAAGAGCTTCGATTTGGTATATTACAGGCCCAGCAACGATTTCTGGATCAAGAGTTATGGCCGTATTCAATCACTGTTTTTCAATTTTTTTTCTTCCAAATCTGATGAAAACAAGTGAATTTTTGTCAAAAAAATTTCGTCGGCGGGGTTCGCCCTGCCTAATTTGTAGAGCTCAAAAAGAGCTTCGATTTGGTATATTACAGGCCCAGCAACGATTTCTGGATCAAGAGTTATCGCCGTATTCAAGTACAGTTTTTCGATTAATTTTCCTCCAAATCTGATGAAAACAAGTGAATTTTGGCCGTCAAAATTGCGTTGGCCGGGTTCGCCCTGCCTCATTAGTAGAGCTCAAAAAGAGCTTCGATTTGATATATTATAGGCCCAGCAACGATTTCTGGACCAAGAGTTATGGCCGTATTCAGCCACAGTTTTTCGATTTTTTTTCCTCCAAATCTGATGAAAACAAGTGAATTTTGGCCGAAAAAATTGCATTGGACGGGTTCGCCCCGCCTTATTTGTAGATTTCAAAAAAAGCTTCGATTCGGTATATTATAGGCCCAGCAACGATTTCTGGATCAAGAGTTATGGCCGTATTCAGTCACTGTTTTTCAATTTTTTCTCCTCCAAATCTGATGAAAACAAGTGAATTTTGGCGGAAAAAATTACGTTCGCGGGGTTCGCCCTGCCTAATTTGTAGAGCTAAAAAAGAGCTTCGGTTTGGTATGTTATAGGCCCCGCAACGATTTCTGGATCAAGAGTTATGGCCGTATTCAGTCACAGTTCTTCGATTATTTTTCCTCCAAATCTGGTGAAAACAAGTGAATTTTGGCTGATAAAATTGCGTTGGCCGGATTCGCTCTGCCTAAATTGTAGAGCTCGAGAAGAGCTTTGATTTGCTATATTATAGGCCCAGCAACGATTTCTTGATCAAGAGTTATGGCCGTATTCAGTCACTGTTTTTCAATTTTTTTTGCTCCAAATTTGAGGAAAACAAGTGAATTTTTGCCGAAAAAATTGCATTGGCGGGGTTCGCCCAACCTAATTTGTAGAGCTCGAAAAGAGCTTCGATTTGGTATTTTACAGGCCCAGCAACGATTTCTGGATCAAGAGTTATGGCCGTAGTCAGGCACCGTTTTTCATTTTTTTTCCTCCAAATCTGATGAAAACAATTGAATTTTGGCAAAAAAATTGCGTTGGCCTAGTTCGCCATGCCCATTTTGTAGAGCTCGAAAAGAGCTTCGATTTGGTATATTACAGGCCCAGCAACGATTTCTGGATCAAGAGTTATGGCCGCATTCAGGCACAGTTTTTCAATTTTTTTTCCTCCAAATATGAGGAAAACAAGTGAATTTTTTACCAAAAAAATTGCATGTGTGGGGTTCGCCCGACCTAATTTGTAGAGCTCGAAAAGAGCTTCGATTTGGTATATTAGAGGCCCAGCAACGATTTCTGGATCAAGAGTTATGGCCGTATTCAGGCACAGTTTTTCGATTTTTTTTCCTCCAAATCTGATGAAAACAAGTGAATTTTGACCGAAAAAATTGCGTTGGACGGGTTCGCCCCGCCTGATTTGTGGAATTCAAAAAAAGCTTCGATTTGGTATATTATAGGCCCAGCAACGATTTCTGGATCAAGAGTTATGGCCGTTTTCAGTCACTGTTTTTCAATTTTTTTTCCTCCAAATCTGATGAAAACAAGTGAATTTTGTCCGAAAAAATTGCATTGGCGGGGTTCGCCCTGCCTAGTTTGTAGACCTCAAAAAGAACTTCAATATGGTATATTATAGGCGCAGTAACGATTTCTGGATCAAGAGTTATGGCCGGCCGTATTCAGGTACAGTTTTTCAATTTTTTTCCTCCAAATCTGATGAAAATAATTGAATTTTGGCCGAAAAAATTGCGTTGGCCGGGGTTGTCCTGCCTAATTTGTAGAGCTCAAAAAGAGCTTCGGTTTGGTAAGTTATAGGCCCCGCAACGATTTCTGGATCAAAAGTTATGGCCGTATTCAGTCACAGTTCTTTGATTATTTTTCCGCCAAATCTGATGAAAATGAGTGAATTTTGGCTGATAAAATTGCGTTGGCCGGATTCGCCCTGCCTAAATTGTAGAGCTCGAGAAGAGCTTTGATTTGCTATATTATAGGCCCAGCAACGATTTCTGGATCAAGAGTTATGGCCGTATTCAGTCACTGTTTTTCAATTTTTTTTCCTCCACATCTGAGGAAAACATGTGAATTTTTGCCGAAAAAATTGCATTGGCGGGGTTCGCCCAGCCTAATTTGTAGAGCTCGAAAAGAGCTTCGATTTGGTATTTTACAGGCCCAGCAACGATTTCTGGATCAAGAGTTATGGCCGTAGTCAGGCACCGTTTTTCATTTTTTTTCCTCCAAATCTGATGAAAACAAGTGAATTTTGGCTGAAAAAATTGCGTTGGCCGGGTTTGCCCTGCCTCATTTGTAGAGCTCAAAAAGAGCTTCGATTTGGTAGATTATAGGCCCAGTAACGCTTTCTGGATCAAGACTTATGGCCGTATTCAATCACTGTTTTTCAATTTTTTTCTTCCAAATCTGGTGAAAACAAGTGAATTTTTGCCAAAAAAATTTCGTCGGCGGGGTTTGCCCGGCCTAATTTGTAGAGCTCAAAAAGTGCTTCGATTTGGAATATTATAGGCCAAACAACGATTTCTGGATCAAGAGTTATAGCCGTATTCAGGCACAGTTTTTCGATTTTTGTTCCTTCATATCTGACGAAAACAAGTGACTTTTTGCCGAAAAAATGGCATTGGCGGGGCTCGCCTAGCCTAATTTTTAGAGCTCGAAAAGAGCTTCGATTTGGTATATTACAGGCCCTGCAACGATTTCTGGATCAAGAGTTATCGCCGTATTCAGGCACAGTTTTTCAATTTTTTTTTCTCCAAATCTGAGGAAACCAAGTGATTTTTTGCTGAAAAAATTGGATTGGCGAGGTTCGCCCAGACTAATTTATAGAGCCCGTAACGAGCTTCGATTTGGTATATACAGGCCCAGCTACGATTTCTGGATCAAGAGTTATGGCTGTATTCAGGCACAGTTTTTCGATTTTTTTTCCTCCAAATCTGATGAAACCAAGTGAATTTTGGTTGAAAAAATTGCATTGGCCGGGTTCACCCTGCCTAATTTGTAGAGTTAAAAAATTGCTTTGATTTGGTATATTATAGGCCCAGCAATGATTTCTGGATCAAGAGTTATGGCTGTATTCAGTCACTGTTTTTCAATTTTTTTCCTCCAAATCTGAGGAAAACAAGTGAATTTTTGCCGAAAAAATTGCATTGGCGGGGTTCGCCCATACTAATTTGTAGAGCTCAAAAAGAGCTTCGATTTGGTATATTACAGGCCCAGCAACGATTTCTGGATCAAGAGTTATCGCCGTATTCAAGTACAGTTTCTCGCTAAATTTTCCTCCAAATCTGATGAAAACAAGTGAATTTTGGCCGACAAAATTGCGTTGGCCGGGTTCGCCCTGCCTAATTTGTAGAGCTCAAAAAGAGCTTCGATTTGATATATTATAGGCCCAGCAACGATTTTTGGACCAAGAGTTATGGCCGTATTCAGCCACAGTTTTTCGATTTTTTTTCCTCCAAATATGATGAAAACAAGTGAATTTTTGCCGAAAAAATTGCGTTGGCGGGGTTCGCCCTGCCTAATTTGTAGAGCTAAAAAAGAGCTTCGATTTCGTATATTATAGGCCCAGCAACGATTTCTGGACCCAGAGTTATGGCCGTATTCAGGCACAATTGTTCAATTTTTTTTTTCTCCAAATCTGATGAAAACAATTGAATTTTGGCCGAAAAAATTGCGTTGGCCGGTTTCACCCTGTCTAATTTGTAGAGCTCAAAAAGAACTTCGATTTGGTATATTATAGGCGCAGCAACGATTTCTGGATCAAGAGTTATGGCCGTATTCAGTCACTGTTTTTAATTTTTTTTCCTCCAAATCTGATAAAAACAAGTGAATTTTGGCTGAAAAATTGCATTGGCGGGGTTCGCCCAGAAAAATTTGTAGAGCTCGAAAAGTGCTTCGATTTGGTATATTACTGGCCCAGGAAAAATTTCTGGATCAAGAGTTATGGCCGTATTCAGGTACAGTTTTTCGATTTTTTTTCCTCCAAATATGATGAAAACAATTGAATTTTGGCCGAAAAAATTGCGTTTGCCGGGTTCGCCCTGCCTAATTTCTAGACCTCAAAAAGAGCTTCGATTTGGAATATTATAGGCCCAGTAACGATTTCTGGATCAAGAGTTATGGCCGTATTCAGTCACTGTTTTTCAATTTTTTTTCCTCCAAATCTGAGGAAAACAAGTGAATTTTTGCCAAAAAAATTACATGTGCGGGGTTCGCCCGGCCTAATTTGGACAGCTCGAAAAGAGCTTTGATTTGGTATATTACAGGCCCAGCAACGATTTCTGGATCAAGAGTTATGGCCGTATTCAATCACTGTTTTTCAATTTTTTTTCTTCCAAATCTGATGAAAACAAGTGAATTTTTGCCAAAAAAATTTCGTCGGCGGGGTTGGCCCTGCCTAATTTCTAGACCTCAAAAAGAGCTTCGATTTGGTATATTACAGGCCCAGCAACGATTTCTGCATCAAGAGTTATCGCCGTATTCATGCACAATTTTTTAATTTTTTTTTCTCCAAATCTAAGGAAACCAAGTGATTTTTTGCTGAAAAAATTGCATTGGCTGGGTTCGCCCAGACTAATTTATAGAGCCCGTAACGAGCTTCGATTTGGTATATTACAGGCCCAGCTACGATTTCTGGATCAAGAGTTATGGCTGTATTCAGGCACAGTTTTTCGATTTTTTTTCCTCCAAATCTGATGAAACCAAGTGAATTTTGGTTGAAAAAATTGCATTGGCCGGGTTCTCCCTGCCTAATTTGTAGAGTTAAAAAATTGCTTTGATTTGGTATATTATAGGCCCAGCAATGATTTCTGGATCAAGAGTTATGGCCGTATTCAGTCACTGTTTTTAAATTTTTTTTCCTCCAAATCTGAGGAAAACAAGTGAATTTTTGCCGAAAAAATTGCATTGGCGGGGTTCACCCAACCTAATTTGTAGAGCTCGAGAAGAGCTTTGATTTGGTATATTATAGGCCCAGCAACTATTTCTGGATCAAGAGTTATGGCCGTATTCAGTCACTGTTTTTCAATTTTTTTTCCTCCAAATTTGAGGAAAACAAGTGAATTTTTGCCGAAAAAATTGCA
Source organism: Morus indica (assembly GCA_029231665.1). Lineage (NCBI taxonomy): Eukaryota > Viridiplantae > Streptophyta > Magnoliopsida > Rosales > Moraceae > Morus > Morus indica. Next base: position 1,182,115 of record JACAGA010000022.1, read on the forward strand.
TTGGCGGGGTTCGCCCAGCCTAATTTGTTACGCTCGAAAAGAGCTTCGATTTGGTATTTTACAGGCCCAGCAACGATTTCTGGATCAAGAGTTATGGCTGTAGTCAGGCACCGTTTTTCATTTTTTTTCCTCCAAATCTGATGAAAACAATTGAATTTTGGCAAAAAAAATTGCGTTGGCCTGGTTCGCCATGCCTATTTTGTAGAGCTCGAAAAGAGCTTCGATTTGGTATATTACAGGCCCTGCAACGATTTCTGGATCAAGACTTATGGCCGCATTCAGGCACAGTTTTTAAATTTTTTTTCCTCCAAATCTGAGGAACACAAGTGAATTTTCTCCAAAAAAATTGCATGTGCGGGGTTCGCCCGGCCTAATTTGTAGAGCTCGAAAAGCGCTTCGATTTGGTATATTACAGGCCCAGCTATGATTTCTGGATCAAGAGTTATGGCCGTATTCAATCACTGTTTTTCAATTTTTTTTCTTCCAAATCTGATGAAAACAAGTGAATTTTTGCCAAAAAAATTTCGTCGGCGGGGTTCGCCCTGCCTAATTTGTAGAGCTCAAAAAGAGCTTCGATTTGGTATATTACAGGCCCAACAACGATTTCTGGATCAAGAGTTATCGCCGTATTCAGGCACAGGTTTTTAATTTTTTTTTCTCCAAATCTGAGGAAACCAAGTGATTTTTTGCTGAAAAAATTGCATTGGCGCAGTTCGCCCAGACTAATTTATAGAGACCGTAACGAGCTTCGATTTGGTATATTACAGGCCCAGCTACGATTTCTGGATCAAGAGTTATGGCTGTATTCAGGCACAGTTTTTCGATTTTTTTTCCTCCAAATCTGATGAAACCAAGTGAATTTTGGTTGAAAAAATTGCATTGGCCGGGTTCACCCTGCCTAATTTGTAGAGTTAAAAAATTGCTTTGATTTGGTATATTATAGGCCCAGCAATGATTTCTGGATCAAGAGTTATGGCCGTATTCAGTCTCTGTTTTTCAATTTTTTTTCCTCCAAATCTGAGGAAAACAAGTGAATTTTTGCCGAAAAAATTGCATTGGCGGGCTTCGCCCAGCCTAATTTGTAGAGCTCGAGAAGAGCTTTGATTTGGTATATTATAGGCCCAGCAACTATTTCTGGATCAAGAGTTATGGCCGTAGTCAGGCACCGTTTTTCATTTTTTTCCTCCAAATCTGATGAAAACAATTGAATTTTGGCAAAAAAAATTGCGGTTGCCTGGTTCGCCATGCCTATTTTGTAGAGCTCGAAAAGAGCTTCGATTTGGTATATTACAGGCCCAGCAACGATTTATGGATCAAGAGTTATGGCCGCATTCAGGCACAGTTTTTCAATTTTTTTTCCTCCAAATTTGAGGAAAACAAGTGAATTTTTGCCAAAAAAATTGCATTGGCGGGGTTCGCCCAGCCTAATTTGTAGAGCTCAAAAAGAGCTTCGATATGGTATATTACAGGCCCAGCAACGATTTCTGGATCAACAGTTATCGCCGTATTCAAGTACAGTTTTTCGATAAATTTTCCTCCAAATCTGATAAAAACAAGTGAATTTTGGCCGACAAAATTGCGTTGGCCGGGTTCGCCCTGCCTAATTTGTAGAGCTCAAAAAGAGCTTCGATTTGATATATTATAGGCCCATCAACGATTTTTGGACCAAGAGTTATGGCCGTATTCAGCCACAGTTTTTCGATTTTTTTTCCTCCAAATCTGATGAAAACAAGTGAATTTTGGCCGAAAAAATTGCGTTGGACGGGATCGCCCCACCTTATTTGTAGATTTCAAAAAAAGCTTCGATTCGGTATATTATAGGCCCAGCAACGATTTCTGGATCAAGAGTTATGGCCGTATTCAGTCACTGTTTTTCAATTTCTTTTCCTCCAAATCTGATGAAAACAAGTGAATTTTGGCGGAAAAAATTACGTTGGCGGGGTTCGCCCTGTCTAATTTGTAGAGCTAAAAAAGGGCTTCGATTTTGTATATTATAGGCCCAGCAACGATTTCTCGACCCAGAGTTATGGCCGTATTCAGGCACAATTTTTCGATTTTTTTTTCTCCAAATCTGATGAAAACAATTGAATTTTGGCCGAAAAAATTGCGTTGGCCGGTTTCACCCTGTCTAATTTGTAGAGCTGAAAAAGAACTTCGATTTGGTATATTATAGGCGCAGCAACTATTTCTGGATCAAGAGTTATGGCCGTATTCAGTCACTGTTTTTAATTTTTTTTCCTCCAAATCTGATGAAAACAAGTGAATTTTGGCAAAAAAAATTGCGGTTGCCTGGTTCGCCATGCCTATTTTGTAGAGCTCGAAAAGAGCTTCGATTTGGTATATTACAGGCCCAGCAACGATTTATGGATCAAGAGTTATGGCCGCATTCAGGCACAGTTTTTCAATTTTTTTTCCTCCAAATTTGAGGAAAACAAGTGAATTTTTGCCGAAAAAATTGCATTGGCGGGGTTCGCCCAGCCTAATTTGTAGAGCTCAAAAAGAGCTTCGATATGGTATATTACAGGCCCAGCAACGATTTCTGGATCAACAGTTATCGCCGTATTCAAGTACAGTTTTTCGATAAATTTTCCTCCAAATCTGATAAAAACAAGTGAATTTTGGCCGACAAAATTGCGTTGGCGGGGTTCGCCCAGAAAAATTTGTAGAGCTCGAAAAGTACTTCGATTTGCTATATTACTAGCCCAGGAAAAATTTCTGGATCAAGAGTTATGGCCGTATTCAGTCACGGTTTTTAATTTTTTTTCCTCCAAATCTGATGAAAACAAGTGAATTTTGGCTGAAAAATTGAATTGGCGGGGTTCGCCCAGAAAAATTTGTAGAGCTCGAAAAGTGCTTCGATTTGCTATATTACTAGCCCAGGAAAAATTTCTGGATCAAGAGTTATGGCCGTATTCAGGTACAGTTTTTCGATTTTTTTTCCTCCAAATCTGATGAAAAAAATTGAATTTTGGCCGAAAAAATTGCGTTTGCCGGGTTCGCCCTGCCTAATTTCTAGACCTCAAAAAGAGCTTCGATTTGGTATATTATAGGCCCAGTAACGATTTCTGGATCAAGAGTTATGGCCGTATTCAGTCACTGTTTTTCAATTTTTTTTCCTCCAAATCTGAGGAAAACAAGTGAATTTTTGCCAAAAAAATTGCATGTGCGGGGTTTGCCCGGCCTAATTTGTACAGCTCGAAAAGAGCTTCGATTTGGTATATTACAGGCCCAACAACGATTTCTGCATCAAGAGTTATGGCCGTATTCAATCACTGTTTTTCAATTTTTTTCCGCCAAATCTGATGAAAACAAGTGAATTTTGGCGGAAAAAATTATGTTGGCGGGGTTCGCCCTGCCTAATTTGTAGAGCTAAAAAAGAGCTTCGATTTCGTATATTATAGGCCCAGCAACGATTTCTGGACCAAGAGTTATGGCCGTATTCAGGCACAATTTTTCGATTTTTTTTTCTCCAAATCTGATGAAAACAATTGAATTTTGGCCGAAAAAATTGCGTTGGCCGGTTTCACCCTGTCTAATTTGTAGAGCTGAAAAAGAACTTCGATTTGGTATATTATAGGCGCAGCAACTATTTCTGGATCAAGAGTTATGGCCGTATTCAGTCACTGTTTTTAATTTTTTTTCCTCCAAATCTGATGAAAACAAGTGAATTTTGGCTGAAAAATTGAATTGGCGGGGTTCGCCCAGAAAAATTTGTAGAGCTCGAAAAGTGCTTCGATTTGCTATATTACTAGCCCAGGAAAAATTTCTGGATCAAGAGTTATGGCCGTATTCAGGTACAGTTTTTCGATTTTTTTTCCTCCAAATCTGATGAAAACAATTGAATTTTTGCCGAAAAAATTGCGTTTGCCGGGTTCGCCCTGCCTAATTTCTAGACCTCAAAAAGAGCTTCGATTTGGTATATTATAGGCCCAGTAACGATTTCTGGATCAAGAGTTATGGCCGTATTCAGTCACTGTTTTTCAATTTTTTTTCCTCCAAATCTGAGGAAAACAAGTGAATTTTTGCCAAAAAAATTGCATGTGCGGGGTTTGCCCGGCCTAATTTGTACAGCTCGAAAAGAGCTTCGATTTGGTATATTACAGGCCCAACAACGATTTCTGCATCAAGAGTTATGGCCGTATTCAATCACTGTTTTTCAATTTTTTTTCTTCCAAATCTGATGAAAACAAGTGAATTTTTGCCAAAAAAATTTCGTCGGCGGGGTTCGCCCTGCCTAATTTGTAGAGCTCAAAAAGAGCTTCGATTTGGTATATTACCAGCCCATTAACGATTTCTGGATCAAGAGTTATCGCCGTATTCAAGTACAGTTTTTCGATTAATTTTCCTCCAAATCTGATGAAAACAAGTGAATTTTGGCCGGCAAAATTGCGTTGGCCGGGGTCGCCCTGCCTCATTTGTAGTGCTCAAAAAGAGCTTCGATTTGATATATTATAGGCCCAGCAACGATTTCTGGACCAAGAGTTATGGCCGTATTCAGCCACAGTTCTTCGATTTTTTTTCCTCCAAATCTGATGAAAACAAGTGAATTTTGGCCGAAAAAATTGCATTGGACGGGTTCGCCCCACCTTATTTGTAGATTTCAAAAAAAGCTTCGATTCGGTATATTATAGGCCCAGCAACGATTTCTGGATCAAGAGTTATGGCCGTATTCAGTCACTGTTTTTCAATTTTTTCTCCTCCAAATCTGCTGAAAACAAGTGAATTTTGGCGGAAAAAATTACGTTGGCGGGGTTCGCCCTGCCTAATTTGTAGAGCTAAAAAAGAGCTTCGATTTGGAATATTATAGGCCCAGCAACGATTTCTGGACCAAGAGTTATGGCCGTATTCAGGCACAATTTTTCGATTTTTTTTTCTCCAAATCTGATGAAAACAAGTGAATTTTGGCCGAAAAAATTGCGTTGGCCGGTTTCGCCCTTTCTAATTTGTAGAGCTCAAAAAGAACTTCGATTTGGTATATTTTAGGCGCAGCAACGATTTCTGGATCAAGAGTTATGGCCGTATTCAGTCACTGTTTTTAATTTTTTTTCCTCCAAATCTGATGAAAACAAGTGAATTTTGGCTGAAAAATTGCATTGGCGGGGTTCGCCCTGAAAAATTTGTAGATCTCGAAAAGTGCTTCGATTTGGTATATTACTGGCCCAGGAACAATTTCTGGATCAAGAGTTATGGCCGTATTCAGGTACAGTTTTTCAATTTTTTTTCCTCCAAATCTGATGAAAACAATTGAATTTTGGCCGAAAAAATTGCGTTTGCCGGGTTCGCCCTGCCTAATTTCTAGACCTCAAAAAGTGCTTCGAGTTGGTATATTATAGGCCCAGTAACGATTTCTGGATCAAGAGTTATGGCCGTATTCAGTCACTGTTTTTCAATTTTTTTTCCGCCAAATCTGATGAAAACAAGTGAATTTTAGCCGAAAAAATTGCGTTTGCCGGGTTCGCCCTGCCTAATTTCTAGACCTCAAAAAGAGCTTCGATTTGGTATATTATAGGCCCAGTAACGATTTCTGGATCAAGAGTTATGGCCGTATTCAGTCACTGTTTTTCAATTTTTTTTCCTCCAAATCTGAGGAAAACAAGTGAATTTTTGCCAAAAAAATTGCATGTGCGGGGTTTGCCCGGCCTAATTTGTACAGCTCGAAAAGAGCTTCGATTTGGTATATTACAGGCCCAACAACGATTTCTGGATCAAGAGTTATGGCCGTATTCAATCACTGTTTTTCAATTTTTTTTCTTCCAAATCTGATGAAAACAAGTGAATTTTTGCCAAAAAAATTTCGTCGGCGGGGTTCGCCCTGCCTAATTTGTAGAGCTCAAAAAGAGCTTCGATTTGGTATATTACCAGCCCATTAACGATTTCTGGATCAAGAGTTATCGCCGTATTCAAGTACAGTTTTTCGATTAATTTTCCTCCAAATCTGATGAAAACAAGTGAATTTTGGCCGTCAAAATTGCGTTGGCCGGGTTCGCCCTGCCTCATTAGTAGAGCTCAAAAAGAGCTTCGATTTGATATATTATAGGCCTAGCAACGATTTCTGGACCAAGAGTTATGGCCGTATTCAGCCACAGTTCTTCGATTTTTTTTCCTCCAAATCTGATGAAAACAAGTGAATTTTGGCCGAAAAAATTGCATTGGACGGGTTCGCCCCACCTTATTTGTAGATTTCAAAAAAAGCTTCGATTTGGTATATTATAGGCCCAGCAACGATTTCTGGATCAAGAGTTATGGCCGTATTCAGTCACTGTTTTTCAATTTTTTCTCCTCCAAATCTGCTGAAAACAAGTGAATTTTAGCCGAAAAAATTGCGTTTGCCGGGTTCGCCCTGCCTAATTTCTAGACCTCAAAAAGAGCTTCGATTTGGTATATTATAGGCCCAGTAACGATTTCTGGATCAAGAGTTATGGCCGTATTCAGTCACTGTTTTTCAATTTTTTTTCCTCCAAATCTGAGGAAAACAAGTGAATTTTTGCCAAAAAAATTGCATGTGCGGGGTTTGCCCGGCCTAATTTGTACAGCTCGAAAAGAGCTTCGATTTGGTATATTACAGGCCCAACAACGATTTCTGGATCAAGAGTTATGGCCGTATTCAATCACTGTTTTTCAATTTTTTTTCTTCCAAATCTGATGAAAACAAGTGAATTTTTGCCAAAAAAATTTCGTCGGCGGGGTTCGCCCTGCCTAATTTGTAGAGCTCAAAAAGAGCTTCGATTTGGTATATTACAGGCCCAACAACGATTTCTGCATCAAGAGTTATGGCCGTATTCAATCACTGTTTTTCAATTTTTTTCCGCCAAATCTGATGAAAACAAGTGAATTTTGGCGGAAAAAATTATGTTGGCGGGGTTCGCCCTGCCTAATTTGTAGAGCTAAAAAAGAGCTTCGATTTCGTATATTATAGGCCCAGCAACGATTTCTGGACCAAGAGTTATGGCCGTATTCAGGCACAATTTTTCGATTTTTTTTTCTCCAAATCTGATGAAAACAATTGAATTTTGGCCGAAAAAATTGCGTTGGCCGGTTTCACCCTGTCTAATTTGTAGAGCTGAAAAAGAACTTCGATTTGGTATATTATAGGCGCAGCAACTATTTCTGGATCAAGAGTTATGGCCGTATTCAGTCACTGTTTTTAATTTTTTTTCCTCCAAATCTGATGAAAACAAGTGAATTTTGGCTGAAAAATTGAATTGGCGGGGTTCGCCCAGAAAAATTTGTAGAGCTCGAAAAGTGCTTCGATTTGCTATATTACTAGCCCAGGAAAAATTTCTGGATCAAGAGTTATGGCCGTATTCAGGTACAGTTTTTCGATTTTTTTTCCTCCAAATCTGATGAAAACAATTGAATTTTTGCCGAAAAAATTGCGTTTGCCGGGTTCGCCCTGCCTAATTTCTAGACCTCAAAAAGAGCTTCGATTTGGTATATTATAGGCCCAGTAACGATTTCTGGATCAAGAGTTATGGCCGTATTCAGTCACTGTTTTTCAATTTTTTTTCCTCCAAATCTGAGGAAAACAAGTGAATTTTTGCCAAAAAAATTGCATGTGCGGGGTTTGCCCGGCCTAATTTGTACAGCTCGAAAAGAGCTTCGATTTGGTATATTACAGGCCCAACAACGATTTCTGCATCAAGAGTTATGGCCGTATTCAATCACTGTTTTTCAATTTTTTTTCTTCCAAATCTGATGAAAACAAGTGAATTTTTGCCAAAAAAATTTCGTCGGCGGGGTTCGCCCTGCCTAATTTGTAGAGCTCAAAAAGAGCTTCGATTTGGTATATTACCAGCCCATTAACGATTTCTGGATCAAGAGTTATCGCCGTATTCAAGTACAGTTTTTCGATTAATTTTCCTCCAAATCTGATGAAAACAAGTGAATTTTGGCCGGCAAAATTGCGTTGGCCGGGGTCGCCCTGCCTCATTTGTAGTGCTCAAAAAGAGCTTCGATTTGATATATTATAGGCCCAGCAACGATTTCTGGACCAAGAGTTATGGCCGTATTCAGCCACAGTTCTTCGATTTTTTTTCCTCCAAATCTGATGAAAACAAGTGAATTTTGGCCGAAAAAATTGCATTGGACGGGTTCGCCCCACCTTATTTGTAGATTTCAAAAAAAGCTTCGATTCGGTATATTATAGGCCCAGCAACGATTTCTGGATCAAGAGTTATGGCCGTATTCAGTCACTGTTTTTCAATTTTTTCTCCTCCAAATCTGCTGAAAACAAGTGAATTTTGGCGGAAAAAATTACGTTGGCGGGGTTCGCCCTGCCTAATTTGTAGAGCTAAAAAAGAGCTTCGATTTGGAATATTATAGGCCCAGCAACGATTTCTGGACCAAGAGTTATGGCCGTATTCAGGCACAATTTTTCGATTTTTTTTTCTCCAAATCTGATGAAAACAAGTGAATTTTGGCCGAAAAAATTGCGTTGGCCGGTTTCGCCCTTTCTAATTTGTTGAGCTCAAAAAGAACTTCGATTTGGTATATTTTAGGCGCAGCAACGATTTCTGGATCAAGAGTTATGGCCGTATTCAGTCACTGTTTTTAATTTTTTTTCCTCCAAATCTGATGAAAACAAGTGAATTTTGGCTGAAAAATTGCATTGGCGGGGTTCGCCCTGAAAAATTTGTAGATCTCGAAAAGTGCTTCGATTTGGTATATTACTGGCCCAGGAACAATTTCTGGATCAAGAGTTATGGCCGTATTCAGGTACAGTTTTTCAATTTTTTTTCCTCCAAATCTGATGAAAACAATTGAATTTTGGCCGAAAAAATTGCGTTTGCCGGGTTCGCCCTGCCTAATTTCTAGACCTCAAAAAGTGCTTCGAGTTGGTATATTATAGGCCCAGTAACGATTTCTGGATCAAGAGTTATGGCCGTATTCAGTCACTGTTTTTCAATTTTTTTTCCGCCAAATCTGATGAAAACAAGTGAATTTTAGCCGAAAAAATTGCGTTTGCCGGGTTCGCCCTGCCTAATTTCTAGACCTCAAAAAGAGCTTCGATTTGGTATATTATAGGCCCAGTAACGATTTCTGGATCAAGAGTTATGGCCGTATTCAGTCACTGTTTTTCAATTTTTTTTCCTCCAAATCTGAGGAAAACAAGTGAATTTTTGCCAAAAAAATTGCATGTGCGGGGTTTGCCCGGCCTAATTTGTACAGCTCGAAAAGAGCTTCGATTTGGTATATTACAGGCCCAACAACGATTTCTGGATCAAGAGTTATGGCCGTATTCAATCACTGTTTTTCAATTTTTTTTCTTCCAAATCTGATGAAAACAAGTGAATTTTTGCCAAAAAAATTTCGTCGGCGGGGTTCGCCCTGCCTAATTTGTAGAGCTCAAAAAGAGCTTCGATTTGGTATATTACCAGCCCATTAACGATTTCTGGATCAAGAGTTATCGCCGTATTCAAGTACAGTTTTTCGATTAATTTTCCTCCAAATCTGATGAAAACAAGTGAATTTTGGCCGTCAAAATTGCGTTGGCCGGGTTCGCCCTGCCTCATTAGTAGAGCTCAAAAAGAGCTTCGATTTGATATATTATAGGCCCAGCAACGATTTCTGGACCAAGAGTTATGGCCGTATTCAGCCACAGTTCTTCGATTTTTTTTCCTCCAAATCTGATGAAAACAAGTGAATTTTGGCCGAAAAAATTGCATTGGACGGGTTCGCCCCACCTTATTTGTAGATTTCAAAAAAAGCTTCGATTTGGTATATTATAGGCCCAGCAACGATTTCTGGATCAAGAGTTATGGCCGTATTCAGTCACTGTTTTTCAATTTTTTCTCCTCCAAATCTGCTGAAAACAAGTGAATTTTAGCCGAAAAAATTGCGTTTGCCGGGTTCGCCCTGCCTAATTTCTAGACCTCAAAAAGAGCTTCGATTTGGTATATTATAGGCCCAGTAACGATTTCTGGATCAAGAGTTATGGCCGTATTCAGTCACTGTTTTTCAATTTTTTTTCCTCCAAATCTGAGGAAAACAAGTGAATTTTTGCCAAAAAAATTGCATGTGCGGGGTTTGCCCGGCCTAATTTGTACAGCTCGAAAAGAGCTTCGATTTGGTATATTACAGGCCCAACAACGATTTCTGGATCAAGAGTTATGGCCGTATTCAATCACTGTTTTTCAATTTTTTTTCTTCCAAATCTGATGAAAACAAGTGAATTTTTGCCAAAAAAATTTCGTCGGCGGGGTTCGCCCTGCCTAATTTGTAGAGCTCAAAAAGAGCTTCGATTTGGTATATTACCAGCCCATTAACGATTTCTGGATCAAGAGTTATCGCCGTATTCAAGTACAGTTTTTCGATTAATTTTCCTCCAAATCTGATGAAAACAAGTGAATTTTGGCCGTCAAAATTGCGTTGGCCGGGTTCGCCCTGCCTCATTAGTAGAGCTCAAAAAGAGCTTCGATTTGATATATTATAGGCCCAGCAACGATTTCTGGACCAAGAGTTATGGCCGTATTCAGCCACAGTTCTTCGATTTTTTTTCCTCCAAATCTGATGAAAACAAGTGAATTTTGGCCGAAAAAATTGCATTGGACGGGTTCGCCCCACCTTATTTGTAGATTTCAAAAAAAGCTTCGATTCGGTATATTATAGGCCCAGCAACGATTTCTGGATCAAGAGTTATGGCCGTATTCAGTCACTGTTTTTCAATTTTTTCTCCTCCAAATCTGCTGAAAACAAGTGAATTTTGGCGGAAAAAATTACGTTGGCGGGGTTCGCCCTGCCTAATTTGTAGAGCTAAAAAAGAGCTTCGATTTGGAATATTATAGGCCCAGCAACGATTTCTGGACCAAGAGTTATGGCCGTATTCAGGCACAATTTTTCGATTTTTTTTTCTCCAAATCTGATGAAAACAAGTGAATTTTGGCCGAAAAAATTGCGTTGGCCGGTTTCGCCCTTTCTAATTTGTAGAGCTCAAAAAGAACTTCAATTTGGTATATTTTAGGCGCAGCAACGATTTCTGGATCAAGAGTTATGGCCGTATTCAGTCACTGTTTTTAATTTTTTTTCCTCCAAATCTGATGAAAACAAGTGAATTTTGGCTGAAAAATTGCATTGGCGGGGTTCGCCCTGAAAAATTTGTAGATCTCGAAAAGTGCTTCGATTTGGTATATTACTGGCCCAGGAACAATTTCTGGATCAAGAGTTATGGCCGTATTCAGGTACAGTTTTTCAATTTTTTTTCCTCCAAATCTGATGAAAACAATTGAATTTTGGCCGAAAAAATTGCGTTTGCCGGGTTCGCCCTGCCTAATTTCTAGACCTCAAAAAGTGCTTCGATTTGGTATATTATAGGCCCAGTAACGATTTCTGGATCAAGAGTTATGGCCGTATTCAGTCACTGTTTTTCAATTTTTTTTCCGCCAAATCTGATGAAAACAAGTGAATTTTAGCCGAAAAAATTGCGTTTGCCGGGTTCGCCCTGCCTAATTTCTAGACCTCAAAAAGAGCTTCGATTTGGTATATTATAGGCCCAGTAACGATTTCTGGATCAAGAGTTATGGCCGTATTCAGTCACTGTTTTTCAATTTTTTTTCCTCCAAATCTGAGGAAAACAAGTGAATTTTTGCCAAAAAAATTGCATGTGCGGGGTTTGCCCGGCCTAATTTGTACAGCTCGAAAAGAGCTTCGATTTGGTATATTACAGGCCCAACAACGATTTCTGGATCAAGAGTTATGGCCGTATTCAATCACTGTTTTTCAATTTTTTTTCTTCCAAATCTGATGAAAACAAGTGAATTTTTGCCAAAAAAATTTCGTCGGCGGGGTTCGCCCTGCCTAATTTGTAGAGCTCAAAAAGAGCTTCGATTTGGTATATTACAGGCCCATCAACGATTTCTGGATCAAGAGTTATCGCCGTATTCAAGTACAGTTTTTCGATTAATTTTCCTCCAAATCTGATGAAAACAAGTGAATTTTGGCCGGCAAAATTGCGTTGGCCGGGTTCGCCCTGCCTCATTAGTAGAGCTCAAAAAGAGCTTCGATTTGATATATTATAGGCCCAGCAACGATTTCTGGACCAAGAGTTATGGCCGTATTCAGCCACAGTTCTTCGATTTTTTTTCCTCCAAATCTGATGAAAACAAGTGAATTTTGGCCGAAAAAATTGCATTGGACGGGTTCGCCCCACCTTATTTGTAGATTTCAAAAAAAGCTTCGATTCGGTATATTATAGGCCCAGCAACGATTTCTGGATCAAGAGTTATGGCCGTATTCAGTCACTGTTTTTCAATTTTTTCTCCTCCAAATCTGCTGAAAACAAGTGAATTTTGGCGGAAAAAATTACGTTGGCGGGGTTCGCCCTGCCTAATTTGTAGAGCTAAAAAAGAGCTTCGATTTGGAATATTATAGGCCCAGCAACGATTTCTGGACCAAGAGTTATGGCCGTATTCAGGCACAATTTTTCGATTTTTTTTTCTCCAAATCTGATGAAAACAAGTGAATTTTGGCCGAAAAAATTGCGTTGGCCGGTTTCGCCCTTTCTAATTTGTAGAGCTCAAAAAGAACTTCGATTTGGTATATTATAGGCGCAGCAACGATTTCTGGATCAAGAGTTATGGCCGTATTCAGTCACTGTTTTTAATTTTTTTTCCTCCAAATCTGATGAAAACAAGTGAATTTTGGCTGAAAAATTGCATTGGCGGGGTTCGCCCTGAAAAATTTGTAGATCTCGAAAAGTGCTTCGATTTGGTATATTACTGGCCCAGGAACAATTTCTGGATCAAGAGTTATGGCCGTATTCAGGTACAGTTTTTCAATTTTTTTTCCTCCAAATCTGATGAAAACAATTGAATTTTGGCCGAAAAAATTGCGTTTGCCGGGTTCGCCCTGCCTAATTTCTAGACCTCAAAAAGTGCTTCGATTTGGTATATTATAGGCCCAGTAACGATTTCTGGATCAAGAGTTATGGCCGTATTCAGTCACTGTTTTTCAATTTTTTTTCCGCCAAATCTGATGAAAACAAGTGAATTTTAGCCGAAAAAATTGCGTTTGCCGGGTTCGCCCTGCCTAATTTCTAGACCTCAAAAAGAGCTTCGATTTGGTATATTATAGGCCCAGTAACGATTTCTGGATCAAGATTAATGGCCGTATTCAGTCACTGTTTTTCAATTTTTTTTCCTCCAAATCTGATGAAAACAAGTGAATTTTGGCCGAAAAAATTACGTTGGCGGGGTTCGCCCTGCCTAATTTGTATAGCTAAAAAAGAGCTTCGATTTCGTATATTATAGGCCCGGCAACGATTTCTGGACCAAGAGTTATGGCCGTATTCAGGCACAATTTTTCGATTTTTTTTCTCCAAATATGATGAAAACAAGTGAATTTTGGCCGAAAAAATTGCGTTGGCCGGTTTCGCCCGGCCTAATTTGTAGAGCTCAAAAAGAACTTTGATTTGGTATATTATAGGCGCAGCAACGATTTCTGGATCAAGAGTTACGGCCGTATTCAGTCACTGTTTTTCAATTTTTTTTCCTCCAAATCTGATGAAAACAAGTGAATTTTGGCTGAAAAAATTGCATTGGCGGGGTTCGCCCAGAAAAATTTGTAGAGCTCGAAAAGTGCTTCTATTTGGTATATTACTGGCCCAGGAAAAATTTCTGGATCAAGAGTTATGGCCGTATTCAGGTACAGTTTTTCGATTTTTTTTCCTCCAAATCTGATGAAAACAATTGAATTTTGGCCGAAAAAATTGCGTTTGCCGGGTTCGCCCTGCCTAATTTCTACACCTCAAAAAGAGCTTCGATTTGGTATATAATAGGCCCAGTAACGATTTCTGGATCAAGAGTTATGGCCGTATTCAGTCACTGTTTTTCAATTTTTTTTCCTCCAAATCTGATGAAAACAAGTGAATGGGCCGAAAAAATTGCGTTTGCCGGGTTCGCCCTGCCTAATTTCTAGACCTCAAAAAGAGCTTCGATTTGGTATATTATAGGCCCAGTAACGATTTCTGGATCAAGAGTTATGGCCGTATTCAGTCACTGTTTTTCAATTTTTTTTCCTCCAAATCTGATGAAAACAAGTGAATTTTGGCCGAAAATATTGCGTTGGCGGGGTTCGCCCTGCCTAATTTGTAGAGCTCAAAAAGAGCTTCGATTTGATATATTATAGGCCCAGCAACGATTTCTGGACCAAGAGTTATGGCCGTATTCAGTCATTGTTTTTCAATTTTTCTCCTCCAAATCTAATGAAAACAAGTGAATTTTGGCGGAAAAAATTACGTTTGCAGGGTTCGCCCTGCCTAATTTTTAGAGCTAAAAAAGAGCTTCGATTTGGTATATTATAGGCCCAGCAACGATTTCTGGACCAAGAGTTATGGCCGTATTCAGGCACAATTTTTCGATTTTTTTTTCTCCAAATCTGATGAAAACAAGTGAATTTTGGCCGAAAAAATTGCGTTGGCCGGTTTCGCCCGGCCTAATTTGTAGAGCTCAAAAAGGACTTTGATTTGGTATATTATAGGCGCAGCAACGATTTCTGGATCAAGAGTTACGGCCGTATTCAGTCACTGTTTTTCAATTTTTTTTCCTCCAAATCTGATGAAAACAAGTGAATTTTGGCTGAAAAAATTGCATTGGCGGGGTTCGCCCAGAAAAATTTGTAGAGCTCGAAAAGTGCTTCTATTTGGTATATTACTGGCCCAGGAACAATTTCTGGATCAAGAGTTATGGCCGTATTCAGGTACAGTTTTTCGATTTTTTTTCCTCCAAATCTGATGAAAACAATTGAATTTTGGCCGAAAAAATTGCGTTTGCCGGGTTCGCCCTGCCTAATTTCTACACCTCAAAAAGAGCTTCGATTTGGTATATAATAGGCCCAGTAACGATTTCTGGATCAAGAGTTATGGCCGTATTCAGTCACTGTTTTTCAATTTTTTTTCCTCCAAATCTGATGAAAACAAGTGAATGGGCCGAAAAAATTGCGTTTGCCGGGTTCGCCCTGCCTAATTTCTAGACCTCAAAAAGAGCTTCGATTTGGTATATTATAGGCCCAGTAACGATTTCTGGATCAAGAGTTATGGCCGTATTCAGTCACTGTTTTTCAATTTTTTTTCCTCCAAATCTGATGAAAACAAGTGAATTTTAGCCGAAAAAATTGCGTTTGCGGGTTCGCCCTGCCTAATTTCTAGACCTCAAAAAGAGCTTCGATTTGGTATATTATAGGCCCAGTAACGATTTCTGGATCAAGAGTTATGGCCGTATTCAGTCACTGTTTTTCAATTTTTTTTCCTCCAAATCTGATGAAAACAAGTGAATTTTAGCCGAAAAAATTGCGTTTGCCGGGTTCGCCCTGCCTAATTTCTAGACCTCAAAAAGAGCTTCGATTTGGTATATTATAGGCCCAGTAACGATTTCTGGATCAAGATTGGCCGTATTCAGTCACTGTTTTTCAATTTTTTTTCCTCCAAATCTGATGAAAACAAGTGAATTTTAGCCGAAAAAATTGCGTTTGCCGGGTTCGCCCTGCCTAATTTCTAGACCTCAAAAAGAGCTTCGATTTGGTATATTATAGGCCCAGTAACGATTTCTGGATCAAGATTAATGGCCGTATTCAGTCACTGTTTTTCAATTTTTTTTCCTCCAAATCTGATGAAAACAAGTGAATTTTGGCCGAAAAAATTACGTTGGCGGGGTTCGCCCTGCCTAATTTGTAGAGCTAAAAAAGAGGTTCGATTTCGTATATTATAGGCCCGGCAACGATTTCTGGACCAAGAGTTATGGCCGTATTCAGGCACAATTTTTCGATTTTTTTTCTCCAAATATGATGAAAACAAGTGAATTTTGGCCGAAAAAATTGCGTTGGCCGGTTTCGCCCGGCCTAATTTGTAGAGCTCAAAAAGAACTTTGATTTGGTATATTATAGGCGCAGCAACGATTTCTGGATCAAGAGTTACGGCCGTATTCAGTCACCGTTTTTCAATTTTTTTTCCTCCAAATCTGATGAAAACAAGTGAATTTTGGCTGAAAAAATTGCATTGGCGGGGTTCGCCCAGAAAAATTTGTAGAGCTCGAAAAGTGCTTCTATTTGGTATATTACTGGCCCAGGAACAATTTCTGGATCAAGAGTTATGGCCGTATTCAGGTACAGTTTTTCGATTTTTTTTCCTCCAAATCTGATGAAAACAATTGAATTTTGGCCGAAAAAATTGCGTTTGCCGGGTTCGCCCTGCCTAATTTCTACACCTCAAAAAGAGCTTCGATTTGGTATATAATAGGCCCAGTAACGATTTCTGGATCAAGAGTTATGGCCGTATTCAGTCACTGTTTTTCAATTTTTTTTCCTCCAAATCTGATGAAAACAAGTGAATGGGCCGAAAAAATTGCGTTTGCCAGGTTCGCCCTGCCTAATTTCTAGACCTCAAAAAGAGCTTCGATTTGGTATATTATAGGCCCAGTAACGATTTCTGGATCAAGAGTTATGGCCGTATTCAGTCACTGTTTTTCAATTTTTTTTCCTCCAAATCTGATGAAAACAAGTGAATTTTGGCCGAAAATATTGCGTTGGCGGGGTTCGCCCTGCCTAATTTGTAGAGCTAAAAAAGAGCTTCGATTTGGTATATTATAGGCCCAGCAACGATTTCTTGACCAAGAGTTATGGCCGTATTCAGGCACAATTTTTCGATTTTTTTTTCTCCAAATCTGATGAAAACAAGTGAATTTTGGCCGAAAAAATTGCGTTGGCCGGTTTCGCCCTTTCTAATTTGTAGAGCTCAAAAAGAACTTCGATTTGGTATATTATAGGCGCAGCAACGATTTCTGGATCAAGAGTTATGGCCGTATTCAGTCACTGTTTTTAATTTTTTTTTCCTCCAAATCTGATGAAAACAAGTGAATTTTGGCTGAAAAATTGCATTGGCGGGGTTCGCCCAGAAAAATTTGTAGATCTCGAAAAGTGCTTCGGTTTGGTATATTACTGGCCCAGGAACAATTTCTGGATCAAGAGTTATGGCCGTATTCAGGTACAGTTTTTCAATTTTTTTCCTCCAAATCTGATGAAAACAATTGAATTTTGGCCGAAAAAATTGCGTTTCCCGGGTTCGCCCTGCCTAATTTCTAGACCTCAAAAAGAGCTTCGATTTGGTATATTATAGGCCCAGTAACGATTTCTGGATCAAGAGTTATGGCCGTATTCAGTCACTGTTTTTCAATTTTTTTTCTTCCAAATCTTATGAAAACAAGTGAATTTTAGCCGAAAAAATTGCGTTTGCCGGGTTCGCCCTGCCTAATTTCTAGACCTCAAAAAGAGCTTCGATTTGGTATATTATAGGCCCAGTAACGATTTCTGGATCAAGATTAATGGCCGTATTCAGTCACTGTTTTTCAATTTTTTTTCCTCCAAATCTGATGAAAACAAGTGAATTTTGGCCGAAAAAATTACGTTGGCGGGGTTCGCCCTGCCTAATTTGTAGAGCTAAAAAAGAGCTTCGATTTCGTATATTATAGGCCCGGCAACGATTTCTGGACCAAGAGTTATAGCCGTATTCAGGCACAATTTTTCGATTTTTTTTCTCTAAATATGATGAAAACAAGTGAATTTTGGCCGAAAAAATTGCGTTGGCCGGTTTCGCCCGGCCTAATTTGTAGAGCTCAAAAAGAACTTTCATTTGGTATATTATAGGCGCAGCAATGATTTCTGGATCAAGAGTTACGGCCGTATTCAGTCACTGTTTTTCAATTTTTTTTCCTCCAAATCTGATGAAAACAAGTGAATTTTGGCTGAAAAAATTGCATTGGCGCGGTTCGCCCAGAAAAATTTGTAGAGCTCGAAAAGTGCTTCTATTTGGTATATTACTGGCCCAGGAACAATTTCTGGATCAAGAGTTATGGCCGTATTCAGGTACAGTTTTTCGATTTTTTTTCCTCCAAATCTGATGAAAACAATTGAATTTTGGCCGAAAAAATTGCGTTTGCCGGGTTCGCCCTGCCTAATTTCTACACCTCAAAAAGAGCTTCGATTTGGTATATAATAGTCCCAGTAACGATTTCTGGATCAAGAGTTATGGTCGTATTCAGTCACTGTTTTTCAATTTTTTTTCCTCCAAATCTGATGAAAACAAGTGAATGGGCCGAAAAAATTGCGTTTGCCGGGTTCGCCCTGCCTAATTTCTAGACCTCAAAAAGAGCTTCGATTTGGTATATTATAGGCCCAGTAACGATTTCTGGATCAAGAGTTATGGCCGTATTCAGTCACTGTTTTTCAATTTTTTTTCCTCCAAATCTGATGAAAACAAGTGAATTTTGGCCGAAAATATTGCGTTGGCGGGGTTCGCCCTGCCTAATTTGTAGAGCTCAAAAAGAGCTTCGATTTGATATATTATAGGCCCAGCAACGATTTCTGGACCAAGAGTTATGGCCGTATTCAGCCACAGTTTTTCAATTTTTTTTCCTCCAAATCTGATGAAAACAAGAGAATTTTGGCCGAAAAAATTGCGTTGGACGGGTTCGCCCCGCCTTATTTGTAGAGTTCAAAAAAAGCTTCGATTTGGTATATTATAGGCCCAGCAACGATTTCTGGATCAAGAGTTATGGCCGTATTCAGTCACTGTTTTTCAATTTTTTTTCCTCCAAATCTGATGAAAACAAGTGAATTTTGGCCGAAAAAATTACGTTGGCGGGGTTCGCCCTGCCTAATTTGTAGAGCTAAAAAAGATCTTCGATTTCGTATATTATAGGCCCAGCAACGATTTCTGGACCAAGAGTTACGGCTGTATTCAGTCATTGTTTTTGAAAATTTTTTCCTCCAAATCAGATGAAAACAATTGAATTTTGGCTGAAAAAATTGCATTGGCGGGGTTCGCCCAGAAAAATTTGTAGAGCTCGAAAAGTGCTTCTATTTGGTATATTACTGGCCCAGGAACAATTTCTGGATCAAGAGTTATGGCCGTATTCAGGTACAGTTTTTCGATTTTTTTTCCTCCAAATCTGATGAAAACAATTGAATTTTGGGCGAAAAAATTGCGTTTGCCGGGTTCGCCCTGCCTAATTTCTAGACCTCAAAAGTGCTTCGATTTGGTATATTATAGGCCCAGTAACGATTTCTGGATCAAGAGTTATGGCCGTATTCAGTCACTGTTTTTCAATTTTTTTTCCTCCAAATCTGATGAAAACAAGTGAATTTTGGCCGAAAAAATTGCGTTTGCCGGATTCGCCCTGCCTAATTTCTAGACCTCAAAAAGAGCTTCGATTTTGTATATTATAGGCCCAGCAACAATTTCTGGATCAAGAGTTATGGCCGTATTCAGTCACTGTTTTTCAATTTTTTTTCCTCCAAATCTGATGAAAACAAGTTTATTTTGGCCGAAAAAATTGCGTTGGCGGGGTTCGCCCTACCTAATTTGTAGAGCTAAAAAAGAGCTTAGATTTGATATATTATAGGCCCAGCAACGATTTCTGGACCAAGAGTTATGGCCGTATTCAGCCACAGTTCTTCGATTTTTTTTCCTCCAAATCTGATGAAAACAAGTGAATTTTGGCCGAAAAAATTGCGTTGGACGGGTCCGCCCCGCCTTATTTGTAGAGTTCAAAAAAAGCTTCGATTTGGTATATTATAGGCCCAGCAACGATTTCTGGATCAAGAGTTATGGCCGTATTCAGTCATTGTTCTTCAATTTTTTTTCGTCCAAATCTGATGAAAACAAGTGAATTTTGGCCGAAAAAATTACGTTGGCGGGGTTCGCCCTGCCTAATTTGTAGAGCTAAAAAAGGGCTTCGATTTCGTATATTATAGGCCCAGCAACGATTTCTGGACCAAGAGTTATGGCCGTATTCAGGCACAATTTTTTGATTTTTTTTTCTCCAAATCTGATGAAAACAAGTGAATTTTGGCCGAAAAAATTTCGTTGCCCGGTTTCGCACTGTCTAATTTGTAGAGCTCAAAAAGAACTTCAATTTGGTATATTATAGGCGCAGCAACGATTTCTGGATCAAGAGTTACGGCCGTATTCATTCACTGTTTTTCAATTTTTTTTCCTCCAAATCTGATGAAAACAAGTGAATTTGGGCCGAAAAAATTGCGTTTGCCGGGTTCGCCCTGCCTAATTTCTAGACCTCAAAAAGAGCTTCGATTTGGTATATTATAGGCCCAGTAACGATTTCTGGATCAAGAGTTATGGCCGTATTCAGTCACTGTTTTTCAATTTTTTTTCCTCCAAATCTGATGAAAACAAGTGAATTTTGGCCGAAAAAATTGCGTTGGCGGGGTTCGCCCTGCCTAATTTGTAGAGCTAAAAAAGAGCTTCGATTTCGTATATTATAGGCCCAGCAACGATTTCTGGACCAAGAGTTATGGCCGTATTCAGGCACAATTTTTCGATTTTTTTTCTCCAAATCTGATGAAAACAAGTGAATTTTGGCCGAAAAAATTGCGTTGGCCCGTTTCGCCCTGCCTAATTTGTAGAGCTCAAAAAGAACTTCAATTTGGTATATTATAGGCGCAGCAACGATTTCTGGATCAAGAGTTACGGCCGTATTCAGTCACTGTTTTTCAATTTTTTTTCCTCCAAATCTGATGAAAACAAGTGAATTTTGGCTGAAAAAATTGCATTGGCGGGGTTCGCCCAGAAAAATTTGTAGTGCTCGAAAAGTGCTTCGATTTGATATATTACTGGCCCAGGAACAATTTCTGGATCAAGAGTTATGGCCGTATTCAGGTACAGTTTTTCGATTTTTTTTCCTCCAAATCTGATGAAAACAATTGAATTTTGGCCGAAAAAATTGCGTTTGCCGGGTTCGCCCTGCCTAATTTCTAGACCTCAAAAAGAGCTTCGATTTGGTATATTATAGGCCCAGTAACGATTTCTGGATCAAGAGTTATGGCCGTATTCAGTCACTGTTTTTCAATTTTTTTTCCTCCAAATCTGATGAAAACAAGTGAATTTTGGCCGAAAAAATTGCGTTGGCGGGGTTCGCCCTGCCTAATTTGTAGAGCTCAAAAAGAGCTTCGATTTGATATATTATAGGCCCAACAACGATTTCTGGAGCAAGAGTTATGGCCGTATTCAGCCACAGTTTTTCGATTTTTTTTCCTCCAAATCTGATGAAAACAAGTGAATTTTGGCCGAAAAAATTGCGTTTGCCGGGTTCGCCCTGCCTAATTTCTAGACCTCAAAAGGAGCTTCGATTTGGTATATTATAGGCCCAGTAACGATTTCTGGATCAAGAGTTATGGCCGTATTCAGTCACTGTTTTTCAATTTTTTTTCCTCCAAATCTGATGAAAACAAGTCAATTTTGGCCGAAAAAATTGCGTTGGCGGGGTTCGCCCTGCCTAATTTGTAGAGCTCAAAAAGAGCCTCGATTTGATATATTATAGGCCCAACAACGATTTCTGGAGCAAGAGTTATGGCCGTATTCAGCCACAGTTTTTCGATTTTTTTTCCTCCAAATCTGATGAAAACAAGTGAATTTTGGCCGAAAAAATTGCGTTGGCCGGGTTCGCCCCACCTTATTTGTAGAGTTCAAAAAAAGCTTCGATTTGGTATATTATAGGCCCAGCAACGATTTCTGAATCAAGAGTTATGGCCGTATTCAGTCACTGTTTTTCAATTTTTTTTACTCCAAATCTGATGAAAACAATTGAATTTTGGCCGAAAAAATTACGTTGGCGGGGTTCGCCCTGCCTAATTTGTAGAGCTCAAAAAGAGCTTCGATTTGGTATATTATAGGCCCAGCAACGATTTCTGGATCAAGAGTTATGGCCGTATTCAGTCACTGTTTTTCAATTTTTTTTCCTCCAAATCTGATGAAAACAAGTGAATTTTGGCCGAAAAAATTGCGTTGGCGGGGTTCGCCCTGCCTAATTTGTAGAGCTAAAAAAGAGCTTCGATTTCGTATATTATAGGCGCAGCAACGATTTCTGGACCAAGAGTTATGGCCGTATTCAGGCACAATTTTTCGATTTTTTTTCCTCCAAATCTGATGAAAACAAGTGAATTTTGGCCGAAAAAATTGCGTTGGCCCGTTTCGCCCTGCCTAATTTGTAGAGCTCAAAAAGAGCTTCGATTTGGTATATTATAGGCGCAGCAACGATTTCTGGATCAAGAGTTACGGCCGTATTCAGTCACTGTTTTTCAATTTTTTTTCCTCCAAATCTGATGAAAACAAGTGAATTTTGGCTGAAAAAATTGCATTGGCGGGGTTCGCCCAGAAAAATTTGTAGTGCTCGAAAAGTGCTTCGATTTGATATATTACTGGCCCAGGAACAATTTCTGGATCAAGAGTTATGGCCGTATTCAGGTACAGTTTTTCGATTTTTTTTCCTCCATATCTGATGAAAACAATTGAATTTTGGCCGAAAAAATTGCGTTTGCCGGGTTCGCCCTGCCTAATTTCTAGACCTCAAAAAGAGCTTCGATTTGGTATATTATAGGCCCAGTAACGATTTCTGGAGCAAGAGTTATGGCCGTATTCAGCCACAGTTTTTCGATTTTTTTTCCTCCAAATCTGATGAAAACAAGTGAATTTTGGCCGAAAAAATTGCGTTGGGCGGGTTCGCCCCACCTTATTTGTAGAGTTCAAAAAAAGCTTCGATTTGGTATATTATAGGCCCAGCAACGATTTCTGAATCAAGAGTTATGGCCGTATTCAGTCACTGTTTTTCAATTTTTTTTACTCCAAATCTGATGAAAACAATTGAATTTTGGCCGAAAAAATTACGTTGGCGGGGTTCGCCCTGCCTAATTTATAGACCTCAAAAAGAGCTTCGATTTGGTATATTATAGGCGCAGTAACGATTTCTGGATCAAGAGTTATGGCCGTATTCAGTCACTGTTTTTCAATTTTTTTTCCTCCAAATATGATGAAAACAAGTGAATTTTGGCCGAAAAAATTGCGTTGGCGGGGTTCGCCCTGCCTAACTTGTAGAGCTAAAAAAGAGCTTCGATTTCGTATATTATAGGCTCAGCAACGATTTCTGGACCAAGAGCTATGGCCGTATTCAGGCACAATTTTTCGATTTTTTTTCTCCAAATCTGATGAAAACAAGTGAATTTTGGCCGAAAAAATTGCGTTGGCCCGTTTCGCCCTGCCTAATTTGTAGAGCTCAAAAAGAACTTCAATTTGGTATATTATAGGCGCAGCAACGATTTCTGGATCAAGAGTTACGGCCGTATTCAGTCACTGTTTTTCAATTTTTTTTCCTCCAAATCTGATGAAAACAAGTGAATTTTGGCTGAAAAAATTGCATTGGCGGGGTTCGCCCAGAAAAATTTGTAGTGCTCGAAAAGTGCTTCGATTTGATATATTACTGGCCCAGGAACAATTTCTGGATCAAGAGTTATGGCCGTATTCAGGTACAGTTTTTCGATTTTTTTTCCTCCAAATCTGATGAAAACAATTGAATTTTGGCAGAAAAAATTGCGTTTGCCGGGTTCGCCCTGCCTAATTTCTAGACCTCAAAAAGAGCTTCGATTTGGTATATTATAGGCCCAGTAACGATTTCTGGATCAAGAGTTATGGCCGTATTCAGTCACTGTTTTTCAATTTTTTTTCCTCCAAATCTGATGAAAACAAGTGAATTTTGGCCGAAAAAATTGCGTTGGCGGGGTTCGCCCTGCCTAATTTGTAGAGCTAAAAAAGAGCTTCGATTTCGTATATTATAGGCCCAGCAACGATTTCTGGACCAAGAGTTATGGCCGTATTCAGGCACAATTTTTCGATTTTTTTTCTCCAAATCTGATGAAAACAAGTGAATTTTGGCCGAAAAAATTGCGTTGGCCCGTTTCGCCCTGCCTAATTTGTAGAGCTCAAAAAGAACTTCAATTTGGTATATTATAGGCGCAGCAACGATTTCTGGATCAAGAGTTACGGCCGTATTCAGTCACTGTTTTTCAATTTTTTTTCCTCCAAATCTGATGAAAACAAGTGAATTTTGGCTGAAAAAATTGCATTGGCGGGGTTCGCCCAGAAAAATTTGTAGTGCTCGAAAAGTGCTTCGATTTGATATATTACTGGCCCAGGAACAATTTCTGGATCAAGAGTTATGGCCGTATTCAGGTACAGTTTTTCGATTTTTTTTCCTCCAAATCTGATGAAAACAATTGAATTTTGGCAGAAAAAATTGCGTTTGCCGGGTTCGCCCTGCCTAATTTCTAGACCTCAAAAAGAGCTTCGATTTGGTATATTATAGGCCCAGTAACGATTTCTGGATCAAGAGTTATGGCCGTATTCAGTCACTGTTTTTCAATTTTTTTTCCTCCAAATCTGATGAAAACAAGTGAATTTTGGCCGAAAAAATTGCGTTGGCGGGGTTCGCCCTGCCTAATTTGTAGAGCTAAAAAAGAGCTTCGATTTCGTATATTATAGGCCCAGCAACGATTTCTGGACCAAGAGTTATGGCCGTATTCAGGCACAATTTTTCGATTTTTTTTCTCCAAATCTGATGAAAACAAGTGAATTTTGGCCGAAAAAATTGCGTTGGCCCGTTTCGCCCTGCCTAATTTGTAGAGCTCAAAAAGAACTTCAATTTGGTATATTATAGGCGCAGCAACGATTTCTGGATCAAGAGTTACGGCCGTATTCAGTCACTGTTTTTCAATTTTTTTTCCTCCAAATCTGATGAAAACAAGTGAATTTTGGCTGAAAAAATTGCATTGGCGGGGTTCGCCCAGAAAAATTTGTAGTGCTCGAAAAGTGCTTCGATTTGATATATTACTGGCCCAGGAACAATTTCTGGATCAAGAGTTATGGCCGTATTCAGGTACAGTTTTTCGTTTTTTTTCCTCCAAATCTGATGAAAACAAGTGAATTTTGGCCGAAAAAATTGCGTTTGCCGGGTTCGCCCTGCCTAATTTCTAGACCTCAAAAGAGCTTCGATTTGGTATATTATAGGCCCAGTAACGATTTCTGGATCAAGAGTTATGGCCGTATTCAGTCACAGTTTTTCAATTTTTTTTCCTCCAAATCTGATGAAAACAAGTGAATTTTGGCCGAAAAAATTGCGTTGGCGGGTTCGCCCAGCCTAATTTGTAGAGTTCAAAAAAAGCTTCGATTTGGTATATTATAGGCCCAGCAACGATTTCTGGATCAAGAGTTATGGCCGTATTCAGTCACTGTTTTTCAATTTTTTTTACTCCAAATCTGATGAAAACAATTGAATTTTGGCCGAAAAAATTACGTTGGCGGGGTTCGCCCTGCCTAATTTATAGACCTCAAAAAGAGCTTCGATTTGGTATATTATAGGCCCAGTAACGATTTCTGGATCAAGAGTTATGGCCGTATTCAGTCACTGTTTTTCAATTTTTTTTCCTCCAAATATGATGAAAACAAGTGAATTTTGGCCGAAAAAATTGCGTTGGCGGGGTTCGCCCTGCCTAATTTGTAGAGCTAAAAAAGAGCTTCGATTTCGTATATTATAGGCCCAGCAACGATTTCTGGACCAAGAGTTATGGCCGTATTCAGGCACAATTTTTCGATTTTTTTTCTCCAAATCTGATGAAAACAAGTGAATTTTGGCCGAAAAAATTGCGTTGGCCCGTTTCGCCCTGCCTAATTTGTAGAGCTCAAAAAGAACTTCAATTTGGTATATTATAGGCGCAGCAACGATTTCTGGATCAAGAGTTACGGCCGTATTCAGTCACTGTTTTTCAATTTTTTTTCCTCCAAATCTGATGAAAACAAGTGAATTTTGGCTGAAAAAATTGCATTGGCGGGGTTCGCCCAGAAAAATTTGTAGTGCTCGAAAAGTGCTTCGATTTGATATATTACTGGCCCAGGAACAATTTCTGGATCAAGAGTTATGGCCGTATTCAGTTACAGTTTTTCGATTTTTTTTCCTCCAAATCTGATGAAAACAAGTGAATTTTGGCCGAAAAAATTTGTTGGCGGGGTTCGCCCCACCTAATTTCTAGACCTCAAAAAGAGCTTCGATTTGGTATATTATAGGCCCAGCAACGATTTCTGGATCAAGAGTTATGGCCGTATTCAGTCACTGTTTTTCATTTTTTTTCCCTCCAAATCTGATGAAAACAAGTGAATTTTGGCCGAAAAAATTGCGTTGGCGGGGTTCGCCCTGCCTAATTTGTAGAGCTCAAAAGAGCTTCGATTTGGTATATTATAGGCCCAACAACGATTTCTGGATCAAGAGTTATGGCCGTATTCAGTCACAGTTTTTCGATTTTTTTTCCTCCAAATCTGATGAAAACAAGTGAATTTTGGCCGAAAAAATTCGTTGG